>CM053036.1:121274699-121769104 GCA_028564925.1 Lithobates sylvaticus | reverse complement strand
CCTCAAAGCATCCTCCCAATGTTGAGGGCATATGGCCTGGTATGGTTCAGGAGGGGGGGACGCTCTCTCGTCCCCCCTCTTTTCCTGCGGCCTGCCAGGTTGCATGCTCGGATAAAGGGTCTGGTATGGATTTTGGGTGGAACTCCACGCCATTTTTTTTTTACATTTGGTGTGGAGTTCCCCTTAAAATCCATACCAGACCTGAAGGGTCTGGTATGGATATTTAGGGGGAACCCCACGTCTTTTTTTTTTTTTATTTGACCTGGGGTTCCCCTTAATATCCATACCAGACCTGAAGTGCCTGGTAATTGAATTTGGGGGGAACCCCATGCATATTTTTTTTTTATCAATGACTTTCAATGACTGTTCTCTGTATTACGGGAGCCGACAATTCACTATAGCCGCGAGTGCTTTTAAAAAACTTTTTTTCCTGCAAAAATTACACTTTGTGCAGGGACAGTTCTAAGCACGGGAAACATGCGCCCCTTTACAGACATACAATAGACACCCCCCAGGTACGAATTTAAAGGAATATTACACTTGTATTGTTTTACATTAAGCATTATTAAAATCACTGCTCCCGAAAAAACTGCAGTTTTTAAAAGTTTTTTTTGCATTGGTACATGTCCCCTGGGGCAAGACCCAGGTCCCCAAACACTTTTTATAACAATAACTTGCATATAAGCCTTTAAAATTAGCACTTTTGATTTTGAACGTTCGAGTCCCATAGATTTTAATAGGGTTCTAAAGTTCACACGAACTTTAGGTCTGGTCGCAGGTTCTGGTGCGAACCGAACAGGGGGGGTGTTCGGCTCATCCCTAATGTTAACCCCTTCCCGTCACTGCCTCATGGCCTTTTAAGAACTTCTAGGTGCTGGGACGCGGGTATTCGGGTCATGTGAATGCTGTGATTGGCTGTCACAGTGGTCACATGAACGGAAAGCTCCCGATCAAAAGTATGCTTTCAGGTCCCCAACAATGACTATGCTGGGAGTGCGAAAAACGAAAAAAGGAACAACGAAAATGAACGAAAAAATTTGTACATTTATAGCTTTTTTTTTTGTTGAATTGGTAATTTTCCGTGTCCCTTACAATGGTGCTGCTTAACGTGCTTCGAATAGATTGAACCAAAAAAATTCGTACATTCGTAACTTTTTTTTTCGATTCGTAACTTTTTTTTTCGATTCGTAACTTTTTGTTTGTTGAATTGGTAATTTTCCGTGTCCCTTACAATGGTGCTGCTTAACGTGCTTCGAATAGATTGAACGAAAAAATTCGTACATTCGTAACTTTTTTTTTCGATTCGTAACTTTTTTTTTTCGATTCGTAACTTTTTTTTTTCGATTCGTAAATTATTAAAATGTAATAATAGCATACACATTACATAAAATTATGAATTATGCTCCGATTACGAATCTACGAATGTTACGAATGTACGAATAAATACAAATGCGTCCGAATTTCGAATAAACGAAAATTAACTCTTACGAATGTACGAATCTTTACGAATACGAACACCGACGACTTACGAATGTACGAATCGTTACGAATACGAACACCGACGACTTACGAATGTACGAATCGTTACGAATCAACGGAAACGCAAAAAAAAAAACGAAACGAAAATAAACTAATTTTTTTCGGAAACGAAAAAAAACGAAACGAAAATAAACAAATTTTTTTTGTTGTGCACATGTCTATTTGTGGCCTCTCTGTGTTAAAGACCACGGCCAAGAGGCTGCATATATATGTGCAGCTGGCAGGAAGAGGTTAATATATCAAAAAATGTTTATATGTATAGCTTACAATTAATAGCGTACACATATAAACAGCCTTTTAAACAGCCTTTTTGATCATTCTATCTCCGTGCAGACTAAAAAATAAAAATAAACATATTCTATGCAGTAATAATTGTTAGCCAGAGATCTTAAAGCAGAGTTTCAATAAAAAATTTTTTTTAAAGTCAGCAGCTACAAATACAGCTCTCACCCTCCTCTCTGCGGTGTCGGCATTGTCACTGTAGGCGCCCGGCTGTGGCTTCACAGCCAGGCACGCACTGCGCATGCGCAAGCCGCACTGCGCAATGTGACTGGCCGTGCAATCATCTGGGACCTGTGACGTGTCCCAGATAATTGCTGAGAGGGAGGGGGTGAGATGATCTTACTTCCGGCGCCGCAGGTGCACCAGGAGGAAGTGGGAGCTGGAACCCTCTAAAAAGAGGGTTTCCGCTCCCCCCAAAAAAATTACATGCCAAATGTCAGGGGGGTCACTTTCCCTTAAAGTGGAAGTTCCATTTTTGGGTGGAACTCCGCTTTAACATGTTACTAAACCCACAACAGTAAAATCAGTCTGTATATTCACAATAGCATGCCTGTTATACTCACTGTGGAACTAAAGGGGTTATCACCTGTATTGTGTAAAAAGGCTCTTTGAACCTCCCCCTCCTGCAGGGTCTCTCTTGGCAAGGCCAGATAAGACGCAGTGAGGGTAGTAAAGCTGTACATGCTCAGTTTGGTCTCTATTGCTGGAGAGAATATTTCCTGCTTGAGCTGAGCTTTTCAGGTCACATAATATTGACATCCTACATTTGGGTGTATACAGAACCTAAATGACAGATCAGTCTTCCTCCACGCCCAGTAACTAAAAAAGATCACAGTGGGTGGGATGTCACATCTTGGTTCATGGATGATCCGCCTCCCATAACAACATGAGCACACAGGCTGTAGTGTAAATCTCCTCTTACTTTAACACACAGCACTTGGGCAAACCCTACAGTTTATCACATGACCAATGGTATACAGATCAGCCAAAAAGGTATATAGTGGCAGTATTTTAATGTAAAGAGAAGATTTATAAGATATGGGCACTGTGGGGGGGGGGGGGGGGCGATTAACTATTTTCCTATTACTGGGTTTAGTAACTAGACAGGTTTGTTTCATACGAATCGAAAATCCGTACGAATTTGCGAAAAAAATCGTACATTCAGAAGCATCCGAAATACGAAATTCTATGCTTTCGAATTGTATACGAAATACGAAATTTCATTGACGAATTTCGGATCTAAATTCCGTTACAACAGAAAAGTGACTGGTGTTTTGTTGAACAATCAGAGGTTTTCTTCTGCTGCTGAGTGAGGGTTGGGAAAATTACCTTTTTTAATATGGGAGTGGGAGACTGGTACTGGTAGTCGATGGGAGATTCAAAATCGGACAAAATAAGAATGTTCGTTAATATCGTTTTATTATTGTCATAATAATTACGATTATTTATTATGATGAAGTTAAAAACCCAGGAAGTCCGCACAGCACAGGGATGGTGGGAGCCCCTCATAATGAGCACAGCAGGGGTACAGCCCCAGGAGGAAGTCAGCACAGCACAGGGATGCGCGTGCCCGGCGGCCATGATGTCCGCCGGGCACCCGGTGACACAGCAGGACACAGCAGGACGGTGGATCTGTGTGTGTAAACACACAGATCCACGGTCCTGTCAGAGGGGAGGAGCCGATGGTGTGTTCTCAGTACAGAGAAACACAGATCGGTCTCCTCCCCTTGTGAGTCCCCTTCCCCTACAGCTAGAATCACTACCAGGGAACATGTAAACCCCTTCAGCCCCCCTAGTGGTTAACCCCTTACCTGCCAGTCACATTTATGCAGTAATCAATGCATTTTTATAGCATGGATCGCTGTATAAATGTGAATGGTCCCAAAAATGTGTCAAAAGTGTCCGATATGTCTGCCGCAATATTGCAGTCACAATAAAAATCGCAGATCGCCGTCATTACTATTTAAAAAAAATATAATAATAAAAATGCTATAAATCTATCCTCTATTTTGTAGGCACTATAACTTTTGTGCAAACCAATCAATATACGCTTATTGCGATTTTTTTTTTTTTACCAAAAATATGTAGAAGAATATGTATCGGCCTAAACTGAGGAAAAAATATGTTTTTTTATATATTTTTGGGGGATATTTAGTATAGCAAAAAGTAAAAAAAATATATTTTTTTTTTAAACTTGTCACTCTTCTTTTGTTTATAGCGCAAAAAATAAAAAACGCAGAGGTGATCAAATACCACCAAAAGAAAGCTCTACTTTTGGGGACAAAATGATAACAATTTCATCTTGGTACAATGTTGTATGACCGCGGAATTGTCATTCAAAGTGTGTCAACGCTGAAAGCTGAAAAATGGCTTGGTCAGGAAGGGGGTGAAAATGCACTGTATTGAGGTGGTTAAATTCCTCATAACGAACGTTCGTAATTGTTTTTTTTTTTTTTTTTAAATGGGATATTTATTATAGCAAAAAGTAAAAAATATTGCGTTTTTTTTCAAAATTGTCGCTCTTCTTTTGTTTATAGCGCAAAAAATAAAAACCGCAGAGGTGATCAAATACCACCAAAAGAAAGCTCTATTTGTGGGATAAAAAGGACGTCAATTTTGTTTGGGTGTAACGTCGCACGACTGCGCAATTGTTAGTTAAAGCAACGCAGTGCCAAATCGCAAAAAGTGCTCTGGTAAGGAAGGGGTAAAATCGCCCGGTGCTGAAGTGGTTAATAATGTCATACTTACTTGCTTTGTGCAGTGGTTTTGCACAGAGCAGCCCCAATCGTCCTCTTCTAGCTACCTCCCCCTGCTGAGTGCCCCCTAAGCAAGCGGCTTGCTATGGGGCATCCCTATGGGCTTGATCCCATCCCAGACCAGGCTCTGTGTGTCCATAGACAGACCGAGTGCGGCTCAGCCCTGCCCCTGCTTTCCCCTGACAGGCTGTGATTGATTAGCAGCAGGAGCCAATGAAGGTTGCCTTCATGTCCAGTGAGGAGAGAGCACAGAGAGAGCCACTGCGCTGGATTGAGATTGGGCTCAGGTAAGAGAATGCATTAAAGTAAAAAGGTTTCTCTCTTTTACAACCACTTTAGGTCCATGCAGAGTCAAGACAGAGTTCCTGCACATTTTTGAACAACATACAGTATTTATTTTGCATATCTTCCATTCCCTCTCATCCTAAAGTGCTCATGCTATCTACAAGTTAAATCAACTGAGATTCCCTAGCCCTTGCGAAAATTGTTTCCATCCCATACTCACGATAGCCTCCTTTTTCTACTCTTAGCAGACAAAAGTCAAATCCTGTTGGTTTTCTGTTTCTCCAGCCCTTCCTTCTTTAAAGTTTGACCATCTGTGCATTTAGAGATACCGGCTTGAACACCTTTCCTGAAATGAATGGATATTTGAGAAGTTGTGGACTTTGTTTCAATGAGAAGGTTAAAAAGTCTCCTCTGACCTCTTTGTAACAAGAACTGAACAGAACTGCTGATCACTGAATTACTATTGAGTGACAATTCTAGGAATTCAGCAATTTTTCATATGTTACACTTTCCCCTAGCAATCATTTCATGGTTCATCCAGTTTACTGTTTATTGATTTCAGTTGATCCGTAGTCTATACAACATGAAAAAAGCAATCTTTCTGGTCACTGGTTATGTAATAGACTGGGGAGAAGGTTTCCTTTGAACAACAGCTTTGCTATTATATAAGAGAACGAGAGAAAGAGCATGCCTCGGTAACCTTTCAGTTAAAAATGTACTTAAAAATCTTAGTCCAGTAACAAGATTTAGACAACTTCAAACTGGCACAAGTACCCTCAAAGGAAAGGTTTTGCATCTCAGTAGTTGCAGATAGTCTTACACAAAACCTTTTGTTGCTATTGTGTCCCTAATCAGGTTTGTTGCTTTAAAGGGTAACGCCCCTTTCGTTGAAATAAAATAGCAAATAAAAAAAAATAATATAGCATCTACTATTGCGACTCAAGTCACATTGTAATTTAATGTTATTAAAAGTGACCTTTCCTTTTCAATCTGCAGGCACTGTATTTTCTGTAAAATGCAATGCAATATGGCTACCTGGAGGTGTTCTGTACACAGAATGAAAAAGAAGGGCACTAACATTTGGGCCCAACAGCATGGGCATGCGGTCACCCCTCCCTCATTTAAAAAAAACAAAATACTCAGAAATAAAGGTACCAGGGATGTGCAATCAGGTGAGGCAAGTGAGGCAGAGCCTCACCTGCCATTAACATAAAAATAAAAATAAAAAAAAAGATCAAGCTTTCAGGGTTGTAGCTCGGTGACCTGAGGTCACAGAGACCTATAGTTCTGAAGATACAGGGCTCCTTGTGCAGCCTGTCAGAAGCTACAGTACATACAGTGTGGCCAGTTAAATACAAGCTGGCACACACCATTTGCAGCAGACTGGGAGGGTGAGCTCACAGTGCCTCTCCTCTCTTCTTGTCAGAGGCACTGAGCTCAATGGAATGCTTGGAGCCTTGGACCAATGGTAAAGCACCATTGGGCCAAGCTGTCCACTTAAAATGCTGCAGTGGAGGCTTTCCTCTCACTGCAGTGTCATAGAAGGTGGCATGTGTCCAAAAGACAAATACTCCCTTCCAGCTTAACCCTCTTAACTACATGGAAAAAACATCAGTTTATGGGTATAAGGTTTACCCATAATTCCATGTTTTTCTCATACAATTAAGAGAGAAAATCTGCTGCTGCTGAAAAGGTTCTTTTTAATCAAGCTAAATAATATATTATTATGCAATATGTTATACCATTATCATTTATTATTTATCTATTTACTATGAAATTACTGTTTTGAAGTTATAACTTCAAACTTCAGTAATTTGTTCGTTAAGCCACCTGCTTGGATACAGTTTTTGAAAAAATATAGTAAATTACCTTAAAAACAATATATAATAATTATTTGTATATTACTTATGGTAATTAACCACTTGTCACCCAGGCCAATTCTGACACTTCTCTCCTACATTTAAAAATTATAATTTTTTTGCTAGAAAATTACTCAAAAGAATCCCCAAACATAATATATATATATTTTTAGCAGACACCCTAGGGAATAAAATGGTGGTTGTTGCAACTTTTTATGTTACACAGTATTTGCGCAGTAATTTTTCAAACTCGTTTTTTGGGGAAAAAACTGTTTGATGAATAAACCCCCCCCCCCCCCCCACAAATTTAGCCCAATTTTTTGTATAATGTGAAAGATGATGTTACGCTCAGTAAATAGATACCTAACATTGTCACGCTTTATAATTGCGCACACTTGTGGAATGGCGCCACACTTCAGTACTTTAAAATCTCCATAGGCGACGCTTTAACATTTTTTACAGGTTACCTGTTTAAAGTTACAGAGGAGGTGTAGTGCTAGAATTATTGTTCTCGCTCTATCGTTCGCGGCGATACCTCACATGTGTGGTTTAAATATGCTGTTTATATATGCTAAAACAAGTCCTTATGTTGGTTAAATTAGTAAACTATGAGAACTAATGAAAGTGCCATATATAATCTATATAATAAAAGAATAGAGCCTGAACCATTCTCTGATTATATAGATTATATATAACACCTTCATTAGTTCTCATAGTTTACTAATTTAACCAACATAAAGGACTTGTTTTAGCATCTATAACTAATGAAGGTGCTCTATATAATCTATATAATCAGAGAATGGTTCAGGTTCTATTTTTATTATATAGATTACATATGGCACTTTAATTAGTTCTCATAGTTTACTAATTTAAACAACATAAGGACTTGTTTTACTTAAATCAGAACTGTTAGTAGCTATATAGAGCACAGTGTAATTTTTATTTTTTATTACTGCATTGTGTAACATCCCTGTCATTGGCCAGTAAAATCACAGCATTTTCAGGGCTGTTACAGAATGCAGAAATAAAAAATAAAAATCTGCTGTCCAATAGATTCCTTTCACCAGACGCTTATTTGTCTGGGGGAATCTGATTGACTGCCTGTGTCCTGACGCATGGGTTTGTAAGCGTAAGCCAATTGGCTGAAGATGAGGATGACATTTTTCATCTCACAGCGCCCAGCTACACTGCAGAGGTTTATTTACTAAATAATGTGGGGGTTTATTTGCTAAATGGTGATATGGGGTTTGTTCATTAAATAATGTGGGAGATTAATTGCTAAATGGTGATGTGGGGTTTATTCACTAAAGGGTTATCAGGGTGCGCACTAAGCAACCTCAGAAAGTTTCCCTCTAATGGCACTAAAATAAATAAATTATTATAAATAATAAATATATTTTATTAGTTTCATCTAATTATTTTTTTCCCTCTAATGGCACTTAAATAAATAAATTATTATAAATAATAAATATATTTTATTAGTTTCATTTACCGGTAATTATTTTTTTTCTTTAAATGAGAAAATGAGACCGCTATCTCATTTATTTATATATTTATATCTGTGTCGGGGTGACAAGCTCCCCACCCACCCCTTGTCGCAAATCACCTTATGTGGTTTGTCAACTTTTTTATTGAAAGGGGGGACTGGTAGTTATGATTTATGCTATTTGTGCTCAAGTCCTCTATGATTGAGAAAATTTGGATTTGCAGTTAATAAAAGTTTAATTATTAATAAATGATCATCAGTATGATGTTGGTATTTATTGATATTTCTTTACACTAATAAACGTGCCATTTTTGCCATCAAGTGTGTCTTTGTTTTAATTTATATATTTAGAATTTAAGCTAGTATTCGGGAGAGGGAATAGGTGTGGCCTGCATTCCCATGTGTACAGGACGCCCCCAGAATCATAGTTTCCTACTTGTGTGATTGGCTCACTGATTTTCTCAGAAGTCTGCACTAAGATAAAAGTCAGATATCAGGCATTCCCTGCAACAAAAATGTTGTTTTGGTGAGATATTCCCAATAGGAACACGTCTAAAGGAATGCAGACCCTGCAGTTTTCCTCATTAGAGCCCTGCAGGTGCAGCAGCTGATTGATAATGAAAAAAACACTCCCATTAGATTAATTAAGCCCATGGACACAGACAAACACACAGTGATTTCCTCCGAATAACAAAAGGTAGGAATCTTCAACAAAGTTTGATAAAATCCCTGCAATGTACATAGATCACCCAAAGGGAATGTTTTTTTCTCAACAAAAGTGGAGTTACACTTTAAAGATGAAAATAAGGGAGGTCTGTCTGCAATGTAATGGTAAAGCAGAAGTCTGGTTAAATATTTTGATTAAAATTAATAGCATTTAAAGATAGAAAAAACATACTAAGCTTTAATAAGGAGTTGTCGTCTGCAGTACTTATTTTCTGCCTTAGCAACAAGTGACACTGATCTACTGCTCCCTGTGATTGGAGCAGAGATCAGTGACGATGCCACGAACACAGCCCCGCCCCCCACAGTGATTAGCAGAGATCAGTGACTGTCACACACCCACGCCCCCCACAGTTAGCAACATGCCCCTAGGACACACTTAAACCCCTACACTGCCACCTCCTGGTTAACCCCTTCACTGCCAGTGTCATTTACACAGAATCAGTGCATTTGTATAGCACTGATTGCTGTATACATGACAATGGTCCCCAAAATTTGTCAAAAATGTCTGATGTGTCCGCCATAAAAATCGCTGTTCGCCATTACTAGTAAAAAAAATTATTAATAAAAGTGCTATAAAACTATCCCCTATTTTGTAAACACTATAACTTTTGCGCAAACCAATTTTATCAAAAATATGTAGAAGAATAATTAAATAAAAAATACTTTTTGTAATTTTCCTTTCCTGACGCATCTTCATGGCAGCACACACTGGGTTGTGACTCCGCCCCCACAACCTGACAGGATTGGATAGCTATAAAGTTGAAGGGGAGATCCCCCGCTGTATTCTCTGTATATATCATCACAAAAATAAAAAAATGAAAGGGGAAAAATAAAATTGCTATAAATGTTTATTCCTATAATGCGGAAGAATTGGCTCTAACAACGGATCTTCCGAAGTCTGACATGGCCAAATGGGCAGAATCTACTTTGTAGTGAGAAATGAACGTATGTCTGGAAGACCACGTTGCTGCTCTGCATATTGTCTCTGGTGATACCCTGCAATATGCTGCCCAGGAGGTAGCCACTGCCCTAGTAGAATGAGCCTTGACATCTTCAGGAATCGTCAGGTGCTGAGTGGAATATGCCTTCTTAATGGCTTTGACTAGCCAGGACGAAATAGTTCGTGAAGAGGCTGCTTGCCCGCGTCTGGTTCCATAGGGAATGATCATGAGGGAATCCGTCTTCCTAAAGGAGGTTCACCCTGATCGTTGGTGAAAGATGGCAGAATGATGTCTTGGTTGTAATGAAAGGAAGTTACCACTTTAGGTGTGAAGCGCTCTGATGGTCTTAGAACTACTCCGTCGGGTAGAAAGACTAAGTGGGGTTCCGAGATCATTAGTGCTTGTATCTCTGACACTCTCTTAGCCGATGTTATTGCTATGAGGAATGATAGCTTCAAGGTCAGGTCCCAAAGAGATATGGTTTCAAATGGAGTAAACGGAGGGTTGGAAAGAGCGTGGAGAACTACTGATAGGTCCCATGACGGAAAAACTGGTTTTCTGGGGGGTTTTATCTTCAGGCAGGCTTTTAGGAATTGTATTACCAGTGGATGGAATGCCCACCTAGTTCCCGTCTTTGCTGACAGAGCCGACACTTGTACTTTAAGGGTACTTGAGCTTTGGAGAAACTCTAGAATTTGGTAAGGTTCTGGAGAGAGGTAGTTCCATTTATTATGCCGGGCCTTGTGCCCTTAGCCTAACCCTCTCAACCTCCAGGCCATCAGATGTAATCTCTCTGGCGCTGGGTGAAGGAACTGCCCCTGAGATAGAAGGTCCGGGATCATTGGAAGAGGAATTGGAGGTTGAAGGCTGAGTTGTAGGAGGGACGTGAACCACGGTCTTCTCGGCCACATCGGAATTACCGCTATCACTGTTACCGACGATCTCCGAAGTCTATCCCCTCTGCTGATGGAAATGAGCCCCTCGTCAGGAACCTGTGGCACTTGGTGTTCATTGGAGTGGCCGCCAGGTCTATTTCTGGCATTCCCCAGGCCTCTGTCAGGAGAGAGAATGCCTGCGGACTCAAGGACCACTCGTTGTTGGACAACGTTTCCCGACTTAGGTAGTCGGCTAGCATATTCTGGGCCGCTGGAACGTACACTGCCTTCAGACTTGCCAGGTGTATTTGAGCCCATTCTAGAATGGGTCGGACTTCTTCCATCAGGGTGGCACTCCTGGTACCTCCTTGCTTCTGAATGTAGGACACTGCTACCTTGTTGTCCATCCTGATCATTCTAAAAAAGGGTGGCACTCCTGGTACCTCCTTGCTTCTGAATGTAGGACACTGCTACCTTGTTGTCCATCCTGATCAGCACATCTTCCCCTCTAGTAGCGGTGTGAATGCCCTTAATGCGTCTCTGCATTTTCTGAATTAGAGGCTGTATCTTCTCCTGCGGGAGCTGTATTCTGTTCGTCTTGGTGTTTAGATCCGCTCCCAGGAAAACCATATTTTGGGTGGGTTGTAGACTGCTCTTTTTCCAGTTGATTATCCAACCAAACTTCTGGAGGGTTGCGAGTAGAACTTCTCGGTGGTGGATCAGCGTCTCCTGATCCTCTGCTAACAGTAGGATGTCGTCCAGGTAATGGTGAATGCGTAACCCCTTTTGTCTGAGGAGTGCTACCAAGGGTAGTAGAACCTTTGTAAATGTTCTGGGTGCTGAGGAGATGCCGAATGGGAGGCACTGGAACTGAAAATGGCCTTGGTTTATGGCAAACCGGAGGAATTTTTGAAAAACTGGATGGATTGGTATGTGCAGATAAGCGTCTGATAAATCGATTGAAAGCATCCAATCTCCCAGATTCACTGCCAGTCCAACACAGGGCGTAGATCCCTGTCTTCTTCTTTACCAAGAATAGGGGGGGTAGAAACCTCTCCCCCTTTGACATGATCAAATACTGTTCCCTGGAGCCGAATGGGCAGGCCAGGGCTCTCCTTGCGAAAGCCAATCTGATTTCCTGTAGGGAGGAAATTATCTTCTCCATCTCGACGCCATCCTGCAGGTCTTTCTCTACCTTAGATGTCCACCCCGAGATGGCTCTTCCTACCGCTGCTGTAGCTATTGCAGGTTTGCAGGCCCCCCCCCGGCTGTGGAGTAGGCCTTCTTTAACTCCAGGTCCATCTTCCTATCGAGCACAACTGGGGAAATCCGAGGCCTGGGCGTGAAGTGGTTCCGCCGAAGATGTACTGGGCGCAGCTTTGTCCATTAGTGGTGCTGTGGTTTCCAGTATTGACTCCCGCACTGACTCTCTTATGAGCTCTGTCGCCATCCTTGCATCTGCTTACCATATATATATACATATATACATATGTATACATACCCATATATACGCATACACACACACTTCTAGTTTGCATTTTTTTTTTTTTTTAAATTAATTATTTAATTTATTTAATTATTTGCACATACATACATACTTTTGCACTTTGTTAATTAAGGCTCTAGGAGATTTACCTAGATAGGGGCTTACCTTGAGTCTTTAGAAGTCTTGTCTGATTGCAGAGCAGTACGTTTTCTGTTTCTTTCCAGCATGCAGAGTTTGCACAGGGATTTCCCATTAGAATTTTCGTTTTTAAATCTGGCGCCGTTCCGGCGCCTAAATGACGTTTCCGCGCATGCGCAGATGCGTCCCGAGTGCCCCGGCGCCATCTTGGATCAGGGCATAATACACCTAGAGTATAGCGGTGTTTCCCGACCCTGTAATGCGCATGGGCGATGCGGGGATGCGGCGGTTCACCACCCCACGCTGAGCAACAGGACAACAAGGGCCAGCCAGCCCAGATGTACAGGAGGGACTTCCAAACAGGAGAGGCTTGAACCTGCTGGGGCGATTGCGGTAAGAGGCTTATTTCATCTGTAGGAGAAATGTCCGTCCAACCTGTTCAGGTGAGGAAAAAAAAGAGAATACAGCGGGGGATCTCCCCTTCAACTTTATAGCTATCCAATCCTGTCAGGTTGTGGGGGCGGAGTCACAAACCAGTGTGTGCTGCCATGAAGGCGTCAGGAAAATTATTTTTTTATATATTTTGGGGGGATATTTATTATAGCAAAAAGATAATGTGTTTTTTTCAAAATTGTCAGTCTTTTTTTTGTTTATAACGCAAAAAAAAAAATGCAGGGGTGATCAAATACCATCAAAAGAAAGCTCTATTTGTGGGGAAAAAAGGGACGTCAATTTTGTTTGGGAGCCACATCGCACGACCGCGCAATTGTCAGTTAAAGCGACGCTGTGCCGAATCGCAAAAAGTGCTCAGGTCTTAAGCCAGCAAAATTGTCCGGTCTGAAAGTGGTTAATTTGCCCTTGTTAATCGGCCTAAATGGCAGCCAGAATCATTCAACCAACTTCTTGTGATCCCAGACTGTCATGGGTCTGCTCCTAGCCTAAAGCCCCATACACACGGTCGGAAAATCCGACCACCAAATCCATCGGATTTGGTCCGACGGATTTAGTCCGACACTGGTGTTGCATACCCACGGTCGGACAAAGTTGTCGGAAAATCCGATCATTCTGAACGTAGTGACGTTTGTTGCCTACGACGGGACTACGTAGAGGCTAGTAGACAATAGCTTTGGTCTTGTAATGTGATCTGAGCATGCGTGGCACTTTGTCCGTCGGAATTCGCTACACACGATCGGAATTGGTGTGATCGGACTTTGTTGTCGGAAAATTTTTCCAGCAGGAGATAGAACTTTGTCCGTCGGACAATCCGATGGAAACTGTCCGATGGTGCCTACACATGGTCGGAATTTCCGACAACATTGTCCGATAGGACAGAATCCATCGGAAAATCCAACCGTGTGTATGGGGCATTAGACTGTATGGTGAAGGAGAAGCAGCACAGGCTCTGTCACTCTGCTTTATCTTTCTATCAGCACATGAGATGCCAGGCTCCTTCCTCCTCTACCACTCTGAGCTCTGCTGTAAACGGTCTTCAACAGGCTCAAATTCAGGTCCGGACAATGCTTGCATAAAATAAATAAATAAATAATTTATTAATGTATTACTATATACAGAATTGCATTACTTTGTGTCTTTTGTATCTGTGTAGAATTCAGCATGCAAAATACACTATATTACCAAAAGTATTGGGATGCCTGCCTTTACACGCACATGAGCTTTAATGGCAACCCAGTCTTCATCCGTAGGGTTCAATATTGTGCTGGCCCACCCTTTGCATCTTCTTTGAGGGCTGTTCACAAGGTTTAGGAGTGTGTCTATGGGAATGTTTGACCATTCTTCCAGAGGTGCATTTGTAAGGTCAGGCGATGATGTTGCACAAGAAGGCCTGGATCGCAGTCTCCACTCTAATTCATCCCAAAGGTATTCTATCAGATTGAGGTCAGGACTCTGTGCAGGCCAGTCAAGTTCCTCTACCCCAAACTCGCTCATCCATATCTTTATGGACCTTGCTTTGTGCACTGGTCCAAATCATTTGGTGGAGGAGGATTATGATGTGGGGTTGTTTTTCAGGGGTTGGGCTTGAACCCTTCGTTTCAGTGAAGGGAACTCTTAAGGCGTCAGCATACCAAGACATTTTGGACAATTTCATACTCCCAATTTTGTGGGAACAGTTTGGGGATGGCCTCTTCCTGTCCAAACATGACTGCGCACTAGTGCAGAAAGCAAGGTCCATAAAGACATGGATGAGCGAGTTTGGGGTGGAGGAAACTTGACTGGCCTGCACCTCCAATAGACACACTCCTAAACCTCGTGGACAGCCTTCCCAGAAGAGTTGAAGCTGTTATAGCTGCAAAGGGTGGGCCAACCCAACATTGAACCTTAACACAGCCGGACTTTCCAGCAGAAAAAGTCAGATGGGAGCTTTTCATCGGACATTCTGACCGTGTGTATGCCCCATCAGACTTTTTCTGTTAGCATTTCCGACTGACTTAGATATAGAACATGTTCTAAATCTTTCCATCGGAAATGCCGACGGAGCTTAGTCCGTCGGCAAGTCTGGCCGTGTGGTATGCGGCATAAGACTAGGATGCCATTAAAGTTCATGTGCGTGTAAAGGCAGGTGTCCCAATTTTTTTGGTTATATAGTGTAGATATGGGACCCTGTGACCTTCAATGTTCCATTTTAACTACAAAGATCAGCATCATTCTAAAACAATAATGAAACCGTATTATAGAAATACCTACATATAACAGAATTCCGTCAGACTGCGAGTGACTTTGAGACATGATTTTCTTTAGGCGCTGGTCTCCCTGTGCAACTGGGCACCATGGTAGCTGCTGGGCCTGCTAAGGCTCTCATTACATCTATGTAAATAGTTACAAGACTGGCAGCTAGAGGAAGCAATGTTTACTTACTACAAATTGCCAAACAGGACAACCAAGAACTGCAGCTGAATAAATTATTGTAGTCACCGGACAGATAGTATTTCCACAGGGAATACAAAGTACGTATGGGGGGGGGGGGATGGTGATTGCAATGTATTGATCGCATTCACCTCCATGCCCCCAGTTCTCTGATCAGCAGCTTCAGCATTGTTGTGTGTTTCTGGTAACTGCATCCTGTTCTGTGATCTTCCCAGAATCAAATTCAATTTTTTTGTCTGGTGGGAAGTTGCAATGTTAGTTCTGTAGCCTATTTAGCACAGTAGAGTAGATGGTATAATAGAGATGCACTCATTTCCTGCTTAGGGGCTTTCAAGGAAGCGAAGCAATAACTTTTAATATCCCTGTAACAGATCCCAAGAATGGGAAATCAAAATGAAAGCTCTTACCCAGTGGCTATCCAGTGCAAAGATCATTAGAGATCTAAAGGTACAGACCAAAAAAATGGCATAAAAAAAAATAAATACACTTAGGTTAATTAACTGAAAATGTATTTAGTATACTGGTGTTTGGTACATACTACAAAACAGTATAGACATTGTTCTCAGCACAATTACACGCATTGCAAGCTTCCAGTGTGGGTTGATATTATTCCAAGTACTGAACTGTAGTTGCTCCACTGTCTTGCTGTGTTATTTGAATTAATACTGAGATATCATAATCAGAAATTGTGCCTGAGGACACTATTGCCCTTTTGTGGTGTATGTCTTCCTCTCGGAATTCCAAGTTCTAGCTTCTTACATGCTACTGCGAAAAAAAGAGCAGAGCGATAAACTGTCTGGGTCTATTAAGCTATGATGGCCACTACTTTTACTGCTGCAGAGGTTAAGCACACCAAATGATCAGACTTACATACTTAAAGTGACTGTGGACCTACCACACTATATATTTCTTATCTTATGTGCTTGCATTCTAAGTAAGGCCTCATGCACACGAGACGCTGTTAAACGCGCGTTCAGAGGCAGTTGGACACTTTTTTCAACTGCACCTGAACGCATGCAATGTTATCCTATGTGTCCATGTACACAGTCTAGTTTTTTCCCGTTTTTATGCAGTTGCGTTTAACCTCGTTTTTCCAGAAGCAAAAAAATGCGTTCAGACACTTTGCTTTTCTGCTTTTCAGACGCAAAACGCAGCTAAACGTGGCTAAACGCGGCTAAACGCAGGCACCTGCGTTTAGCCGCGTTTGCGTTTATAAGCCTTTTTAAAGGAACCCAATTTTTTGGAGCAGAAAACTCAGAAATATGATGTAAACCATAAAAAATACTAGAAAAAATGTTTAAAATGTCGTAATTAGTTTAGTTCATAGAGCATATATACTCACTAATGCATACATGTTTGTGAAATGCATAAATGTTTGTGAAATATCCAACGGACATTCGCTGTGCCATCAACGGATGGGTCCAATATCGACGAGCTCTGATTCTGGTCCTCTCATGCAAATTTGCGACGACATTGCTGCCGCATCAAGAGCGACATCAGGAGCATTTCCTGACATATATTCAATATGGGATCCATTTAAAAAAAAAAACACACAGAAAGAGAGGCAAATGCAAATGCAAGTGTACAACTGCTCTCTCTGCTGCTGCTGCTCACTCTGATCAAATTGGCAGAAATAGTTAATAATACATGCTTTCTGAGCTTGGGGAGGGTCTATATCAGCGGTCATCAACCCCCGGTCCGCGGCCCACCGCCGGGCCGTGGCCTGTTTGCAGCCGGGCCGCGAAGGCTGCACTGTCTGACAAGCGGCGGCGGAGCGAGCAGAGAGATGACATCATCTCTCGACAGTGAGGCAGAATACCAATACGCTGCTGGAGGTGAGGCAGGGGAGCAGAGAGATCATCTCTCACTACCCGCGCCCCCCCCCCCCCATTACCGCTGTTCTCCCTCACTACCCACTACTCCAGGCTTGCCTCTGAACTAATGCGCACACCTGTGCTGCCACCACTGCAGTGACAATCTTCATGTGGTGGCAGGCGATGTGGCAAATGACAAGCTGCATCTGATGGCAAGTGCCAATCCAAATCTGGTGGCAGGTGATGTGGCAAGTGACTAAATTCACGTGGTGGCAGGCGACGTGGCAAGTGTCAAGCTTCATATGAAGGCAGGCGACGTGGCAAGTGACAATCCGCATCTGGTGGCAGGCGATGTGGCAAGTGACAATCCGCATCTGGTGGCAGGTGATGTGGCAAGTGACAATCCGCATTTGGTGGCAGGTGATGTGGCAAGGGACAAAAAAAGCAACTGGCGGCAGGGGACATAGCAAGGGACAAATTGCATCTGGTAAAAAGTGACATGGCAAGTGACAAGCTGCATCTGGTGGCAGGTGACGTGGCAAGTGACAATCCGCATTTGGTGGCAGGTGACGTGGCAAGTGACGATCTGCATCTAGTGACAGGCGACGTGGCAAGTGACGATCTGGCACATTCTGCATTATGGTGAGTTGAACTATTTCATTGTATATTACAATGTAATAATAGAAATAATGCGCTTCAATCATCCTGACATCATATCAATGATGGTGCCGGGATGATTAAAGCGCCACCACCAGCCATTTCCCAGATAAATTGCCCGCAAAAAGCTGCATACACCCCCCCCCCCCCCCCCGGGCCTTGGCACAATTTTCTTCAACAACGCCGGTCCCCGGTGCCAAAAAGGTTGGGGACCACTGGTCTATATGATGTTATCTTTACAAATGCTTATAGACGCAAACACGTCTAAACGCGGCATGAAAACACAGCAAAACGCGCGTTTTTAAACGCAGGTTTCTGCGTTTTAAAACACGCGTTCAGCAGAGTTTGCATCTGCGTCTCGTGTGCATGGGGCCTAAGAGTCAACTATAACACTTAAGTATGTATTATCTCTCACAGAGATCACAGCATGTCCCCAACAATGATGGAGCCATCTTTGTTAAGGCATCATCAAGGATCAGCACCCTCTTCCTGAACCAAGATGCTAGCTGAACAATGACAGAGGCATATCAATTTTGTTGCCTGTGTATGGCTGGGTTCACAATTGTCCCTATTCACACCTGTGCGACAATGCATGACAGGAGGAATCTCATTATTTTCTATGGGGCCCTTCACACCTATGCAAAGCGCGTCTATGTGACTTCAAATAAGTTGCAGGCATGTCTTTTGGTGCGACCTAATGCATTTTTGGCCCCATGGACTTCAACAGGAATGTATTCAAATGCAAAAAAGAGCATAAAATATGCATGAAAATGCATAAATAATGTACATAAATTGCATGAAAGTGCCTAGCCTTTGGCCAGCCATGGTTCGAATCACGACCAGTTCAGCAGGAACCAGCCGAGATTCGAACCATTAACTGCTTTCCTACCGGCCACAGTATATATACATTGTGGTTATACCAGGTTCATAGTTGAGGCTACAACCATGATCTCGTTATCAGTTTTTAGTGCCAGCTATTCTATTTCATGTAAAAGTAATCCGAGCGACCAGGAAGCCCAGTAATGATGCGGCCGGCGGCATCCAGCTCCGGACTCACAGTGAGAGGAACTGAACTTGTTGTATGTCACTTACAGTTCCGCCTCTTTGTTTACTGGCCGCATTGTGGCCAGTGAAGCAGCCAATCAGACTGATCTGTGTCTGATCGGCTGCAGTGAAGCCCAAAGGAGAGATGGTCAGTCACAAGGGATGTTTACATTCCTTTTGACAGCAATAAAAGTGATCAAAAATGTTTTTTTTTTTTAACTTCTTACCGTGCTCACACGAGTGGCGAACACACACGTCAGTCCTGCACGCATATGTAAACAGTGATCGTTTTCTTGTTAAACAGTGATCGCACTACACATGTGAGGTATCACTGCGATCATCAGAGAGCAATTGAGAGCAATAATTCTAGCACCCGAGATCCTGTGTAAATCTAAACTGGTAACCTGCAAAGGATTTTAATGCGTCGCCTAAGGATAATCTAAAGTACTGTAGTTTATTGCCATTCCATGAGCATGCACGATTTTAAAGTGTGGCATGCTTGGTATCTATTTACTCTGTGTAACATCATCTTTTATATTTTACTAAAAAAAGTTGGTATTATATTGTGTTTGTGCAAGGAGCAAACCAGAAACGCTCAAGGAGTAAGGGATTTTTATAAAATTACAAATTTATTACAAGGTATCAACAAAATTAATACATTTAACACACATGATAATGATGAGGACAAACATGGAAAACAAACAATGAGGATGAAAGTCCAAATCAACTGTCGAAAAGACAGAAGGAATCCAACGCGTTTCGACGAATGATGTAGAGGTCTTCTTCAGGGTAAATGAGCTGAGACTTTCCAGATCAATACATACAATCTATAATATCAATAAACACATAATTACAAACACAAATCAAAATTCATGTAACATAACTTGTGTCATAAAGGTTGTAACAAAAAAAGAATAGAATGAAATGTGCATGCAAGTATCCATACTGACATCATGTGTCATGCCATGTTATGACACATGAGGTCAGTATGGATACTTGCATGCACTTTCTCAACAAAAGTGGAGTTACTGTTTAAAGTGGTTGTTAACCCTTTACAACCACTTTTCACTACAGGTAAGCCTATAATAAGACTTACCTGTAGCTACCGTGGATATCTCATAAATCTGCACGGTTTAGGAGATATCCCCTGTATCAGCATGTGCCAACATCATCGGCACATGTGCACTGAAGGAACGGCTCATTCGTGCCGTTGCTTCAGCTGATCTGCTGTTACCGGCGGCTCCAGCACGCATACTCTGGCCAATCATAGAGCCGAAGCCCACAAAACCCAAAAATAACTCCAGGAGACATGTCGCCAGGCCAGATCAGTGAGCCGGGATGGCTTTGGGGGCTTCGATCTAAGGTGAGTATTTCATAATGAGTTAGTATGCTTTTTTTTTTCTAGAGTTTACAACCACTTTAAATACAGGCAAACATACTGTATGAATAATACCCTTTAAAATGATTACATGCATTTATATATATTTAACACCCCTCATATTTTTGTAATTATTTTATTATATCTTTTCATGTGACAACACTGAAGAAATTACACTTTGCTACAACGTAAATTAGTGAGTGTACATCTTGTATAACAGTGTAAATTTGCTGCCCCTCCAAAATAACTCAACACACAGCCATTAATGTCTAAACCGCTGGCAACAAAAGTGAGTACACCCCTAAGTGAAAATGTCCAAATTGGGCCCAATTAGCCATTTTTACTTCCCGGTGTCATGTGACTCGTTAGTGTTACAAGGGCTCAGGTGTGAATGGGGAGCATTCTCATACTGGTCAATGGAAGTTCAACATGGCACCTCATGGCAAAGACCTCTCTGAGGAACTGAAAAAAAAAAATTGTTGCTCTACATAAAGATGGCCTAGGCTATAAGAAGATTGCCAAGACCCTGAAACAGAGATGCAGAAAGGTGGCCAAGACCATACAGCAGTTTAACAGGACAGGTTCCACTCAGAATAGGCCTCGCCATGGTCGACCAAAGAAGTTGAGTGCCTCATTCATTCATTCAGGTGAGGAGTACAAAGACAAGTGTGTCTTGCTTACAGTCAAGCATGGTGGTGGGAGTGTAATGGTCTTGGGCTGCATGAGTGCTGCTGGCACTGGGGAGCAGTTCATTGAGGGAAGCATGAATGCCAACATGTACTGTGACATATTGAAGCAGAGCATGATCCCCTCCCTTTTGATACTGGGCCACAGGGCAGTTTTCCAACATGATAACAACCCCACACACATCTCCAAGATGACCACTGCCTTGCTAAAGAAGCTGAGGGTAAAGGAGATGGACTGGCCAAGCATGTCTCCAGACGTAAACCCTATTGAGCATCTGTGGGGCATCCTCAAATGGAAGGTGGAGGAGCGTAAGATCTCTAAAATCCACCAGCTTCATGATGTCGTCGTGGAAGAGGACTCCAGTGGCAACCTGTGAAGCTCTGGTGAACTCCATACCCAAGAAGGTTAAGGCAGTGCTTGAAAATAATGGTGGCCACACAAAATATTGACACTTTGGGCCCAATTTGGACATTTTCACTTAGAGGTGTACTCACTTTTGTTGCCAGCGGTTTAGACATTAATGGCTGTGTGTTGAGTTATTTTGAGGGGACTGCAAATTTACACTTTTATACAAGCTGTACACTCACTACTTTACATTGTAGCAAAGTATAATTTCTTCAGTGTTGTCACACTGAAGAAAGATATTATAAAGATATAATAAAATATTTACAAAAAGGTGAGGGGTGTACTCACTTTTGTGAGATACTGTATGTTATTGCTGGTGTGAATGAGACCTAAAGGTTATGCAGCCATTAAGGAATTTCCATTAAATGAACATTTAATACATGTACAATAAATTAATAGACTATACAAAAAAAAAAAAAACACATAAAGCAGTAATAGCACAGCCACAGACAGGGCAGTGAGCAGATAAACAGACAAATGGCTTACATTTAGAAGAAGAGCCATGTGCCGTAGATTACTCTGTCTACATCCACTATCTACATTGAAAATTATTATCACCCAAGAGCAGAATAACAGAGGATTTGTCAGATGTGTTTGTCAACCAGATGTCAGCCAGTCCATGGAATTTAGTGTGCTT
This sequence comes from Lithobates sylvaticus, assembly GCA_028564925.1. Lineage (NCBI taxonomy): Eukaryota > Metazoa > Chordata > Amphibia > Anura > Ranidae > Lithobates > Lithobates sylvaticus. The sequence goes on along the minus strand of CM053036.1, from coordinate 121,747,226 downwards.
GTGCACAGAGCTTAGACAGTTACACTTGTCTATGTCTAATACAGTAGAGCAGACCTATTTTGATAGGAAATTGCTGAAAGAAGCAATCATTCTCCATTCTCTTCCCAAATGCTTTGTGAAAATGCACACAATCTGTATGTTTATATGTAAAAAGAACTGTGGGTACGTGGGTACGTGGGTACATGGGTACAGTATATATACAGTAGCATTCCTGGGGGGGGGGGGGGGGGGGGGGGGGGGAGGGGGGGGGGGCACAACTTGCAGTGTACATCAGGTACCATGATTTGAAGGGTACCATGTTGCGGCCTCCAGTTATATGCAGAGAAGTGACAGGTACTGAATGAAGCTGAAACTGTCAGATAAGATGATCTTGACCAAACAGTAGATGCATAGTACAGTATAAGTGTAGTCAGACTGGGGGGGGGGGGGGGGGGTAAGGGGTAACAGCATGGAAGGGTGTGCTTAGGGAAGTAATCACCAATGCTGAGAGGGTTGTTGTGTTGTTTCAGACAACCATTGACCACCAATGCTGGGATGAAGGGGGGTATTGCTATTGCTTGCCTTTCCCTGGCTTCATAGTTTCTTAGTCACTAACCCAAACCAAGAAGTTATCAAAGACAAAAGTTCCTATCTGAATATTTATTCTGGGTCAGACAGCATATTAGTGCAGTAGTCCCTAAAATAATAAATAATGATTAAAAAAAAAAACTATCATCCTGTTGATGGATCCCTTTGAGACATTGGGGTTCGTTTACTAAAGGCAAACTGTCTGTTCTGTTTGCAAGAGAATTTTCCTTTAACTTAGTGAATGTGGTGATAATTCACTTTGCAAAGAATATGCAATCATGTGAAAGAACAAAAAAAATATGTATTTTGCCTGCATATGAATGAATCATGCAAATCAGCTGAGTTTTATCTCATTCACCAAATTCAGTAAAACAAAAATTACCTTCCAAACTGAACAAGCTATAAAATGTTTAAATACATAGCTTTTAGATGTCTTTTTTGTTGTTGTTTTTACCTATGTCCCTTAGCTCACACATTACTGAATTATCTAAAATGATTCTAACATCCATTGCATGTGTAGCTGGTATTTTTGCCTTCTAGTGCCATGTAATGCTAAACAATGGACAATGCTATAAATTGGTATTTGGCTCCATCTAGTGGTATAAATGTAAAATGGACTTTGTTTATTTCTGATTTCAAGAGCATAGGGAAAGCCTAACAGGAAGTGACTTAATCGTTTTCATTGAGAAGGGATTCACCTACCCAGAATGCCCACTCACTTACCCATGAATACTGAGTGGCTGAACTGCATGCTGGGTAGGTAATAAAAGGGCACACACTGCCATCTTCTTTCTCTCCTGTTCCTGGGATGCATGGCCTGCTTGCAGGGCTCTGTGGGTGTGTGTGTCCCACAGAGTCGCGGCCTACATCATACGGAGCAGACTTGAAACCAGAGGAGGAATTTACACCACAGCATGCTGGAGCAGCAGCGTGGTCAGATCAGGAAGGATCCAGAGACCCTTGACGGAGGTAACTGAGGACTCCCGGTCATCTGCTGAAACAGAGTAGTGTGACGGTGTGGCTGCAGCAAACAGACTGAGATCTTGTGGAGAGGAGGCATACAACTTTTCAGGCCTGGTGTGGTGAGAGGGCTGTTGCCCAGAAGTTTGTACCACACTTCACACACTTAGACTGATCGCATAGCATTGCTGGGACCGGTAGTCCCACGGAACAGTTCAGTTCAATAGAGTTGCACTTACATAGGCCTCAAGCCTGATTTCATTGCTAAGTGACTGCCGCTGGAGGTACATTCCCAGGGAAGGAGCTCACAAATACTTTACATGATTGAAGTTACTGCTTTCTATTATCCTACACTTCTTTACTGATCGGAAATCTTGCAGATTATAAGGACTGCAGTATAAATGGCTAGCTGAAGAAAAGAAGACAAGAGACTATATTCCTTACTGTAAGGCCTTACAGTGTTGCTATTACCTACTAGAGCAGGGATCCTCAAACTACGGCCCTCCAGCTGTTGTAAAACTACACCTCCCATGAGGCATTGTAAAACTCTGACATTCACAGACATGACTAGGCATGATGGGAATTGTAGTTTGTGAACAACTGGAGGGCCATAGTTTGAAGACCCCTGTACTAGAGACTGTAGGGGGAATATTAAGTAATTATACTTTCTTATCATTCTATTCAAATATTGTGTGACAAATTACAGCTCTTATAGTGTCTGTGCAGTGTGCTGGAAGTGGGAAGGTGCCCAGTGCGGAGGTTGTTGCCTGAGCATTAGTCCAACTTGGAGACACGCCTGCAGAAGCAATACAGGTGACTCTTATGTGATAGCCATTCACAACTATTTGCCTCAGTATTATATACCAAGTACAGTTCTTGTGTTTGATGTTTGAACCTGTTCTAGTAAACTTATCTTTTGGTTTAATACAATCTGTTGTGAGGCTTGTTCATTCTCCAAACAGGTGTAGCAGTGTATACCCATAACACAGGTAAAGTGCATATAATCTGTGATTATTTAATTGTCTTTTATTTTTGGGTTTCAAAACAACACTGTTACACAGCTGTGTCAAGCGGGTTGAGCCAAACCATTGGGGGTGGAAAAAGCAGAGTACAGGCCCAATAAATTACCAGCAGCTCCTTCTGGGGTAAGTGCTACACATGACTTGTGAAAAATGCATAGCATATAGCCAGCTTTACTGTATCCCATTTATCAAGTAGCATAAGATTAGCTATACAGTCTAGAAGTACTGTAAGTCAATTTGAGTAGGACAAGCGACCAGTAAAGAGTAAAGTGTTGGCTGCCTCTGCAGAAAGTCAGATTGATGGACAAAGAAATTCTATCACACTTCGATCACAGGAAGAAATAATTCACTTAAAGTCAACAAATAACAGATGGCAAACCCTCATACTGGAAGTCGCATCTTACTTGTCATTAGACCTGGCCTCCGGCCCTTGACCTTTAAGTAAAAAATACTATCTAAAGGATGACATTTTTCAAATAATATAGACAATAGAAATGCAATCCCGGCCCTGTTTTATGTGCAATGTGTAACACAATAATTTTGGATTGTCATTTGGAAAATGACACAGTTGTTTTATTAGTAGCAATTACACACAAGGAAATTTTGCCTCTTGCCCAGAATGGCTTTATTTGGATGCCTACCTATTAAGATTCCGATATCAGACCTTGAATTGAACTGCAAAATTATGCTATTCATCTGGCCCTCACATTCATATTGCTCCAAATGTATGGCCCCCCTATCAGAGAACCTATCAGCTAGCCCAGACAGAAATTATATCTTTAAGTGGAAGTTACAGAATGGATTGATGTTAGGAACAATTTCATTGCTCCTGTCAGACCAGCTCACTTCTCTTGATAGATGTCCCTGAAAAAATAATTTTACATCCACTACTACTCTTTTCGTATCCCCCCTGACTATGGCTTTTCCCTTACTAGTATGTAAAAGAAGACGGTTTACTTTTTGGGGAAACTTCTTACTTCCCACTGGTATATTACCTTCTGATTTAAGATGGTGGACAGAAAATCGGTTTAACCATCTACCATAGTTTAACCACTTAAGCCCCGGACCAATTTGCAGCCAAAGGACCAGGCCCCTTTTTGCGATTCGGCACTGCGTCGCTTTAACTGACAATTGCGCGGTCGTGCGACGTGGCTTCCAAACAAAATTGGCGTCCTTTTTTTCTCACAAATAGAGCTTTCTTTTGGTGGTATTTGATTGCCCCTGCGGTTTTTATTTTTTGTGCTATAAACAAAAATAAAGCGACAATTTTGAAAAAAATGCAATATTTTTTACTTTTTGCTATAATAAATATAGCCCAAAAATATATAAAAAAACATATTTTTTTCCTCAGTTTAGGCCGATACGTATTCTTCTACATATTTTTGGTAAAAAAAATCGCAATTAGTGATTATTGATTGGTTTGCGCAAAGTTATAGCGTTTACAAAATTGGGGATAGTTTTATAGCATTTTTATTAATATTTTTTTTTTACTAGTAATGGCGGCGATCAGCGATTTTTATTGTGACTGCGACATTATGGCGAACACATCAGACATTTTTGACACATTTTTGGGACCATTGTCATTTATCCAGAAATCAGTGCTATTTAAATTCACTGATTCCTGTGTAAATGACACTGGTAGCGAAGGAGTTAACCACTAGGGGGCGGGGAGGGGTTAAGTGTGTGTGTGTGTGTTTTTATTTTACTGTAGGGGGCGTGGCTTTGCATCAGGCGTCACTGATCGGCTTTCCCGATGACAGGGAACAGACGATCAGTGACAGCGTCACTAGGAAGCACGGGGAGAGGTTTGTTTACACATACCTCTCCCCGTTCTTCATCTCTGTGACCCGATTGCAGGATACCAGCGGCGATCGGGTCAGCTGGTCCCGCGGCCGCGGTCACGGAGCTCAGGACCGGGTCGCGAGCGCGCCGCTGGCGGCGCACGTGCGACCCACGGCTGGGCTCTTAAAGGGCCACATACAGGTACGTGGTTGTGCCCAGCCTTGCCATTCTGCCAACGGCGTGAGGCGGTCCTTAAGCGGTTAAACAATATGTGGAGCTATCTGTATTTCTACGTCAATAGATCCCAAAATCTGGTCTGACTTTCAATTAAGCCATACCAATAGGTAAACTTTCTGCTTTTAACTAATAAAACAGAAAATCATAGAATAGTCGCACATGTCACATGAAACACTGTTTAAACATTTACAAATCATTCAATAAAAATGTTGTGGACTGGTAAAACCTCTTTAATCAGCAATGATCTCCAACAAATACTTTTTTGTAGATTTTGATCAGACTTACACAATAGTGTGAATTTTATTCAATTCCTCTAAATAATTCTTAGTTCACCAATATTTTAATGGTTCTTTGCATGAATGACCCTTTCAGGTCATGTCATAGCATATTCATTTGGCTGAGGTCTGGACTTTGCCATGGCCATTTTTTGAATAAAATTTTTTTCTGGTCGTACTCCCGTCAGCACACCATGGGTTAACCTCTCTCCTTTAACCCCCAGGACCACCTTCTTTCCGCTCAATAAAGTTAGATTCTTCCCTCCCCCTCTTGTTCTATTTTTCTCTTGTCGACCAGGCCCCTGGACAAGGTACTCCAGCTTTACCCCCCTACCGAACTTTGCTCCCCCCCTTCCGGGGGTGGAAGGTCCAGAAAAGATAGAGGTAAATCCTCTGAGCACACTGGACATCCTGGGTGCCGGGGCTGCAGGTACTGAATGGTTAGATACCACTAATCATCTCTGGCTGTGGCGGGCTGAAGACGCTCTCCTTTGATAGGGTTTTCCAGTTTTCTGGCATGGTCAGATCACTTCTGGAGGAGACTCTGTAAGAGCGTCCGTGCATTGCCGGGAAACCGGCAAGCTTAAAAACTGGAAGCCACGGCTGCAACAGCGCTGTATGACGTGACTTGTATTCCTTCCTTGCTGGTAAGATGTCCCACCACGCAGCGATAGTATCCCGCCAGGTGGCCACCCTCCCTCCCCTTGTCTTGTGTGTCTCATGCCTCCTCTCTCATCCTACCTTCTCCTTGCAGCCAGGCTTCCTTGGGATCTTCCTACTGCAGTTCAGCCACCCTGCCATCCCTAAACTTCCTGTTGGCTTCAGGCGGGCTCAGCAAATACGCAAGTCCGAGAATCTACTTATCCTCCCTCGCGGACCTAAGAAAGGGCAGGCAGCATCCTCAAGAATCCTGGCTACAAACAACAGGGCCATGATCCTCCACAGAGTATAAGAGCTCACTTGACTAGAGGGATGGCAGCCTCATGTGCATCCGTGGCAAAAGTACCTGTTGAAGACATGCAGAACCGCTAGCTGGAGTTTCTGCAAGACTTTTGCTCGTCACTATAAATTGGACGTACGCTCCGCTAGCTCTTCTTTATTTGGGGGTATCCGCTGCTTTGTTAAGTTAATTAAAGTGTGGTGAAGCATGGAATCTGGCGTATTTGTCTTTTCTTTCCCACCCTATATTGGCTAGGGTATATCCCATAGTGTGCTGACGGGAGGATGACCAGGAAAGTGGAACATTTTTATCAATACTCACCCTAATTTTCCTTTCCTGGACTGTCCTTATGTCAGTACAGTTTTACTTCCCTCCCTAGGTGGCCTGTCGGTGCTACACAATAGAACAAGGGGGAGGGGAGGACCTAACTTTATTGCGCTCAAAGAAGGTGGTCCTGGGGGTTAAAGGAGAGAGGTTAACCCACAGCGTGCAGACGGACCAGGATTAGGGTGAGTACTGATAACAATTTTCCATTATTCCACTTCAGCCATTATGTTCGATTAAGGCAAGGGTGATGGACTTCTTTTAGCAGTTCTGAATTTATTATTCCATTTATAACTATCCAGGCCCTAAATCAGCAAGATGTTCCCAATCCATAATGTCCCCTACACCATGCTTCAAAAGATGATGTTTAGTGCAAGCGTGTGGTGACATTTTCCTTCCTATTAGGGAAACATTTTTTGTCAACAATTCAGCTTTTGTCTTATATGCCCATTCTGATTGGGGTATGCTTCACAGGAACAGGTCTTCTTTCTTTTTTCTGATTAATTGAAATAATTAAAGTGGTTGTAAATTGTTTTAAAATAAAAACAACAAACATGCCTGTACTTACCTGCTCTGTGCAATCGTTTTACACAGATGAGCCCCGATCCTCTTCTTCTGGGGTCCCCCGCCAATACTCCAGGCCCCTCCTCTTTATCGGGTGCCCTCACGGAAAGCTGCTTTCTCTGGGGTCAACTGTGTGGGTTTTAAGTCTTGTTGCTGCATCCGTTGACACAGACAGGCCCCCCGCTCCCATGTCACAGGATTTCATTGACAGCAGCGGGAGCCAAAAGAAAAAAAAGGGGGAGGAGGGTGGTGGGGGACTCCAGGAGGACAGAGGGAAAAAACAACACCATAAAAAAAAGGGGGGTGGTAGGGGATTAAGAGAATACAGAGAGGAAAAACAACCTCTGTAGCTTACATCATACAGTCTCTCACAAAAGTGAGTACACCCCTCACATTTTTGTAAATATTTTATATCTTTTCATGTGACAAGACTGAAGAAATTACACTTTGCTACAATGTAAAGTAGTGAGTGTACAGCTTGTATAACAGTGTAAATTTGCTGTCCCCTCAAAATAACTCAACACACATCTATTAATGTCTAAACCGCTGGCTACAAAGGTGCGTACACCCCTAAGTGAAAATGTCCAAATTGGGCCCAATTAGCCATTTTCCCTCCCCGGTGACATGTGACTCGTTAGTGTTGCAAGGTCTCAGCTGTGTTAAATTTGGTGTTATCGCTCTCACTCTCTCATACTGGTCACTGGAAGTTCAACATGGCACCTAATGGCAAATAACTCTCTGAGGATCTGAAAAAAGAATTGGTGGTCTACATAAAGATGGCCTAAGCTATAAGAAGATTGTCAAGACCCTGAAACTGAGCTGCAGCACGGTGGCCAAAGACCATACAGCGGTTTAACAGGACAGGTTCCACTCATGACAGGGCTCGCCATGGTCAACCAAAGAAGTTGAGTGCACGTGCTCAGCGTCATATCCAGAGGTTGTCTTTGGGAAATAGATGTATGAGTGCTGCCAGCATTGCTGCAGAGGTTGAAGGGGGGGGGGGGGGGGCGGGGGTCAACCTGTCAGTGCTCAGACCATACGCCGCACACTGCATCAAATTGGTCTGCATGGCTGTGTCGTCTCAGAATGAAGCCTCTTCTAAAGATGATGCACAAGAAAGTCCGCAAACAGTTTGCTGAAGACAAGCAGACTAAGGATATGGATTACTGGAACCATGTCCTGTGGTCTGATGAGACCAAGATAAAATTATTTGGTTCAGATGGTGTCAAGCGTGTGTGGCGGCAACCAGGTGAGGAGTACAAAGACAAGTGTGTCTGCCTGCCTACAGTCAAGCATGATTGTGTGAGTGTCATGGTCTGGGGCTGAATGAGTGCTGCTGGTACTGGGGAGCTACAGCTCATTGAGGGAACAATGAATGCCAACATGTACTGTGACATACTGAAGCAGAGCATGTTCCCCTCCCTTCGGGGACTGGACAGAAGAGGCAGTATTTCAACATGATAACGACCCCAAACACACTTCCAAGACGACAACTGCCTTGTTAAAGAAACTGAGGGTAAAGGTGATGACTGGCCAAGCAAGTCTCCAGACCTAAACCTATTGAGCATCTGTGGGGCATCCTCAAACGGAAGGTGGAGGAGCGCAAGGTCTCTAACATCCACCGGCTCCGTGATGTCATCATGGAGGAGTGGAAGAGGACTCCAGTGGCAACCTAAGAAGCTCTGGTGAACTTCATGCCCAAGAGGGTTGAGGACGTGCTGGAAAATAATGGTGGCCACACAAAATATTGACACTTTTTTCCCAATTTGGACATTTTCACTTAGGGATGTACTCACTTTTGTAGCCAGCAGTTTAGACATTAATGGCTGTGTAAGAGAAACACCACCGCTCTAGGCAAATCCAGAGAACACAAAAATAGCTTCTCCAGGCAGAGAGATCTGGGTGCGGACCACAGCATGCAGACAATGTAGGTAATTAGAAGACTCTGGACGGCCGCACTCCAAAACAAATTCAGTGCCTTTATTTAAAAAAAAACACACCTGTTACCTACATTAATGGCTGTGTGTTGAGTTATTTTGAGGGGACAGCTAATTTATAGTTATAAGTTATACAAGCTGTACACGCACTACTTTACATTGTAGCAAAGTGTAATTTCTTCAGTGTCCTCACATGAAAAGATATAATAAAATATTTACAAAAATGTGAGGGGTGTACTCACTCGTGTGAGATACTGTATATAGAGTGAAGGAGTCAGGAGTAAAGACACCCATAGATGCCCATAGATGAACCCATTTTTTTAGCCAGTGGGCTAAAAAAAAAAAAAAAAACAGGTCTCCTCCTCTGTCAGAATACACTGATCAGCAGCTGATAATTAACAAAAGTTTTCCAACATTCCTGCTCAACAGAAGTCAATGGAAACAGCCAGAGATGGACCAAAATTTTCCAGTCCCTGCTGAAGAAGATGCTATTAATTTTATAGGCCCTGAGATATATTTGTGCAAATGTTTATCAAAATAATATTTTTGCTAAAAAATACACTAAAATCATTATTATCGGACACAAACACAACAAAATGTACAAAATTCCTGCTAAATTTCTATAAAGGCCTCATTCACATGAGATGCACTAAAGGGTATGGCCGTGCAAGGAAGTGCTTGTCCTCACAGGGATGTACAGGTGTTCCATCTCCGCACAGACAGTCCTATTCGTGTCAACTGGGACGCAGTGGCTACATGGACATCCTCTGCTCTCAATCTGACATCCATGTGGGTGCATAGTCTTGAACACTGACAGTGTGAGTTCAGAGACATGCACCTACACCCATACAGATGTCAAATTGACATTAATTAGACTGCCTGCATCGTCATGTGGATAAACATAGCCTCACATGAGCATATACTTTAGTATGCCCTGCTTGAACGAGGCCTTACTATGTTTTTTTTCCCTTTACATTGTTATTTGTAATATTTTTTACTTTTTTTGAGGGAGGGGGGCACGCTTTGGTGAAACATCAGGGATGTGGTGGGGGGAATCATAAGAGCAGATGGGGTATTTTAGAGGACAGACAGAGCAGCAGGAGGATGTGGAGTGGTTAAGTGTCGGGAAGCAGGGGAGACGCAGGGCAGATTTCAGCACGCGTGGGGGGGGGGGGGGGGGGGGTTGAGGCAAACAACAAGTCCAGCACTGCTGGCAAAATAGGATGGAATACTCCTGGTGTGCAGTGTGTGGGTGCACAGTGGACCCCCTTCCCTCAGGGCCCTGGTGCCCTGCAAGCACTTGCACACATGAAGATACGCCACTGGATAAAGGACAAATTTGCCTTTTACAAAAAATAAATAATAAATGCACATATTTTTGCAGGTTAAAACATGTGCATTCATTCTTTTTTTAAACAGGGGCCTGCAAAGTCTTGCACCTTCAACCAGGGAATCGTGGGTGCAATTTCAGGCTCCTGCAGACTCTCCCTTCAGCTTTCAGCCTGTACCTCTGTACGCACTGTCAGTTTGCAAGCTGGAGTGAGTGTGAATGGATTATAATCATGCTGATCAGCACACTCGCAGCCCATTCCAACTACAAGTCCATCTGCTGCAGTGGAAGACGGGACTTGTAGTTTTCTCATTTACAGATTCATGTGAATGAATGATGCGGCTGTGCAGGCGGAGCTGATTTAAAAATGTGACAGAGGGTGCAGTTTGCTGAACATTTTACATGTCACACGCTAAATACGTGGTGTTCAGAAGGCGAACTTAGCCTTTAATGTCTCAGATTTCCACAAACCATTTCCAGCAGTGCCGAATCAATTAAAATATGTCTAAACTTTAACAAAAAGAAAACTTGCTATAAATTACTGTAAGTCAAAAGGATTGCATTGTTTTGCAATTCCAAAAATACATTTTTTGCCCTTTATTTTGTTAACTGCAGTGTAGGTACGAATCACATGCGATCGCTGAGATTGCGCTAGTGTGGACCCGGCTGAATGTTCCAGTGAACTTTTGGCACAGCTGCTTGTATTCCAACTCAGGAATGTGCAGTAATTGTGACTGCAGGTAAACTGAGTAAGCATTGTCACCCCAGGACGAAAAGCATCTATGGATTCACCTTGCTGGTACTGTACATTTTAATTGAAAGCAATACATTGGAATTTACAGGTTCATGTGTAACAACATATTTAGTTTAAACCAGTTCCACTTCCCACCCACGCTATAGATGAAAGACAGCTACAGCGTGGGCTTACTTTGCCAGAAGAGCGTCCATGGACATCCTTCTGTGATCGCCCTGTGATTGCTGGGAGTAAAGGGCCAATCACAGTGGCCCTTTACCACGTGATCAGCTGTGTTCAATGACATATAGAAAAAACACATATAAAACGGCGCTAACCCTAAGTCAATACCATTAATAAAAGAGCATAGTATGTATATTTGTATCTCAAAAAGAGGAAGGTATATTCCTGGAGGTTAGGAATAAAGACTCAATAAGTGAATAACTGGCTGACAACGTCAGTGCGTGCGAGGCTGCCTTAATTACTGTGGTCTGAGGATCCACATCTGTAATAAAAGAGATAGGGGGAGAACCGCAGTCGCAGGGCAAACATCCGCATAAGAGGCCTGCCAGAGGCTACAGGGGCCAAGGACATTATTCCTACACTACAAGGTATATTTAAGGAACTTCTGGGCCTTCCCCCTGCCGCAAAAGTGGAAATCGATAGGGCCCATAGAGCCCTGCGCCCCCCATCACAAGATGCTGACAACCCCCGCGACATAATTTGCAAATTGCATAAATATACGGAGAAGGAGCAAATCATGCAACTCATGCGCAGGCGCCCCTATTTTGACTTTGACGGTGCCCACCTGTACTTTTACCAAGACCTCTCTCGACGCACCCTAATGCAACGCAGGGCACTACAACCCCTGATGGAAGCACTCCGCACGGAGGGTATAACCTACAGATGGGGATTCCCCTTCTGCCTACACGCGGAGAGAGACGGAAAGTCAGCCACCCTGAGAAACAAGGATGACCTCCATCGTTTTCTGACGCAACTAGAGCTGGAACCGGTAGATTTCCCTGACTGGAGACTTACCATGAACACCCTGTTGATGCAAGCACCCCAACCCTGGCGGCAGGTCAGGTCAAACACACGGAACCGCAAGCGCTCTTCCTCCGCGACGGGGAGGCAAGAGCCCCAGCGAGGAAACTGAACTACAACGGGCGGCCGCCCTGCTACTGACACCTTCTCAAGACCCCAAGCACGTGCAAAATCCGGCCGCAACGGAGCCACCAGACGACCAAGTAATGGTGAAGTAGGAACTAACCACCCGCAATGAAACTACCCCATGGACTCCGACATTTATTTTTCCTTTTTTTTTGCTGTTGTTCTAGCACTTTAAAATTTTTTCTTTTTTTTTTCTTTTGCTCTTACCGGGCCCTGACAGCTTTAGAAAGCCCAATACTCAAATGCGCCACTATGCTAAGCCATCAACCGAAGAAATGGCGGAATAGAACACTTGCCCAGATGCACATTTCAAATTTTGTATTGTTTTTGTTGCCCTCCATTGCCCCTTTTTTTTTTTTTTTTCTCTTTTTTTTATTGCTCAGATGCTTATTGAGATCCACGGACAATCACTGCTTTTTACCTAGTGAGGAGCTGGAACTTCCTGGTTATACATGTCCTATCACGACCCCCACATAGGACTACCCAGATTGGGTGTTAGCCCAGTTTTGGGCACTTTGCCGGCCTCGAGTAGCCCCCCCATGAAAGGGAGGCAGCACGAGCCTGGCAAACAGGTTTGGGACACCCCATATACGGCCTCAGAGGCCACTATAGTCCCGTGTTATAGAATACTGAATGTTATACAAAAAATGCTAACTCTCTCTTCTTTGTTACTTCTGCTCTTTTTGCTCCTCTTTCAAAGAGTCTCTTCTCTCTTTGGCACCCTACCCTTCCCCCCTCCTTCCCCTTCCGGTCTCAGGTCATTTGGACAAAACCACTGCAGCTCGCCGAGAGGGAGTCGTGTATACAGGTCTTCGCCGACGTCTGCAGCAAGAGGGAGGTCGCCTGGACGAGTCCTACAGATACAACATGGCTACGGTTAAGGTAGTGTCCTATAATGTACGTGGTATGTGCTCCCCCAACAAAAGAAATAAGCTGTGGATAGAACTTAAAAGACTGGGGGCGCAGGTAGTTTTTTTGCAGGAGACCCACTTCACGGACACCTCACTCCCCAAACTGCCCACTCACCTGTTTTCACATTGGTACTTGGGCAATTCCCCGACACCCAAATCCAAGGGTACGGCCATAGCTATACACAAAAACTGCCAATTCCACCCGCTAGATCATACAGTGGATCCACAAGGGAGGTTTGTGTTCTTAAAGGGTACCATAATGGGACAGACATACACTTTTGCCACGATCTATGCCCCAAATAACCAGCAGATCACGTTCATAGACCAGACCCTATCCAAGCTAGCAGACTTCCGGGAGGGTAAACTGATACTGGGCGGCGATTTTAATGTCAGCCCCGACCCCACACTGGACACGTCGGCGAACAGGTCGTCGCACTCACAGGCCTTTCTGAGACATTTTCGAAAGACCCTCCAGACCCACACTTTAGTGGACTGCTGGAGAGTATTACATGCCACCGAAAGGGATTACAGCTACTACTCCGGGGTACACAAGATATACACAAGAATAGACCTACTACTGGTAGATCAGGGAACGTTAGATCTAATCATAGGGGCGACCATAGATCGGATTACGATCTCGGACCATGCACCGGTGACACTCACACTTTCTCTGACACAGGCCGGGGCCCGAGTGAGGACTTGGAGGTTGAACGAGAATCTGCTCGACGACCTTAGAGTGGTAACGGGGGCCCAAGAGACCCTGACCCACTATTTTGCAGAAAATAGCAACGGGGAAGTGACAGAAGGAACACTATGGGAAGGCCATAAGGCCGTTGTGAGGGGCACCTTTATAGCTTTGGGAGCCCAAATTAACAAAGAGAGGCAGGCGGACTTTCAGAGGGTGCTACAGGAACTACAGAAGGCGGAGCTGGCACACAAAAGGACATCAGGCCCTGAGGAATTGAAACGCTTGATTGAGCTAAGACAGCTCTTCTCTAAACTACTAGATCGCAAGATAAATCGCAAGCTTAGGTTTATGGCACACACCTATTATGAACATGGCAACAAGTGTGGCAGGCTGCTGGCCCGAGCACTTCGTAAAAAGAGGCTCCTAGCACATGTGCATAAACTCTGCTCCCCCACAGGGGAAACAGCACAGCACACGTCCAAGATAGCCTCCATGTTCCGCGACTACTACGCCAAATTGTACAATCTGGAGTCCGCCTCCTCTCCCACAGATATAGCACTCAAGAAGGCACGCATACAAACATACCTCTCAGACGTAGGGCTCCCCACAATCACCCCGGAACAGGCAGCTGACCTAGAAGACCCGATTACCACATCCGAAATACTAACTACCATTAAATCCCTCCCGACTGGCAAGAGCCCCGGGCCGGACGGCTTCACCAGGGCCTACTACTTGAAATTCTTTGACAGTCTGCAAGCTCCTATGTGCACACTGTTCAACTCCCTTAAGACTACTGGATCACTGCCACTAGAGACCTCCCTGGCCCACATTACGGTACTCCCAAAAGACGGCAAAGACCCCACCCAGCCACAAAGCTACCGCCCAATCTCCCTCCTAAATACCGACCTCAAAATCTTTTCTAAAATTCTAGCTAATCGCATAAAATTCTTACTCCCTGACTTGGTCCACGCAGATCAGACGGGCTTCATCACAGGTCGGGAAGCTAGAGACAACTCCAACAGAGCTTTGCAGTTAATACATTGGACACACACACGCGGTCGGATGCCTCCATACCTAATTCTGTCCACAGATGCGGAGAAGGCATTCGACCGCGTGGACTGGGACTTCCTGCACGCAGTGTTACAGGGCACAGGACTAGGCCCCCACATGTTGAAATGGGTCTCGGCCCTATATGTGTCCCCAACAGCCCAGGTCAAAGTGAATGGCAGCCTCTCTTCACCATTCCCTATCCGAAACGGCACGAGACAGGGATGCCCACTCTCACCACTGCTGTTTGCACTGGTCCTTGAACCACTGCTGCAGAAGGTCAGAGACAACCCTAATGTTAAAGGAGTGCAGGTGGGCTCGCAGGAGCACAAACTTTCCGCCTATGCAGATGACATATTGTTCCATGTAACAGATCCACAAGTCTCGTTGCCAAATCTGATGAGAGAATTAGTGAAGTATGGTGAGGTATCCAACTTTCGAATAAATTACACTAAGTCCGAAATACTCCCAATAACTATCCCTCCGACCATGACTGACTCACTGAAAAGCTCGTTCCCATTTACATGGGCCTCCCCCTCGATGAAGTACCTAGGGGTCCAGCTCACAGACAGACCGGACTCCCTATATACGAACAACTACGTACCCCTGCTTAAGAAAATAACATGCGACCTAAAGACCTGGGACCAAACTCACTTCACCTGGGTGGGACGAACAAACATCCTAAAAATGACTGTATTGCCCCGAATCCTATTCCTCCTGCAGATGATACCAATTCATATTCCCAAACGTTTTTTTGCAGACTTACGCAGTCTCTTCATAAAATTTGTGTGGGGTGGGAAGAAACCACGCTTAGCCATGTCCACACTCCACAGGGCAAAGCTGAAAGGAGGCCTGGGCATCCCCAACATACCCCAATACTATCAAGCAATTGCGCTGCAGCGCATCCTGAATTGGAGGTCCCATGCACACCTTAAACTCTGGGTTCCCCTGGAGAAAACGATGGCAGGCAGGGACTTATCTTACGCACCCTGGGTCCCTACTGGAGAGAGGGGACTTTCAGAGTGGGTCTCCCCATTAACAGTTCACGCCCTGAAAACATGGGACACAGTGAATACACGCCTAAATTTAGCGACACGGCTATCCCCACTGACTCCGGTGAGTGGATACCCATGGTTTCCTCCAGGGGAACAAATGTCCGCACTGGGTACTTGGACGAGGGATGGGCAGATTCAAATCTCGAGATTCATAGAGGGGGGCTCGGTAGTACCACTCACCACACTGAGGGAACGATATGGCAGCTTCCCTTTCGATTTCTGGAGACACCGCCAGCTAGAAACTTTCATGACTAAAGGCCACAAGCTGACACAATATAGGACCACCCTGACGGAATACGAGAACTTGTGGGCGACATCAGAGCCACTTACTCACCTGATCTCGACTCTATACGGCCTGCTAGAATCCGCTACACCCAACCCCAAACCCCAGTTTGTCAGGGAATGGGAGAAAGACCTCCAACATGTCCTGACCGAAAACCAACTCCACTCAGTATACGACCTAACCCATAAGAGCTCCATAGATTCGAAGACCCAAGAGAATAACTACAAAATCCTATCACGGTGGTACAGAGTACCCACCACTTTGGCTAGGATATTCCCCACCACCTCTGACACGTGTTGGAGGGGATGCGGAATGAGAGGCACTTTCCTCCACATCTGGTGGGAGTGCCCGGTTTTAAAGCCATTTTGGGACATGGTCAGTAAACATATAAAAGACAGTTTGGAGATAGACATCCCAGCTCAGCCACAACACTTTCTACTACACATACCCCCCATACCAGTATCAAGGTACAGAAAAAGTGCCCTCCCCCACCTCCTCAACGCGGCTAAACGCTTAATACCAGTATACTGGAAGTGCTCGCGGATACCCAGCGAGCAGGAATGGTTGGGGAAGGTGGGGGAGATCATGGAAGCAGAAAGTTGGCTAGCTACCTGCCGGGACACCAGGGATAAATTCGAATCCACATGGGCCTCATGGAAATCCCACGTACAGGACACGACAACGCCATCATCTAGTCTAGACATAGCACTACTTGCTCTAGCGGACCCGTCCTTCAAGAAGCTCGTCCAGGCGAACCTCCCTTCAACATCTCAGCATCTGCAAGACCTGCCTAAGGTAGGCTCACAATGAATCCAGTGAGGCCTTCCGATATGACCTTCATCCCCCCCCCCCCCTAACTCTCCCCCCCCCCTATGCCCCTCCCTACCCCCGAACCCTCCCCCCCTCTCTATCCCTCCTGTGATGCTATGTTATCGCAAAGTTAATGTATTTGTATTGAAAATGGAAAATAAAAATTATACAAAAAAAAAAAGAGATAGGGGGATAGAGAAAGGCGCCAGGCAGGCATAATGTAGCACAGTTTATTGGAAACAAAAATAAAAACTTTAATAGCACTCAACAGATGGGAGACACCGGGACAGTGCAGCAGGAGCCTCGGTCTTTATCTGGGAGAGGAGAATGTAACAGCCGCCCTGGGGAAACCTGCAGAGCGAGGTGTCCGTCCAGTGGGAGCCACAGTTCCAACAAACTGTGCTCCATTATGCCTGCCTGGCTCCTTTCTCTCCACCCCTCTTTTGTGTCCAATGACAGCTGATCTTGATGAAAACACAAGGAGGTTATCGGCATTCCTTTCCTCAAGCTGACAGCGTGAGGAGAGGAGAGGCAATAACTGGCTTGTGTTAAAGGGACATCTACACTGATAATCAGGGCATTGATTATCAGTCTCCTGATTATCAGTGCAGTCCCAACAGTGCTGCCAATCAGTGCCCACCAGTGTTGCCAATCAGTGCCTCCTCATCATTTTTACCTATCAGTGCTGCCTGCCAATGCCCATCAATACCACCTATCAGTGCAGCCTATCAGTGCCCATTAGTGCTGCCTCATAAGTGCAGCCTCATCAGCGCACATCAGTGAAAGACAAAAATTACCCGTTTGTGAAATTTTATAACAAACTATGAAAAATGTTTTTTTTTTCAAAACTATCAGTCTTTTTTTGGTTTGTTTATCAAAAAATAAAAACCCAGTGGTGATTAAATACCATCAAAAGAAAGCTCTATTTGTGTTAAAAAAATGATAAAAATGTCATATGGGTACAGTGTTACATGGGTACAGATGACTGCGCAATTGTCATTCAAAGTGTGACAGCGCTCAAAACTGAAAATTGGCTTGGGCAGGAAGGGGTGAAAGCGCCTGGTATTGAAGTGGTTAAAGTGAAATTAAATAATTTTCTGTGCTACCGCGCTTTCAGATGTACAAAAAACAACAATAATCAAAGTTATACTAAATAAATTAAATAACACCCTGTTGCAGCTAGACACTGCTCTGTGTTCCCACACCAACGATATATAATGATATTAATTTAAAGATTTGGGATTGGACTTTAAACTTTCATAGATGAAATGTTCCTGCTGCTGGCCATATAGTCTCAGTACATTTGATGACTTGACAAATGTCGTTTGAAAGTGCTCCAGAATTTTGTTTGCTTTTAACATTCGATTTTGGAATGAATGGACTTTCCTGAACAAAAAACGCACACAGTTAGAAATTGATTCGCAAAAGAAAAAGTTTCTCCTTCAAATTTTTTCAGCACTTTTTCCATCACTTTAATTTAGCCCAAGTAATAATTTGAAAATTGAACAAAAGTTCTTAAAATTAAAAATTAAAAACACAATTTTTCTAGTGTATAGCCAGTTTTAAGTCTCCTCTGGAATGCCCAAGATAAGCTCCTACAAATACCGTACATTATCAGAAAAAAAAATCTTCCATTACATTCATTTTATTTCATGTTATAAAAGTTCTTATACAATTCCCTGGATGTGGTATAGAGATTACATGCTCTGAACATTAGCTGAAAAGATTGCTGTGTTTCTCTTTGCTGTATGTTTTAAGCAAATCTAACCTTGCATTACCATTGTGGCCATTTTCAGATTGTTTTTTTTCTATTTTCCCGCTACTCCAATCTATATACAGTATATAAACTATATGTCATTTTTATATAACTATATGCAAACAAAATAATAGTGTTTTCATGTCTAGTATAATGATAAAATAACCTTTTTTAACTCAAAGAAGTCTTTTATTGAAACAACATATAAAGATACAGAAGGTATTCACATCAGAAGAGTACCACATACAGTACATAAAGATATGGCGATGCAATATCCCAACATTATCCCCACTGTACCAAATCACCTACACAGTACATTTTTATTATCAACATATACCCCTGCCCAGCCAATAGTACACTCGTATCTATACCCCACATGAAATTGCATTCACAAGATTCTATCTAAAATTAGATCAACAGGTTATAATCCAGGTGCGTCCAACCAGGGCAACCACACCACCTGGAATTTGTGCGGGCATCACCTATGATGGAAATTATATCTTTCTAGATGTAATGTATCCCCAATTGCTGCCACCCACTCTTTTCATAAGGGAGCGTCAGCTGACTTTTAGTGTCGAAGAATTCGTTTCCTCGTCTGGAACAAAGCCCGGGCCAACATCTGTTTTGTGACCTCCTCCACCTGCAGATCATCCAAGATTCCCAAAAGACAGGGTTTAGGGTCTCATTTAATAGTGAACAGGAATACCCTATTTATGGTATCCAGGACTTTCCCCCAATAGATGTGCAGTTTGGGACATCTCCACAGTAAGTGGATGAGGTCGCCATGGTCACTTGAACATCTAGCATAAATAGAATCCTCTATTACCCCCATTTTAAAGGGTCTAGCTGGGGTAAAGTGAGCCAGGAGAAGGATGTACAATTGTGATAATCTTTGCGTAATATTAAGTGAGCACATTTGAATTCCCTGTAGTGCCTCATTCCATTGTTACTCCTCAAATGCCTCAACATCACGCTCCCATCTAGCCTCAGCCTTTGAAGGAAAATCCCTCAAAAAAATTTGCAACAGCATATAGTAGGATTGAGATATGAAGCCCTTATAGACCTCCACCTCAGACATATAATTAAAAATCTGTGTCGGGGACAGTACCCATGGTTCAGAGCCATTTTGCACCTTAATTGCATGGCGTAGCTGGATATAATAAAAATACATATTCCGTGGGAGCTGGAATTTGGATTGCAGCATAGGGAAAGGACATAATTTACCGTTTTCAAAGATATGTGATAGATGCAACAACTTCAGCTCCTAATAGTTAGAATTATCCCATATCGGGCTATATGTGGTAAAACCCGTAACCTTTGCATTTGCCTCACTTTATTCCAGATATTCTGCATGAGAACGTGAGTAGGGAAAAGCTTATTAGATTTGCTTTACAACAGAGCCTCCATTCCTTTTGCCATATCCTCCACCCCTGTCAGATGGTGTAAAATATGAATATTTGCCACAGGGCTGCTATTGGCTGGGGGCATGGCTCTAGCAATATGCTGTATCTGGGCTGCCACGTAATACAGCCAAGGGTTGGGCAATGCCAGACCACCACTCTCCTTTGGTCTCTGAAGTTGTTCTAACTTGATACTCAGGGTTTAGTGTGCCAAATAAGAGCACAGAAGGCAGAGTTGATAACTCAAAACATCTTAAGGGGAATAACCATTGGAGAGTTTTGTAGTATGTAGAGTAGCTGTGGCAGAAAGATCATCTTTATAAGGTTAGTTCTCCCTACCACCAACAACTTAAGTTTGGTCCATACTTTGACCTTGTTTGCATATGTATAAGAGGAGACATGTTTAGAAAAACATAATCAAGGGGTCTTGGGGTAAAGTAAATGCCTAGGTATTTGAATTTCGAAGCTACCGGAATGTTATGGAGTTCAGGTCCTGAGTCACCTGATTGTGCATCTAACAGCACAATGGCAGATTTTGACCAATTTATATGAAGACCAGCGTAAATCTTAAAACTAGTTATAAATGATATGGCTTCTTGTAAGGATGTGTTGGTGTCCCCCAGAAGAAGCACAGTGTCATCTGCGCAAAGCGTAATCTTATCTTCCCTTTCCCCATACTGAAATCATGGATAGAGGGGTTGGAATGAATCATAGCCTTGCTCTATGGCAAAGAGGAGCGGGGACAGCGAACACCCCTGTCGAGTACCCCTACTAAGGCAAAAAGTAGGCAAAAGCTGACCGGATACTCCGATTGCCACAAAAATGTCTCACCAAAACCGAATTTCTCCATGGTTGCCCATAGGTATCTCTACTCTATACTGTCGAAGGCTTTATAGCCATCTAGCGACAGTAGGGCCTTATCTCCCACATTATGTGCCTTGGACTGAAGGTTAAGGAATAGCCTACGCAAGTTAATTCCTGTAGTTTCTGGGGGATGAAACCTGACTAGTCGGAGTGAATGATAGTTGAGATAGCCGTATTTAATTGCAGGGACAACACCTTAGCTAGGATTTTTATGTTGGACTTCAGGAGGGAGATAGGCCTAAAGAAACTCGGGTCTAGAGGGTCTTTCCCAGGCTTTAATAATAGGATAATATTCACTTTAATCATGGACCCAGGGAGACACTGTTGTCGTCTGGCTGCATTAAACACTTTGAGAAGGCGAGGAAGAATATCCTCCCCATATTGTTTATATACCTGAATGGGTAGGCCATCATCCCCAGGTGCCTTAGAATTGGGGAACAGGCTGGTCACCAGCTGCAGCTTTCAAAGTTAAAGGGGCATCCAGAAAGCATTTATGGGTATCTGACAGATAGGGTAAATCCACCCTCTGTAGAAAATTGCACAAAGAGTCCGGGGAGTATTGTTGTTCGGACTGATATAGATTAGTAAAACTCGAGATCAAGATTTGATCTGGAGAGTTTACCACAGACCCGCTTCTTGTGCATATGGCACCTATAGACGGGAACGTTTGGTGGGATTGGACAATCCTAGCCAGTAGTCGATCAGTCTGCTCGCCCGCCTTGTAGAAGGCCAGTTTGCTAAAATATCATTGTCTCTCCACCCCTGAGGTAATAATGCGGACCATAGCATCCTGTGCAGAGATCCATGCCTCACTAGATGAGTCAGAGAGATCAGCAATAAACTCAATCTCCAATCAACTTACTAGCTGTGCTGCCTGTTCTTTATGTAAATTAGCGGCCTGTTTAATGTTTGCAATCTCTGAGATAAACACACCTCGTAGGAAGGGCTTAAAGGCATCCCATGCAATGAGGGGGTTCTGGTGATCAGCATGAATGCACCAGAACTCAGATATTTGAGAGGCTATAGAGGCAGGGGAGGGGATGAGGAGATGAGGAGATGCTTAACCAAAAAGCATTAAGCTTCCAAGTAGCTTTTGGAAGAGATGCATGGGGTCTGACTATTAAAGGCATATGTTACATCCTGTATTAGATATGAGGCCGGTAGGGTACAAAGACAGAGATCAATCTGTGACAGTGAACAATGAGTATTAGAAAAGCAAGAGAATTGCCTCTGTCCGGGGCTCCTACTACACCAGGTGTCTAACCATCCCACCTCATCAGCAAATTTCAAAAGTGCTGTACAGTAAGCACCCAACACTCCCAGGACATGCCAGGGGGTGTTCATCTAATCTTGTGTCCAAGTAGCAGTTAAGGTCTCTGACTATAAATAGGGGGATCTCAGGGTTACCCAGTTGATAAGTGAATATAACCCTTAATACTGCAGAGTTAAACGGAGGTGGTAAATACACATATGCTAAAATACATTTGACATAAAAAATATGACAAATTAGAATTACATATTGGCCCTATGTATCCACTTTTTTATCGTATACCTGGAAGTCCAGTGTGTGGTGGACCATCACACTCACCTCCCGTAAATAAGAGGTCTGGGTGGAGTGAAAAGCCCACCCAACCCAGGAATTACCCAGGAACGACAGCGTGTCCAAGAGATGAGTCCCTTGAAGAACACATATAGCAGGTAAGTGTTTCCGTATTACAGAAAATACCATAGAATGCTTAAGAGGGTTGTGAAGACCTCTAATATTCCATGAGATAATGGGCACAGCAGCCATCCTGTGGGAATGGGTAATGGTTCAATAAAGCGTGACGAAAGGGCCTAACTTGGTCTGCAGGCCCAATCTCTCCACTGGGAGATGGAATCAAATAGTTCAGGCATGGCACAGTCTCAGCAGGCCAGAACAGTGCCAGCAGGTAATGCATTAGCAGGTATGGAAGGGTACAGTAGACTTCTCTGTAGCAGCAAACACAAAACATGTAAACCAAACCATATGTTAGTAAAGACTGGATGGTGTGATCAGCAAGAATGTCGGCCCACAGAGGCCTCTGAGGCACTAATGGCATTGTATGGAAGGTCCAGGTCTCAATCCAGGTTATAGACGATGTAGTCGCATCATGAATCAGAAACAGAGTAACCTGAATCATAACTAGGGAGGACAACAGGTCTCTCCATGCAAAAAGCCCCTGGCAAGACGCCAGCCAGGACAGTTTAAAACACATTAATGAAAGCTCTGTTAAGTTGTAGGTCTTTTACCAGCTTGCTATGGGAATAAAATAATGCATTCTCCCAGCCGCAATGGCCTGCTCGATTAAAGCTTGAAGTTGGACCTCCATTACTTAAAAGCAGAGAGGGGCATCAACCATCTTCTGCCGGATCTCTCCTTGCCGGAGGTAGGGTGTTTTCATTAGCATCCAGTCACTCTGACACATCCGTTGCAGATTCAAAAAAGTATGTTTTCCCTCTGGCAGTAATACGGAGCCTGGCTGGAAAGACCATGGCATATGTCACTTGGAGACGTTGTAGTCCATGTTTAACATCCATGAAGCGGGCCCTGCTTCTTTGGACTTCAGTGGAAAAGTCTGGATAAAAGGATATCCTGATTTTATTATACTGGATATTGCGATTCTCTCTCTTTACGAAGGATGATTTCTTTATCTTTATAGTTTAACAACCAGGCCAGGATAGTGCACTGTGGGCGTCCTGGAGGGAGCAGTCATGGCGGCACTCGGTGCGCCCTTTCCACCGAATATAGAGGGGTGAAGGAATCTTTACCAAACATCTCTAGGAGCCATTGTTCAGATTCAGTGGGGTCCCTATCCTCCACCTTCTCTGGGAGCCTACGATTCGCACGTTATTGAGCCGTAGGCAATTCTCCATATCCTCTGCCCTCTGCTCTGTGGCCCTTGCCAACCGTGCGATGGATTGGGTGTCTTTAACAAGTGGGGCCAGTTTGTCTTCCACATCACTTATCCTACTTTAAGCTGCCGTTGTGCGCTCTCTCATTTTTTGGAAATCCTGGTGTATTAACCCTGCCTCCTCCTTCAGCCCCCCAAAGTGCTCTTTTAGGGTATTGACCGATGCAGTGCACTTATTCACAGCTCTGAGTATTTCAGATAGGATAGGCTGCTCTCCTTCCTCTTCACCCTCCTCGGTATCTGTGAGGAGCTGGTCTGTACTGATAGCTAGGGCCTGCTCTGCATCTGCTGCCCCAGGGTAGAAAATATCTGGTGTGGCATTAAAGTCTTCCCCCCAGGACCTGCCCAGATGAGCCGCAAGCTTCTGTGCATAATATAGCATATCTTTAGGGGGTGTCCTTTCCCACTGTCTTAAGGCACTTGGGAGTTTTACTCACTGTGTCCTTGATTTTGTCAGTGCCATGTGGGCCACGCTGGGAGAGAGCAGCCGCACCATGTTGGAGGTCTGGCTGTACACCATCCTCTTTGCCTGCTTTTCTGGCCATCATGATCCACGATGCACGGATCGGCAGCCACCGCTGTGTCAGGGAAGTTTGCTGACAAGGAGAGGAGTCGGTATACCCGGGTTAACCGGCTGGGAGCAGGATCAATGGAGGATCTGCGTCGGGAGCTCAGTGAGATGCGTTCGCTCACATGCCGCTCTTGGCCACGCCCCCGATAAAATAACCTTGTGTAAGATTCCTTTTGTTAGTATACCCACTGTCCTAATCCTATTTTCTGTTACCAGAGTATTTTTATTATATTAATAATACAGGGATACTTTCAAGATTTTTGGTAATTTTTATTTTTCTTTGCTAGATTTAAAATGGCTTGACACAAGATCAGCTCAGGAGGGCTACAAGCAATACTGGTTACTAGACAATTGTCCTCTGCTTGCCTTTTTAGAGCACAGCTTTCATAGTTTGGTCCTCTTTAATACAGGTTGCATCAATGACACTCAAGGCATGTTATTAGAAAGACCAGCGCAGTTTGCATCATAGCTGTCAGCTTGAGTAAGCCAACTAATTTAAGTAGGTTGTGTCTCTACTAGGTGAAATAGAGAGGGGGGCGTCTGTCCTCTGAGCTATTTAGCTGTGTATAATCTTATCTCCTGCTATTCAGATCAATTCAAAACACATGATATTAAAAATATTCAGAATAATGTAGTAAATCAGCCTCAATAAAGCCAGGACTTTTGCCTAGAGCTAGGGATGAGCCGAACACCCCCGGGTTCGGTTCGCACCAGAACCTTCGAACCGACCGAAAGTTCGCGCGAATTTTCGAACCCTATACGTTATAATGGACGCGAACGTTCGAAATCAAAAGTGCTAATTACAACGGCCAATATGCATGTTAATGTCATTTAAAACCACTTGCGGCTTTAGGTTTGTTCTTAACCACTTCAGCCCCGGACCAATTGTCAGCTTAAGGACCAGAGGTCTTTTTTCAATTTCGCACTGCACTACTTTAACTGGTAATTGCGCGGTCATGCAATTTTGTAACGAAACGAAATTTGCGTCCTTTTCTTCCCACAAATAGAGCTTTCTTTTGATGGTATTTGATTGCCTCTGTGATTTTTATTTTTTGCGATATAAACGGAAAAAGAGCGAAATTTTGAAAAAAAAAAAAAAGAGATTTTCTACTTTTTGTTATAAGAAAAATCTAATAAACTCAATTTTAGTCAAACATTTGGGCCAAAATGTATTCAGCCACATGTCTTTAGTAAAAAAAATGCCAATAAGCGTATATTTATTGGTTTGCGCAAAAGTTATAGCGTCTACAAACTAGAGTACATTTTCTGGAATTTACACCGCTTTTAATTTATGACTGCCTATTTCATTTCTTGAGGTGCTAAAATGGCAGAGAAGTACAAAACCCCCCCAAATGACCCCATTTTGGAAAGTAGACACCCCAAGCTATTTGCTGAGAGGCATGTTGAGCCCATTGAATATTTTTTTTTTTTAGTCCCAAGTGATTGAATAAAGACAAAAATAAAAAAGAATTTTTTTTTTCTTCAAAAAGTTGTCACTAAATGATATATTGCTCACACATGCCATAGTTATATGTGGAATTGCACCCCAAAATACATTTTGCTGCTTCTCCTGAGTATGGGGATACCACATGTGTGGGACTTTTTGGGAGCCTAGCCGCGTACGGGGCCCCGAAACCCAAGCACCGCCTTCAGGATTTCTAAGGGTGCAAATCTTTGATTTCACTCCTCACTACCTATCACAGTTTCGAAGGCCATAAAATGCCAAAATAGCACAAAACCCCCCCAAATGACCCCATTTTGGAAAGTAGACACCCCAAGCTATTTGTTGAGAGGCATGGTGAGTATTTTACAGCTCTCATTTGTTTTTGAAAATGAAGAAAGTAAAGAAAAAAATTTTTTTTTTTTTTTTTTTTAAATTTTAAAAACTTTGTGACAAAAAGCGACATCTGCAAAATACTCACAATACCTCTCAGCAAATAGCTTGGGGTGTCTACTTTCCAAAATGGGGTCATTTTGGGGGGTTTTATGCCATCTGGGCATTCCATGGCCTCCGAAACTGTGATTGGCAGTGAGAAGTGAAATAAAAAAATTACTCCCTTAGAAAGCCTGAAGGCGGTGCTTGGTTTTTGGGGTTCCGTACGCAGCTAGGCTCCCAAAAAGTCCCACACATGTGGTATCCCCGTACTCAGGAGAAGCAACAGAATGTATTTTGGGGTGTATTTCCACATATGCCCATGACATGTTTGAGCAATATATCATTTAGTGACAACTTTTTGTAAAAAAAAAAATATATATATTTTTTTTTTTTTTCATTATTCAATCTCTTGGGACAAAAAAAAAAAATATTTAACGGGCTCAACATTGCTCTCAGCAAATAGCTTGGGGTGTCTACTTTCCAAAATGGGGTCATTTGGGGGGGGTTTGAACTGTCCTGGCATTTTATGCACAACATTTAGAAGCCTATGTCACACGTCACCCACTCTTCTAACCACTTGAAGATAAAGCCCTTTCTGACACTTTTTGTTTACATGAAAACATATTTTTTTTTTGCAAGAAAATTACGTTGAACCCCCAAACACTATATATATTGTTAAAGCAAAGGCCCTACAGATTAAAATGGTGGGTGTTGCATTTTTTTTTTCCACACAGTATTTGCGCAGCGATTTTTCAAACGCATTTTTTGTGGAAAAAATACACTTTTTTTTATTTTAATGCACTAAAACACACTATATTGCTCAAATTTTTGATGAAATAAAAAATATGATCTTAGGCCGAGTACATGGATACCAAACACGACATGCTTTAAAATTGCGCACAAACACGCAGTGGCGACAAACTACATACATTTTTAAAAGCCTTTAAAAGCCTTTACATGATACCACATTAGATTCACGGAGGAGGTCTACTGCTAAAATTACTGCCCTCGATCTGACCTTCGCGTTGATACCTCACATGCATGGTGCAATTGCTGTTTACATATGACGCCAGACCAACGCTTGTGTACGCCTTTGCGCAAGAGAAGGGGGGGCAGGGGTGCTTTTTTTTTTTTTTTTTTTTTTTTTTTTTTTTTTTTATTTATTTAGCTTTTTTATTCTATTTTTAAACTGTTCCTTCCATTTTTTTTCTTTGTTATGATTTTTATTGTTATCTCAGGGAATGTAAATATCCCCTATGATAGCAATAGGCAGTGACAGGTACTCTTTTTTTGAAAAAATTGGGGTCTATTAGACCCTAGATCTTTCCTCTGCCCTCAAAGCATCTGACCACACCAAGATTGGTGTGATAAAATGCTTTCCCAATTTCCCAATGGCGCGGTTTATATCCGGGAGGGGGGACATTCCCTCCCACTGCTTGTAAAAGCAGTCTAGAGGCTAATTACCCGCTAGAATTGCTTTTACATGAACGCCGATCACTGGCTGAAAAGAATGATACCAAGATGATACCTAAACCTGCAGGCATCATTCTGGTATAACCAAAGTCCAGCAACATACTGGACATATATTGTAATCTTTTTTTTTTTTTTCATGCAGCCTCTTGGCTGAACGAAAAAAAGAGATTGATTGGTGGGTATGCCCACCATTAGAATACCTCCCTTCATCCACCCACTTCTAATGATGGGCATACATGCACCATTTATATATGCCGATGCATGGGGGCATCCTCCCGCAAAAGTTATGCCGTGTACACACGGTCGGAATTTCGACCGTATGTACGTGGCATTAGGAGCCAATCGCTCCTCCGCCCCCCCTGCTGCCCCCATGCTTCGGCACATATGCTCTTTTTTTTAACTGTGGTGGTGAAATCACCTCCTACAGCGTTGGAGTCGCGGCTTTATGTATCGTGGGAGCAAACGCTGTTGCTGTCAAGATAAATAAATCCGCGCTGCAACTGAATGGCGCACCTGAAAACAAAAAAATGCTTAACACTAAAACACAGTAAACAAAATTACATACCTGAAAAGCAAGCATGATAAAACATAATAAAACATTGCAGAATAGAATGGAGTAAAAAAAGAGCAACAATAGAGAGAGAATAGAGTGAGAGAGAGAACAATAAAACGACAACTATTTTTGTTTTTTTTATTTTTTTGAGATTCACAGGTAAAAAAGCTCCTGACTGTTAGCGACTGAATCAAAACGCTACCACAAAAAAAATGTTAGCGATCGCAGGGATCAGGCCTGACTCTGCGAACACTGCAGTTATGTGTGCTTAGTGTTTTGTAAGTGACAGTGATCGATCGATACTGCACTTGGGTGGGCTGGGCTGGGCTGGGCGGAGGGGGAAAACGCAGGTGCTAGCAGGTATCTGGGCTGATCCCGCTAACAATGCGTTTTTTTGGAACCCTAAACTGCTGGGACGCTAGTATAGATCTGATCAGATCAGATATTGATCTGTTCAGATACTATACCACTAAGGGAGGTGTATGCTTTGCGCGTGGGTGTTTGCGGTACTGGCACTAACCTGGGGCGACGCAGACCTTATTTGACCCTAAAACCTAATTGATATCACCCGCCGGGCGATCAGGGGGTTAAACCGTTATTGGGTAATAAATGGCGGGTGCCCTGACAGTATAAAAAACAAGCTAACTAACCAGCGTCACCCGTAACAGTAATACAAAAAAAAAACTGGCTACCTAGCGGCACCAGTGACACTAATGCAGCGATCAGAAAAACAATCGCTTAGTGACACTGGCAAAAGGGGGTGAAAGGGTTAACTAGGGGCAATCAGGGGGTTAAACCTTTATTAGGTAATATATGGGGGTACCTGACGCTATATAAAAACCTGACGGGGAACCTAAATAACGAAATAACTAACTGGCTAACCAGCGTCACCAGTGACATTTTATACGGTGATCACTGGTGAAAGGGTTAACTCTAGGGGCAATCAGGGGGTTAAAACCTTTATTTAGGTTGTAATATGGGGGTACCTGACCTATAAACCTATTTATGAACCTATATAAACATGGCGGTTAACCTAAAAAAAAACTGGTTACCTAGCGACACTAATGCAGCGATCAGAAAAACGATCGCTTAGTGACACTGGCAAAAGGGGGTGAAAGGGTTAACTAGGGGCAATCAGGGGGTTAAACCTTTATTAGGTAATATATGGGGGTACCTGACGCTATATAAAAACCTGACGGGGAACCTAAATAACGAAATAACTAACTGGCTAACCAGCGTCACCAGTGACAGTTATACGGTGATTACTGGTGAAAGGGTTAACTCTAGGGGCAATCAGGGGGTTAAAACCTTTATTTAGGTTGTAATATGGGGGTACCTGACCTATAAAACTATTTATGAACCTATATAAAACATGGCGGTTAAAATAAAAAAAAAATGGTTACCTAGCGACACAATGCAGCGATCAGAAAAACGATCGCTTAGTGACACTGGCAAAAGGGGGTGAAGGGGTTAACTAGGGGCAATCAAGGGGTTAAACCTTTATTAGGGGGGGGGTAGGGGGCTACCTAGGACCTAAAACTAACTGCCCTGACAGTTATTACAGTCACACTGACACTAAATGCAGTGATCAGTAAATAAATGATCACTGCAATTAGTGACACTGTGACTGGGGGGGGAGGGGGTGATCTGGGGGGTGATCTGGGGGTGACAGGGGGGTGGTTTGTGTGCCTATGTGTACTGGTGTCAGTGTACTGTTTGTGCACTAACCTTTACATGTTCTCTGCTCGGCGTTCCGGTCACATAGACCGGCGCACCGAGCGTGACATCACTTCCGCCTTCCTGTCTATACAATAGACAGGAAGGGGAAGCTTTTCATTCGCCAGGAGCGATCGCGAGGGGGTGGCCAGAAACCACTGGCCGTCCCCTCGTCCCGGATCGCTCCTGAAGCGATGCCGACCGTCCCCGCCGGCGGAGGGGGTTCCGATCGGGCCCCCCACCCGCCGGAAGAAAGGCACGGACAGGTACGTGGTTCTGCCTGTACGTGCCATTCTGCCGACGTATATATACAGGGGGCGGTCGGCAAGTGGTTAAGAACATGTCACCTCACTTTCCGTCCCAATGACAAATGTTTTTGGAAAAGTGGGGTTTTAATTGAAACAAGGATTGGTGATAAAGCATCAGTAGAGAGGAGATACCTTTTTCCCAAATTAAATCTAACATGATAGAATTTCCCTTCCTAGGGGTAGATTTCCTCTCACTTCCTGTTTTCTATTTCCGTTTGCAAGTAGGATTCGTTTGTAAGTTGGATGTTTGAAAGTAGGGGCCTGCCGTATATACTCTGCAGAAATTTGCCCTATTAGATGTTGGTGTAGCCACAAGACTGGTGGGCACAGGAATGGGCCCTGCTGTGAGTTATTAGATCAAGATTTGTAATTGCATGCACCTGTTGAACAGGGCAGAAAAATTGGGCCTTTGGTGGTGGTGGTGGTGGACGGTGTTGCCACAAGACTGTAAGCCCTCACAGTGACTCTTGGTGGGCGCAGGAATGGGCCCTGCTGTGAGTTATTAGATCAAGATTTGTAATTGCAAGCACCTGATGAACAGGGCAGAAAAATTGGGCCTTTGGCGGTGGTGGTGGACGGTGTTGCCACAAGACTGTAGGCCCTCATAGTTACTCTTGGTGGGCGCAGGAATGGGCCCTGCTGTGAGTTATTAGATCAAGATTTGTAATTGCAAGCACCTGATGAACAGGGCAGAAAAATTGGGCCTTTGGCGGTGGTGGTGGACGGTGTTGCCACAAGACTGTAGGCCCTCATAGTTACTCTTGGTGGGCGCAGGAATGGGCCCTGCTGTGAGTTATTAGATCAAGATTTGTAATTGCAAGCACCTGATGAACAGGGCAGAAAAATTGGGCCTTTGGCGGTGGTGGTGGACGGTGTTGCCACAAGACTGTAGGCCCTCATAGTTACTCTTGGTGGGCGCAGGAATGGGCCCTGCTGTGAGTTATTAGATCAAGATTTGTAATTGCAAGCACCTGATGAACAGGGCAGAAAAATTGGGCCTTTGGCGGTGGTGGTGGACGGTGTTGCCACAAGACTGCAGGCCCTCATAGTTACTCTTGGTGGGCGCAGGAATGGGCCCTGCTGTGAACTATTAGATCAAGATTTGTAATTACCCGCCCCTGTTAAACAGGGGCTGAAAAATTGTGCCTTAGGCACTGGTGCTGGTGCCACAACACTGCAACCCCTCACAGAGACTGTACTTGGAGCACAGCAGTCACACGTGTTGCGAAGCATTTTTTTAAAAAATTGTAAGTACACGCCCCTGTTAAACAGGGGCTGAAAAATTGTGCCTTAGGCACTGGTGCTGGTGCCACAACACTGCAACTCGGCCCTCACAGATACTGTACTTGGAGCACAGCAGTCACACGTGTTGCGAAGCATTTTTTTAAAAAATTGTAAGTACACGCCCCTGTTAAACAGGGGCTGAAAAATTGTGCCTTAGGCACTGGTGCTGGTGCCACAACACTGCAACCCGGCCCTCACAGATACTGTACTTGGAGCACAGCAGTCACACGTGTTGCGAAGCATTTTTTTAAAAAATTGTAAGTACACGCCCCTGTTAAACAGGGGCTGAAAAATTGTGCCTTAGGCACTGGTGCTGGTGCCACAACACTGCAACCCGGCCCTCACAGATACTGTACTTGGAGCACAGCAGTCACACGTGTTGCGAAGCATTTTTTTAAAAAATTGTAAGTACCCGCCCCTGTTAAACAGGGGCTGAAAAATTGTGCCTTAGGCACTGGTGCTGGTGCCACAACACTGCAACCCGGCCCTCACAGATACTGTACTTGGAGCACAGCACTCACACGTGTTGCGAAGCATTTTTTTAAAAAATTGTAAGTACACGCCCCTGTTAAACAGGGGCTGAAAAATTGTGCCTTAGGCACTGGTGTGGTGGCATGGATCATTGAGGAGGAGGAAGAGGATAGTCAGTGAACATAAGAGGACAGTCACTCAGCATCAGCATAGGCAGTCTTGAAGGGATGTGACATTAAAAATTATTCGGTTATATCCGCCTCAGGTGCCTGGTAGCTGGTGGTGATCCAAGACTGATTCATTTTGATGAATGTCAGTCGATCAACCGAGGCGGTGGACAGGCGCACCCTATGATCAGTCACAAATCCTCCAGCAGCACTGAATGTGCGTTCGGAAAGAACGCTGGAGGCAGGACAGGCCAGTAGCTCAATTGCATACTGTGCAAGCTCTGGCCAGTGATCCATCCTCAGGACCCAGTAAGCCAGAGGATTTTCGGTGGGAAAGGTGTCCAAGTCTGACCTTGCCCCAAGGTATTCCTGCACCATGTATATCAGACGCTGGCGATGGTTGCTGGAACCGATCATACCTTGGGGCTGCGGACTAAAAAATTGTCTGAACGCATCGGTCAGACGTCCACCTTCCCCACCGCTCCTTCTGCCACTGACCGAAGCCTCAGCAACTCGTCGCCCAGGACCAGGAGTTTGTAGCCTCCCAGTTTCTGGGAACGCGTTGCACAGACCTTTCTGCAAGGCCTCCCTGAGATGTCTCATCCTCTGCTCCCTCTGCGACGGCAAGATAAGGTCCGCAACCTTACCCTTGTACCGCGGATCAAGGAGAGTGGCCAGCCAGTAATGGTCCCTCTCCTTGATCCGAAGAACACGAGGATCCTTCCGCAGGCTTTGCAGGATCAGGGAGGCCATGCAGCGTAGGTTAGCTGAGGCATTCGGTCCGGAGTCTTCTGGGTCACTGAGGATGACATGATCGCCAGCCACCTCCTCCCAGCCACGTACAAGTCCACTGGTTTGTTGGGACTGTACATCATCCCTAAAAGACTGCTGCTGCTGATGCTGAGTGCCAGGCTCCACCTCCATGCTCACACAATCCTCCTCCTCCTCCTCCTCCTCCTCCTCCTCATCCTCTTCCTGTGTGATGGGTGGGACAGAAGGAACACTGTCCGGATAAAGGGGGCCTTGAGAGGCAAGGAAGTCCTCCTCTTCCTGCCTCTGTTCTGCCTCAAGTGCCCTGTCCATTATCCCACGCAGCGTATGCTCCAACAGGTGGACAAGAGGGACAGTGTCACTGATGCATGCACTGTCACTGCTCACCATCCTCGTGGCCTCCTCAAATGGTGAGAGGACAGTGCATGCATCCCTGATCATGCTCCACTGACGTGGGGAAAAAAAAACAAGCTCCCCTGACCCTGTCCTGGTGCCGTAGTCGCAAAGGTACTCATTGATGGCCCTCTGCTGCGTGTGCAGTCGCTGCAGCATGGCCAACGTTGAGTTCCACCTGGTGGGCATGTCACATATTAGGCGGTTCTTGGGCAGGTTCAGCTCCTTTTGCAGCTCAGTCAGCCGAGCACTGGCATTATAAGATCGGCGGAAATGCACACAGACTTTCCTGGCCTGCCTCAGGACATCCTGTAAGCCTGGGAACCTGCCCAAGAACCGCTGCACCACCAGGTTGAGGACGTGAGCCATGCAGGGCACATGGGTGAGCTGCCCCTGTCGCAGGGCGGAGAGGAGGTTGGTGCCATTGTCAGAAACGACCATTCCTGGCTTAAGCTGACGTGGCGTCAACCACCTCTCGGCCTGCCCCTGCAGAGCTGCCAGAACCTCTGGCCCAGTGTGGCTCCTGTCCCCCAAACACACCAGCGCAAGCACGGCATGGCATCTTTTTGCCTGCGTACTTGCGTAGCCCCTTGTACGCCTACGGAGCACCGCTGGTTCCAAGGACAGAGCACTGGAGGAAGAAGAAGAGGAGGGGGTGGAGGAGAGAGGTGTGTCACAACCAGTAGCAGTAGTAGCGTTTTGGAGGCGTGGTGGCGGAACAACCTCCAACACTACTGCACCTTGTCCTGCATCCCTCCCAGCTGCCAATAGAGTGACCCAATGGGCCGTGAAAGAAAGGTACCGTCCCTGTCCATGCCTGCTGGACCATGAGTCAGCGGTAATATGCACCTTACCGCTGACCGCCCTGTCCAGCGAGGCATGGACATTGCCCTCCACATGCCGGTAGAGAGACGGAATCGCCTTCCGCGAGAAAAAGTGGCGTTTGGGAACCTGCCACTGAGGAACCGCACATTGAACAAACTCACGGAAGGGGGCCGAGTCTACCAACTGAAAAGGCAGCAGTTGAAGTGCTAGCAATTTAGCCAGGCTAGCATTCAACCGCTGGGCATGTGGATGGCTGGGAGTGTACTTCTTTCTACGGTCCAGCAGCTGGGGCAGGGAAATTTGCCTGCTGCAATCGGACGTCGGTGTACTGCAAGTACTTGGTTGTGACACACCTAATTCTACACCTTCAGTCCTCTCAGAGCAGCTTTCAGAGAGGACTGAAGGTGTAGTGGGGATGGAGATCCCAGCTGATGAGCAAGGAGAGGTCCGCTTAGTTCTTTGGTGTGGGTCTTTTATGTGTGCCTGCCAACGAGCTGCATGGCAGGTCGCCATATGTCTGGTCATGCTTGTGGTGCCCAAGCGGCTGATGTTTTGGCCACGCGAGATACGCTTGAGACAAATATTGCAAATAGCAGTGGTGCGATCTGCTGCACTCGTCTCAAAAAAGGCCCACACCAAAGAACTTTTCTGATAACGTGCAGAGGCAGCGCCCTGCACAGGCGGAGCTCTGCGGTGTTGTACAGTTGCTGTGCTGGCCTCTACCTGGCCTCCAGGGGGCATCCTGCCTCGTTGGACATGTGACGCCGCATCCTCCTCCTCCTCGTCCTCCTCCTCATCCTCTCTCCCTTGAGGCACCCACGTGGAGTCAGTGACCTCATCATCCCCTCCCTCTTCACCACTAGAGCAAACCTGGCAGTAAGCTGCAGCTGGTGGAACAGTACTGCCAGATTCCTCAAGCTGGGTATCGTCATCCGAGCCTTCGAATCGTTGGGCATCCTCCTGGAGCATGTACCCAACACTGTGCTCAAAGAGTTCGGGGGACTCCTCAGGAGGACATGGTGGGTCTAGGGAAGGGGTGGCTGATGATGCTCTGTCAGTACCCTGAGCCTGGGTGAGAGAGGATGAGGAGGATGAGGAGGGCTTGGTCATCCATTCTACCAAGCCTTCAGCATGATGCGGCTCCACATGTCCAGCTGCCGAAAACAAAGACGCGCGTGTCCCATGGCCACGTGCTGATGACGATGCACGACCACGTCCACGTCCACGGCCACGTCCACTAGAAACAGAGCCTGCCTGCCCTGTGTTCTTGGCTCTGCACGCTCTGCCTCCCCTTGGCGGTCTTCCAGCCATTGTAGTCGGTAGTCCTGTGGGTGCTGCTGAGAAGAATATATAGGAGCTCTGTGTGATGCCACTAACACACTAGAAGTCCTATGGGTGCTTCTGCAAAGAAAATAGAGGAGCTCTGTGTGATGCCACTAACACACTAGAAGTCCTGTGGGTGCTGCTGAGAAGAAAATATAGGAGCTCTGTGTGATGCCACTAACACACTACAAGTCCTATGGGTGCTTCTGCAAAGAAAATAGAGGAGCTCTGTGTGATGCCACTAACACACTAGAAGTCCTGTGGGTGCTTCTGCAAAGAAAATAGAGGAGCTCTGTGTGATGCCACTAACACACTAGAAGTCCTGTGGGTGCTGCTGAGAAGAATATATAGGAGCTCTGTGTGATGCCACTAACACACTAGAAGTCCTATGGGTGCTTCTGCAAAGAAAATATAGGAGCTCTGTGTGATGCCACTAACACACTAGAAGTCCTATGGGTGCTTCTGCAAAGAAAATAGAGGAGCTCTGTGTGATGCCACTAACACACTAGAAGTCCTGTGGGTGCTGCTGAGAAGAAAATATAGGAGCTCTGTGTGATGCCACTAACACACTACAAGTCCTATGGGTGCTTCTGCAAAGAAAATAGAGGAGCTCTGTGTGATGCCACTAACACACTAGAAGTCCTGTGGGTGCTTCTGCAAAGAAAATAGAGGAGCTCTGTGTGATGCCACTAACACACTAGAAGTCCTGTGGGTGCTGCTGAGAAGAATATAGAGGAGCTCTGTGTGATGCCACTAACACACTAGAAGTCCTATGGGTGCTTCTGCAAAGAAAATAGAGGAGCTCTGTGTGATGCCACTAACACACTAGAAGTCCTGTGGGTGCTTCTGCAAAGAAAATAGAGGAGCTCTGTGTGATGCCACTAACACACTAGAAGTCCTGTGGGTGCTTCTGCAAAGAAAATAGAGGAGCTCTGTGTGATGCCACTAACACACTAGAAGTCCTGTGGGTGCTTCTGCAAAGAAAATAGAGGAGCTCTGTGTGATGCCACTAACACACTAGAAGTCCTATGGGTGCTTCTGCAAAGAAAATAGAGGAGCTCTGTGTGATGCCACTAACACACTAGAAGTCCTGTGGGTGCTTCTGCAAAGAAAATAGAGGAGCTCTGTGTGATGCCACTAACACACTAGAAGTCCTGTGGGTGCTGCTGAGAAGAATATAGAGGAGCTCTGTGTGATGCCACTAACACACTAGAAGTCCTATGGGTGCTTCTGCAAAGAAAATAGAGGAGCTCTGTGTGATGGCACTAACACACTTCAAGTCCTATAGGTGCTTCTGGGAAGAAAATAAAGCTCTGTGTGATGGACTAACACACTTCAAGTCCTATAGGTGCTTCTGGAACAAAATATAGCTCTGTGTGTGTGATGGACTAACACACTTCAAGTCCTATAGGTGCTTCTGGGAAGAATATATAGCTCTGTGTGTGTGATGGGACTAACACACTTCAAGTCCTATAGGTGCTTCTGGGAAGAAAATATAGCTCTGTGTGTGTGATGGGACTAACACACTTCAAGTCCTATAGGTGCTTCTGGGAAGAAAATATAGCTCTGTGTGTGTGATGGGACTAACACACTTCAAGTCCTATAGGTGCTTCTGGGAACAAAATATAGCTCTGTGTGTGTGATGGGACTAACACACTTCAAGTCCTATAGGTGCTTCTGGGAACAAAATATAGCTCTGTGTGTGTGATGGGACTAACACACTTCAAGTCCTATAGGTGCTTCTGGGAAGAAAATAAAGGTCTGTGTGATGGGACTAACACACTTCAAGTCCTATAGGTGCTTCTGGGAACAAAATATAGCTCTGTGTGTGTGATGGGACTAACACACTTCAAGTCCTATAGGTGCTTCTGGGAACAAAATATAGCTCTGTGTGTGTGATGGGACTAACACACTTCAAGTCCTATAGGTGCTTCTGGGAACAAAATATAGCTCTGTGTGTGTGATGGGACTAACACACTTCAAGTCCTATAGGTGCTTCTGGGAAGAAAATATAGCTCTGTGTGTGTGATGGGACTAACACACTTCAAGTCCTATAGGTGCTTCTGGGAACAAAATATAGCTCTGTGTGTGTGATGGGACTAACACAATTCAAGTCCTATAGGTGCTTCTGGGAAGAAAATAAAGGTCTGTGTGATGGGACTAACACACTTCAAGTCCTATAGGTGCTTCTGGGAACAAAATATAGCTCTGTGTGTGTGATGGGACTAACACACTTCAAGTCCTATAGGTGCTTCTGGGAACAAAATATAGCTCTGTGTGTGTGATGGGACTAACACACTTCAAGTCCTATAGGTGCTTCTGGGAACAAAATATAGCTCTGTGTGTGTGATGGGACTAACACACTTCAAGTCCTATAGGTGCTTCTGGGAAGAAAATATAGCTCTGTGTGTGTGATGGGACTAACACACTTCAAGTCCTATAGGTGCTTCTGGGAAGAAAATATAGCTCTGTGTGTGTGATGGGACTAACACACTTCAAGTCCTATAGGTGCTTCTGGGAACAAAATATAGCTCTGTGTGTGTGATGGGACTAACACACTTCAAGTCCTATAGGTGCTTCTGGGAACAAAATATAGCTCTGTGTGTGTGATGGGACTAACACACTTCAAGTCCTATAGGTGCTTCTGGGAACAAAATATAGCTCTGTGTGTGTGATGGGACTAACACACTTCAAGTCCTATAGGTGCTTCTGGGAACAAAATATAGCTCTGTGTGTGTGATGGGACTAACACACTTCAAGTCCTATAGGTGCTTCTGGGAACAAAATATAGCTCTGTGTGTGTGATGGGACTAACACACTTCAAGTCCTATAGGTGCTTCTGGGAACAAAATATAGCTCTGTGTGTGTGATGGGACTAACACACGTCAAGTCCTATAGGTGCTTCTGGGAACAAAATATAGCTCTGTGTGTGTGATGGGACTAACACACTTCAAGTCCTATAGGTGCTTCTGGGAAGAAAATAAAGGTCTGTGTGATGGGACTAACACACTTCAAGTCCTATAGGTGCTTCTGGGAAGAAAATATAGCTCTGTGTGTGTGATGGGACTAACACACTTCAAGTCCTATAGGTGCTTCTGGGAACAAAATATAGCTCTGTGTGTGTGATGGGACTAACACACTTCAAGTCCTATAGGTGCTTCTGGGAACAAAATATAGCTCTGTGTGTGTGATGGGACTAACACACTTCAAGTCCTATAGGTGCTTCTGGGAACAAAATATAGCTCTGTGTGTGTGATGGGACTAACACACTTCAAGTCCTATAGGTGCTTCTGGGAACAAAATATAGCTCTGTGTGTGTGATGGGACTAACACACTTCAAGTCCTATAGGTGCTTCTGGGAAGAAAATATAGCTCTGTGTGTGTGATGGGACTAACACACTTCAAGTCCTATAGGTGCTTCTGGGAAGAAAATATAGCTCTGTGTGTGTGATGGGACTAACACACTTCAAGTCCTATAGGTGCTTCTGGGAAGAAAATATAGCTCTGTGTGTGTGATGGGACTAACACACTTCAAGTCCTATAGGTGCTTCTGGGAACAAAATATAGGAGCTCTGCCTGCCTGCCACGAACACACTACAAGTCCTATAGGTGCTTCTGGGAACAAAATATAGGAGCTCTGCCTGCCTGCCACAAACACACTACAAGTCCTATAGGTGCTTCTGGGAACAAAATATAGGAGCTCTGCCTGCCTGCCACGAACACACTACAAGTCCTATAGGTGCTTCTGGTAACAAAATATAGGAGCTCTGCCTGCCTGCCACGAACACACTACAAGTCCTATAGGTGCTTCTGGTAACAAAATATAGGAGCTCTGCCTGCCTGCCACGAACACACTACAAGTCCTATAGGTGCTTCTGGTAACAAAATATAGGAGCTCTGCCTGCCTGCCACGAACACACTACAAGCCCCTCTTTCTCAATCAATCTTTGTAACTGAATCTATCTAACTCAATCTCTGTAAGTGAATCTCTCTACCTAACTAAATCCAGCAGAGTGTCACAGATCTAGCCTGCTCAATCTGCGCCGGAACAGCATGTGACCGGCGCAGACGGCGTGGCGGCCTTTTATAGGGGGGGGCGTGTACTACAGCCCCTGAGCTGTAATTGGCTACAGGCGTCCTGCCTGTAGCCAATTATGGCTCTTCGAGTTTCCGGGGCTGTGATTGGCCAAGCATGCGGGGTCACAGTGCATGCTTGGCCAATCATCAGCCAGCAATGCACTGCGCCGGCCGCGCCGGCCGCAATGCATTGCGGGGCCGCTCGCATCACACGAACGTGATGCGAGCGGCCAAAATAGTTCTGGGCTCGCCGAGCGAGCGAACGCCCGGTGCTCGATGCGAACGTGGGTTCGCATCGAGCACCGGGCCCATCCCTACCTAGAGCTCATCGCCTGCTGGTTGCAAGAAGAAAAAATTAAATATTTATATGAAATATTTCATATTAACAAAAGAAAATTTACAAAGTAAAAAAATATTTTCAGTCATGAACAAAATAAAGAAAATATCACATAATTATCCACTAAGAACAATAAGACTGTTTAATCTCCTTAGCAAAGTGCTACGTTTAGCAGTCCATGTGATTTAGTTCAATACGCTCTATCAGTACAACAAAAGCATGGAGGAATTTGTCTCAACATCCCAATTAACATCAATCTTTTGAAATTACATTATTTGTGGTGGGACTTTTTAGGCACCATTATGTACTAAAATTTCTGATACACACTGTATATGAATAGAATCATTAAAACATTTTATTGTACAAAAAAAACTTTTCTTAAAAGAAACTACACATAAGATCAAGGCTGACAATTATATTCTTATTCCTCATACAAAAGGATAAAGTTACACACTCTCCAATCCACCAAATGTCATAAAGTTCGTCAAAAGATACATGGCGTTGTCTTTGCAAATAATCCAACGCATTTCGATGCATTCTTTCTCAGAGGGTAGCATGTAAACAAAAATACTGGTTTATAGATTATGTCAGCCAATCAATAAAACCACTGTATGTCATGTGATAGGTACCCACCTTTACCGTTACTTGAAGGATTCCCTGAAAGATAGTGTATTTAGCAAACAGAATGTATGAAAAAAATTAGCATTCTTACTACAAAAAAGGTGACTGATGTCTCATTTGCCAAATAATGTGTTGCAATGTTTGGGGGTGTTTAGCTCAGTGTAGATCTTACCAGTGAGCAGAGTCCATGCCAGTTATCCTGTTTAACCACTTGCTAACTGGGCCATAGTCAAAAGATGTCTTTGGTTGGCAGTGAAATACTGGGGTTATGGCTGCAGCAATATGCCAGAACCCCGGTATTGTGTTTTTCAGCTGGCGATTCTCTAACCGATAAAAGTGGCGCATTTTCGGCTGGATCACGTTTAGAAGCGGCGGAAGGGGGGCGCAACCTGGCCGATCGGTAGCTCTGGGAACCCATCCGGTGGTTGCGGCTGGACACAGAGATGAGCGGAGTAAAAAAGGCCTCTGCTCATCTCTATGGTCTAGGAGGACTGAAGTAACTTCATTACGTCACTTCTGGTTCCAGCACAATGTAAGCAAGGCCATTTTTTTAAGCACTAGGATCAATGGATCTTAAGCTTTACATTGTAGAGGACCTGTCATTGCTTATTTCTATCACAAGGGATTGGAAAAAAAGTGATCAAAGAAAACGTTTTTTAAAGGGAAAAAATGGAAAAAAACTAAATAATAATTAAAAACATTTTTAAAGCACGCCCGTCTCCCCATGCTCGTGCGCAGTGGTGCCTGCATATGTAAGTCACGCCTACGTGACCTACATATGTATCTAGAGTCTTTGACCTTGGTCTCTAAATAAAAGAGTTCCTTGGTGATATGGGGCTAGATAGATGCTCAGTGTTCCAGTCTCTTGTGGAAAGGGGGATGGGAAGATACAGTAGTCCTTTGATGTAGAAATCTTGTGTCTTCAGCTAGTTCAGTTGAATGGGCCCAGTATGATTTGATGAGTTTGATGAGTATAGCATTCAATCAGTGCAATAGTGATTGTGTGCGTCTCCTGGTAGAACTTTAAGGAAGGGAACAAAGCAAAGGTGTCTGCATGCAGAGTCCTTGGGTGTAAAGAGGATGGGCATACCAATCCAGGAGATACCAAGCTCAGGAGGGATTATATGAAGAACCTGCTACAAGTCACTGTGTTCAAAGGGCGGCGCTCAACCCAACGCCTCTCAGCACCACAGCTCAACTGGATCTGTGATGCAGGTGATAAGGGTAGAATCCCGACTGCCAGCCGACAATCAGATACTGCCTACAATGAATGCGCCCACACTCCATCCGGGAGGCTCTCCCCTGCTGCCTAGTCCACAGCATGACAGCGCTCTCCCTGACTTTCTGCTCCCAGAGGAAGGCCATGGTCTCATGAGACCAACTCCTCCTCTCCTCAGGCTATTTATCTCCTCTCCCAGCTTTCTGTATTCTCTCTCCAGCTGGTTGGAACTTGTGTTCCACAACAATCCGGCTCCCATGTAAACTCGGCTTTCCGGACTACATGTCCCAAGAGCTTTTGCCCTTCTCTTGCAAGTCCTCACTTGCTCTGCATTCAGGATGTTGCAACATAGTCTGTGCTGGACACCATAGGGAACAGTCTCCCTGTGGCAAATGCTGTGAAGTGTCCTCTGTCACTACAGGCAATTTAACCAGCTCCTGGCTACATTTATGTGAATAATCCATCATAGCAATGGTACAGTATTGTATCGTGATAGCCAAGGATTAATTCAGAAAGTTAGAAGTTTACATTATACCCTTTTTGGATACCCTTTTTTGAGAAATATATACTGTAAGCCCGCAGAAGCAATCTGATGCATCCCAAAAAGCTTGCATCTTTAATTTGCAGCCAATAAACTGTCTATATGTGGATAATCAATTTAACCACTAGTTGACCAGCCGCTGCAGGCGCAAATCGCCGTAGCTGTACGTCGCTTCTTTATGATGTCACAGCAGGCCGATGCACGTGCCCGGCGGGTGGGCACCCACGATCGCTGGGGACAGAGTGAGAACAGGGATCTGTGTGTGTAAACACACAAATCCCGGTTCTCTCGAGAGAGGAGAGAGATTGTGTGTCCATACTAAGTATGAACACCGATCTCTCTCCTCCCCTAGTCAGTCCCAGCCCCCCTACAGTTAGAACACACCAAGGGAACACAGTTAACCCCTTGTTTGTCCCCTAGTGTTAACCCCTTCCCTGCCGGTGACATTTATTCCGTAATCAACTTCTTTTTTTTAGCTCTGATCGCTGTATAAATGTCAATGGTCCCAAAATAGTGTCAAAAGTGTCCAAACTGTCTGCCGCAATGTCGCAGTCCTGATGAAAATTGCAGATCGCCGCCATTACTAGTAAAAAAAATAATAATGAAAATCACATAAATCTATCCCCTATTTTGTAGACGCTATAACGTTTGCGCTATATAATATATGCTTATTGCAATTTTTTTTTACCAAAAATATGTAGAAGAATACATATCGGCCTAAACTGAGGAATTTATTTTTATTTTTAATTGGGATATTTATTATAGCAAAAACTACTAAATATTGTGTTTTTTTCAAAATTGTCACTCTTTTTTTGCTTATAGCACAAAAAATAAAAATTGCAGAGGTGATCAAATACCACCAAAAGAAAGTTCTATTTGTGGGGATAAAAGGACATAAATTTTGTTTCGACACAATGTCGCACGACCGCGCAATTGTCAGTTAAAGCGACACAGTGCCGTATCGCAAAAAATGGCCTGGTCGGGAAGGGGGCAAATCCTTCTAGGGCTGAAGTTGTTAATGCAATAATCATCATGAATGTTAATCAGTCATTAATTTAATAATCAGTGCCCATACTCTGCAGTACTCTGCAATACTCTGCCATAACTCGCCAATACTCTGCAATAAATTTTAACAGAAACAAATAATAATTTATTTTTTTTAACAAATTTTCAGTCTTTTTTGATTTATAGCTCAAAACCCCAGCAGTGATTAAATACCACCATAAGAAAGCTCTATTTGTGTGAAAAAAAAGGACAAACATTTCATATGGGTACAGTGTTGCATGAGTAATTGTCATTCAAAGTGTGAGAGCACCGAAAGCTGAAAATTGGCCTGGTTAGGAAGGGGGTTTAAGTGCCCAGTGGTCAAGTGGTTAATAAAATGATTAGCAGAGAACCTGTACACACAGTCGGACTTTCCGATGG
Source organism: Lithobates sylvaticus (assembly GCA_028564925.1). NCBI lineage: Eukaryota > Metazoa > Chordata > Amphibia > Anura > Ranidae > Lithobates > Lithobates sylvaticus. The sequence continues at coordinate 121,703,687 of CM053036.1, read as the reverse complement.
AAAATGTGCGATCAGATCGTGTTGTCAGAAAATCCAATCGTATGTGGGCTCCATCTGATTTTTTTTGTCTGAATTTCCAACACACAAAGTTTGAGAGCTGGATATAAAATTTTTCGACAACAGAATCCGATCCTTTAAATTCCGATCGTGTGTAGACAAATCCAACGCACAAAGTGCCACGCATGCTCAGAATAAATTAAGAGACGAAAGCTATTGGCTACTGGCCCGTTTATAGTCCCGACGTACGTGTTGTACGTCACCTCGTTCAGAACGATCGGATTTTCCGACAACTTTTTGCGACCGTGTGTATGCAAGACAAGTTTGGCCCAAAATCCGTCGGAAAAAAATTGACGGATTTTGTCATCGGAATGTCCGACCGTGTGTACAGAGCATTACACTTACTTTGTGCCATTGACTTATTCAAGTGTCTTTTCAATGTTGAATGTTATTTTTGCTTAAAGGGTTAGTTAAAGAGAAAGTAAACCCTGATGGGTTTTACTTCCTGTTTCCCTGCAAAGGTAAAGCATAATGGGCTACTATGCATCGCATAGTAGCCCATTATGTGTAACTTACCTGACACAGAAGCCTGCGATCTCCCCGATGTCCCCGCTGGCTGGAAGCATCCATCTTCAGCCCTCTTCCTTCCAGGGCCGCAAACTCCAGGTCTGTGACTGGCCGGAGTGACGTGCCAGTCACGGCATGACCCCAGCTGGAAGCGGCACAGCGTGCTCTTTTCTACAGTGCGCATGCGCCGAATACATCTGCGCATGTGCAGAACAACTCATCATACGGGGAATTGTAAATATCGCCTAAACCGTGTAGGACAGGGGTGCCCAACCTTTTGAAGAGCGAGGGCCACTTAAGCGAATTGGTAACTGATCGTGGGCCACAACGAGCAGAGCGGGAGGATAACAGGTCGGTGTCCACGGACACAGTCAACTCTACTCTAAGGGCCCTCTGATCTAATCCGATTCGCCCAGAAGGGCCAGATCCCTTTCTATTTTTTTTTTTTTTAGGTAGGCGGGTGTAAACAGACACAAGTCTGTTTACATCTGCTGCTCCATAGAGGTGAATAGTCTGATTGGGTAGGACCAATCATGTGCAATTTGCCCAAACCGCGGGTGCAGCGCAGTGAACCTATGGATTTTCTGCGGGTTAGCTGCACTTTGCCATAAACTTTAATTATATCCTGCAGGTGTGGCACACTTTCTGAAGGCGCAACAAACCCGCAGGTAATAACAGAGGTCTATGGCTCAATGCAGGTAACCCGCAGCTGCACTGCACCTGCGGATCAGTTTGAAAGCAGCCCAGTAACCACAGCAAAACAGATATATCCATATATACTGTGAATTTAGTAGTAAACTTACCTTTAATAACCGTCTTCCATTCTGGTATCGCTGGCTGTTGCTGTCCCAGGCGGAGTGCATTTGGTATCACTCCGCCTGTGACAGGAGTGGGCGCTATACAGGAAGCATTGGCTTATGTGGCTCTGCTCCGCAGCCACTTGCTTCCCCTACTAGCGGCTTCATTCACAAAACTGCTGCTCTGGGATGGCGGGTCGGCAACCCGTGATCTGGGCTTGCCAACCTGCCATCTTAGAGCAGGAGGTCGAGGGCCACATCAGAGGGCTCCGCGGGCCACATGTGGCCCCCGGGCCACTGGTTGGGCACCCCTGGTGTAGGAGATATTACCAGCACCTACAGGTAAGCCTTAATAATAATTTGTGCAGCTTTAACAAAATTTGAATAATGCCCTTGCTATAGGTGTAGGCCATGTACAGTGCCTTGAAAAAGTATTCATACCCCTTGAAATTTTCCACATTTTGTCATGTTACAACCAAAAACGTAAATGTATTTTATTAGGATTTTATGTGATAGACCAACACAAAGTGGCACATAGTTGTGAAGTGGAAGGAAAATGATAAATGGTTTTCAAATTTTTCTACAAATAAATAACTGAAAAGTGTGGTGTGCATTTGTATTCAGCCCCCTTTACTCTGATACGCCTAACTAAAATCTAATGGAATCAATTGCCTTTAGAAGTCAGCTAATTAGTAAATAGAGTCCACCTGTGTGTAATTTAATCTCAGTATAAATACAGCTGTTCCGTGAATCCCTCAGAGGTTTGTTAGAGAACCCTAGTAAACAGCATCATGGAGGTCAAGGAACGCACCATACAGGTCAGAGATCAAGCTGTAGAGAAGTTGCAAGCAGGGTTAGGTTATTTAAAAATATTCCAAGCTTTGAACATCTTGCACTATTCAATCCATCATCCAAAAATGGAAAGAGTATGGCACAACTGCAAACCTACCAAGACATGGCCGTCCACCTAAACTGATAGGCCAGGCAAGGAGAGCATTAATCAGAGAAGCAGCCAACAGGCCCATGGTAACTCTGGAAGAGCTGCAGAGATCCACAGCTCAGGTGAATCTGTCCACAGGACAACAAATCTGGCCTTAATGGAAGAGTGGCAAGAAGAAAGTCATTGTTAAAAGAAAGCCATAGGAAGTCCCGTTTGCAGTTTGCAAAAGCCATGTGGGGGACACAGTAAACATGTGAAAGAAGGTGCTCTGGTCAGATGAGACCAAAGTTAAGCATTTTGGCCTAAAAGCAAAACACTATGTGTGGTGGAAAACTAACACTGCACACACCATCCCCACCGTGAAACATGGTGGTGGCAGCATCATGTTGTGGGGATTCTTTTCTTCAGCAGGGACAGGGAAGCTGGTCAGAGTTGATAGGAAGATGGATAGAGCCAAATACAGGGCAATCTTAGAAGAAAACCTGTTGGAGTCTGCAAAAGACTTGAGACTTTATCTTCCAGCAGGACAATGACCATAAACATACATTTCAGCAGGACAACAACCATAAACATACAGCCAGAGCTACAATGGAATGGTATAGATCCAGCATATTCATGTGTTAGAATGGCTTAGTCAAAGCCCAGACCTAAATCCAATTGAGAATCTTTGGCAAGACTTGAAAATAGCTGTTCGCAGACACTCTCCATCCAATAGGACAGAGCTTGAGCTATTTTGTGCAAAGCTGATAGAGACATACCCAAAAAAGACTTGGAGTGAAAGGTGGTTCTACAAAGTAAAGACTCAGGGGGGCTGAATACAAATGCATGCCACATTTTTCAGATTTTGAAAACCATTTATAATTTTCCTTCCACTTCACAATTATGTGCCACTTTGTGTTGGTCTATCACATAAACTCCCAATAAAAATACATTTAAGTTTTTGGTTGTAACATGACAAAATGTGGAACATTTCAAGGGGTATGAATACTTTTGCAAGGCACTGTACATACCTAAAGTCAGCTATAGATAGGTCAGAATTTTTCCAGGTTAGCAGGGACCAGGCAAATTTTTATACATCTATAGGCAGGCTGGTTGTACAGAAGTTGATCTCTTGATCGACTTTTGTACAACCAGCCTGTCGGTTTTTCTCTGATCAGAGCCACCGGCTATAGCCAGCAACACTTATCATTGGATTCTGATGGTGGGAAACTCTTCCTGCTTGTCACAACTCCGCCACATTGCAATACAATTTCCCATCATGGAGCTGGTTGTTTCTCCAGACTGTTAACCAGCTGTCTTCTTGCAGCCTCACCCACCCCAGCTCATCACAACTTCTGACACTCTGCATGAAGCTGTCAGAGCAACAGTCAGCCAGAAAGCAAATGTTTTCCTTTCTCCATCTGTTCCAGCCCACTGAACTTTTGTTCAGGGAAAAGTTGTGGGCACGGCATGTGTCACTTACTGAGCTTACCCATTGCTGTAATAATGATAGAGGAGCATTCTGCTCCCCTGTTACTGCCCATGCAGCCACTTACAGTACACAGAACCCCTACAATAGCTGTAACAACTGTCAAAAGCCAGCCACATCTTGCGTGCAGCAAAATGGCTATTGAGTTGATATATCAATATAATATCTTTTTGATATTATGATATTTTAAAAGAGGCTGAAAAAGGGAGAAATGTAAAGTGGTTCTAAATGCTGATGGTTGTTTACTTTCATGCATTCTATGCATGAAGGTAAAAAACCTTCAGTGTGCAGCTTCCCCTTCAGCCCCCTCCTAAAACTTACCTGAGCCCCAAATACCAATCCAGCGGTGTGTATGAGAGCAGAGGCTCTCCTGGGTCTCTCTCTCCTCATTGGCTGAGACACAGCAGTGGGAGCTATTGGCTCCCATTGCTGTCAATCACAGCTGTCACAGCTATTGGCTCCCATTGCTGTTAATCACAGCCAGTGAGAAGGGAGCAGGGGGGAGGGACTGAACCACGGTCTGTGTGTCCCAACATACATAGGTCGCTCGGAAGTGAGCATGCACAAGTGTCCCCATAGCAAGCAGTTTGCTCTGGGGCACTTGGTAAGGGGAAGGGGCCAGAAGCACTGGCAGGGAACCTAAAAAGAGGGAAATCGGGGGTGCTCTGTGCAAAAACATTGCACAGAGCAGGTAATTATGATGTGTTCATTATTTTTGTAGCACCCTGATGTTTAGGCAGGGTTGCGATCAAATTTATTTGCCAAGTGATAGTTGCCTTGGTTAATTGATAGGAGGTCAATTGATTTCACCCTAATTCTGGAACTGCTGTGACTAGATGGCTGGGTATCTGGTGGAATTAGATAAGACAAGGGCATTGCAAGTTAAGATTAGGAATGGGTGGGGTGTCTCAGCCAATGGGCAGGGATTTTCTTGGGTCCCTTGGCCTGCTGGGGGAGCCTATTTATTTAGGTGGAGTCAGGTGATCGGGGTTCTGTGCCACCTGAATGGCTGTCTGGGTGGACATGTGTTGTAATGCCCTGGGCCGCTAGGCCATAAGCCTTGGGTCTATCCCGGGACATCTGCCTAGGCTGTCTCAGGGCATATCCAGAAGCAAGAGAGTAGCGTAGTCCAACCAGAAGCAATGGTTCTGCCGGCGGGAGAACCAGCTGTGGTCGAAGGTAGAAGAGAAGCTGTCGCCACTGAGGGACCATCCACCTTGCTACCAGAGACCACTATGAGTAGCTGAAGCAAGTACCTGAGCAGTATTCTCACCAGCCGGGGATGGTGAAGAGTTGGGAAACATTAGCAGGTGCCAAGCCAGGGACCCAGCCAGCGGAGGTGATGCTTGCAGAGCATTATTGTGTGCCAAGCCAGGGACCAAGCAAGCCAGCGGGGTGCTTGAGGAGTATCTGTGAGTGCCAAGCTAGGTACCAAGCAGGGAAGCGAGGGTGGCGCTTGAGGAAGATACTGAGTGAGAAGATTGGAAGAGCTCAGAAGATCCAGTGGTGAGTGGATCTGTTAGTCTAGTGAAAGACCGGGAGCTCAGTTCTACAATAGGAGATGGTAAGAAGAGTGAAGGAGTTTGTTGCAACCTTTGTTAGAAACTGTTACAAGACTGTTGCCATAGGAGACCGCGTTTCTACTCATGCAGAAGTGGTGTCTGGCTAGATACCTTTGCCTGCATGGCTGCCTGCCTATAGAAATCTCGGAATCTGCCAATAAACATTGCATCTACTTAATGGTGTCCTGGCCCCAACCCTCTCTCCCACAGTTCTGTTTAAGAGACAATAAATCTCTTTGCATTCAAGAAGTGTCTGGCGCCCATCAATCTACCTTGCATTACACCCACCATGCCTTGTGACCCACAATACACAGAAGGATGTCAGCTGTCCCTAACCCTAGAGGTCATCATTAGGCCTCAGGGGCCCCAGGACTTGGCTACATTTTAACCACTTCAGCCCGGAGGATTTTCCCCTCTTCCTTACCAGAGCACTTTTTGCGATTCGGCACTGCGTCACTTTAACTGACAATTGCGTGGTCGTGCGACATTGCACCCAAACAAAATTGACGTCCTTTTTTTAATCACAAATAGAGCTTTCTTTTGGTGGTATTTGATCACCTCTGGGGTTTTTATTTTTTGCACTATAAACAAAAGAATAGCGACAATTTGGAAAAAAACACAATATTTTTTACTTTTTGCTATAATAAATATCCTATTTAAAAAAAAAAAAATATGTTTTACTCAGTTTAGGCCGATATGTATTCTTCTACATATTTTTGGTAAAAAAAAAAACGCAATAAGGGTATATTGATTGGTTTGCGCAAAAGTTATAGCGTCTACAAAATAGGGGATAGATTTATTGCATTTTTAAAAAAAAAAATTTACTAGTAATGGCGGCGATCTGCAATTTTTTTTGTGACTGTGACATTGCGGCGGACACTTTTGACACATTTTTGGGACCATTCACATTTACACAGCGTTGCTATAAAATTGCACTGATTACTGTGTAAATGTGACTGGCAGGGAAGGGGTTAACACTAGGGGGCGCTGCAGGGGTTAATGTATGTTCCCTGGGAGTGATTCTAACTGTAGGGGGAGGGGACTCACAAGGGGAGGAGACCGATCGGTGTTCCTCTGTACTGGGAACACACCATCGGTCTCCTCTCCACTGACAGGATGTGGATCTGTGTGGTTACACACACAGATCCACGGTTCTGCTGTGTTCCCGGGCAATCGCGGGTGCCCGGCGAACATCGCGGCCACCAGCCACGCGCACCGGGTCCTGAGCGACGCCGCAGGCGCGCGCCCCCTAGACGGCCGGGAATGGGAGGACGTCATATGACGCCCACCCAGGATGGGAGATCCACCTTGTGGGCGTCATATGTCTATAGGCGGGTATTGAAGTGGTTAAAGAAAAACAATTGAGCATTTAGAACCACTATAAAGGAAACCTTTACAGGTGTTTTGAATTAATTAGCCGATTAGAGTGTGACACAACGTGTCTACAATATTTAACTTTTTCACAATATTCACATTTTCTGAGATACTGTATTTGGGGTTTTCACTAGATGTAAGTCATAATCATCAACATAAAAGAAAGCAATGCTTGAAATATATCACTCTGTCTGTAATGAATCTATATAGTACATGAGTTTCACTTTTTTAATTAAATTACTGAAATAAATTTACTTTTTGATGATGTTCTAATTTTTGGAGATGCACCTGTATTTATTTTTTTTATTTGGCTATAGTTACACTTTAACCACTATAGACCCGTGCTATAGCCAAATGACGGCTATCTATTGTGCCGGGACGACGTCTATTGACGTCGTCCCGGCCACGAGCTGCCTGCGCCCCCCCTGAAGGGCGTGTGCGGCGCGCTCTGTGATCAGCGAGTCTGTGAGACTCGCTGGATCACAGATCCGAGTAAGGGGTCGATCCCGACCCCTTACCACGTGATCAGCTGTCAGCCAATGACAGCTGATCATGTGATACTAACAGAGCCGGTAATCGGCTTTTTTTTTTCCTCCTCGCACTGACAGCGCGAGGAGAAAAAAAAAAAAGTCGATCACCGGCGGCAGTGAGAGGGACATCAGTCCCTCTCACTGCAATGTGCCCAGCGATGTGCCCACCTTTGCCCCATTAAAGTGCCCCATTAAAGTGCCCATACCAGTGCCCACAGTGCCATCTCTCAGTGCCCACAGTGCTGCACATCAGTGTCACCTGCCAGTGCTCATCTGTGTCACCTACCAGTGCCCATCAGTGCCCATCAGTGCCACCTATCAGTGCCCATCAGTGCCATCAGTGCCCATCAGTGCCCATCAGTGTCATCCCTCAGTGCCCATCGGTGCTACCCATCCGTGCCACCCATCCGTGTCCATCAGTGCCATCTTTGCTGTCCCCATCAGTACCGACTTATCTTTCCCCACCAGTGCAGCCTATCAGTGTCCACCAGTGCAGCCTATCAGTGCCCACCTGTGCCGCCTCATCAGCGCATATCAATGAAGCAGAAAAATTACCTGTTTGCAAAATTTTATAACAAACTATTAAACATGTTTTTTTTTTTTTTTTTTTTTTAATTTTCCATCTTTTTTTGTTTGTTTCGTAAAAAATAAAAACCCCAGCTGTGATTAAATACCACCAAAAGAAAGCTCTATTTGTGGGAAAAAAATGATAAAAATTTAATTTGGTACAGTGTTGTATGACCGCGCAATTGTCATTCAAAGTACGTCAGCGCTGAAAGCTGAAAATTGGTCTGGTCACGAGGGGGGTTTAAGTGCAAAGTAATCAGGTGGTTAACATTTTAATTCAGACAAGCTAACAGTTTAGTGTTCATAATAGGCTAATCGGTTCATAGTTTATGATTTAATATATTAGGTCCTGATTATATAGGAGAGTTACCTTACCCTAATTATTTATTTAATGCCTATATTTGGGGAAGTATATTTTCCCCTAAACCGTCCCCATCCCACTGCACAACAGCTTGAAGAAGCAGCATATTAGTACAGCAAGGGCACTTGCTGCATTTTTTTTTTTTTTAAATGTTGTGTCCAGAAAACATCTATGTTGCCACTATATATCATTGCCACTATGGTCTAATTGAAATAATCGAATAATGAATTACTTCATCTAATAACTGATTCATTCATTAGGCTCCGTTTGTAATTATTGATTTGATCATTATTTATCGATTAGGTCAGTTTGTTTGATGTTGGCTGAATTATGTAGGTGTTTTTTAATTGAGCTGTTAATCTTTTATAACGTGAACTTGTCATATATTTTTAGTTTATCTAGATTGATTGTTACGGATTTATTATTATTTATTCATTTAATATTATAGTCTGAATAACTACATATGCTGTTTGCACTTATAGAAAAAAAACAGTAAGGCCTCTTTCACTTTCACCCCGTGGATATCCGCTTGCTCAGCTGGGATCGCCGGAGCGATCTCCGCTGAGCAGGAAGATGACAGGTCCGTCTCTGCACACAGCGCAGGGACGGACCTGTCAGAGCGCCGCTCTCCCCAATGGGAGATCGGGTGACGACGGACCGTAAAGTCCGTCGTCATCCGATCCGATCCGCAGACGGATGGAAAAATAGCTTTTTCCTTCGTCACACTTTTTCGGATCGGAGGGGGTCGGATGTCAGCGGACATGTCACCGCTGACATCCGACTCTCCATAGAGGTCTATGGAGTGTCCGTTCAGGTCCGCCTAAAAAACTGACAGGCGGACCCCTTGTGAAAGGGGCCTAAATTTCATGTTTATATTAGGAAAGGAAGATTAAATAAAATAAAATATTAGAAAAAAGGTGTTTGAGGTGTAGGCACTTTAATACTGACAGCAATGAAAAAAAAATGCTCAAGATGAACTTTTTGAGTGTTTTGTTGACAGTAGTGCTGAGGGCACCAAGAGCTGTGTTCATTTTGGTCCACAGAATAAATGCCACACAAGAAGGAACTAAAGCAGTAATGCAACAAAATCAAAAAAATGTTGACCTATTTAAGAAGTACAGTTCATGCAATGTGATATAGGGAAATAAACATGAGCAATTATGAAGCTCCATCTGAAACTAATTTCAAGATGGGGGATCCCTGAACTCCAAGCATACCTTTAGTCCCTAAACTTGCAAATGTCCCCATTGCATGCTGTGCAATGTATTAAAAAAAAAAAAAAACCTTCTATCCTTTCTCAGTGTACGGCGGTAGGTGCAGATACACACAAAAGTCCAAAAACATTAGATGTATGCCTCTTTAAAATTGGAGCTGAACTCCAGGCAGATGCACATTAAAGCAGCATTGTTTTCATGGATACATCATTAAATGAAGAGGAATTACCTCCATTTGGATTTAATATCAGCTGCTTCTAATTCACTGTACAGCAGAGCTCAGGCTGGAAAAGAGAGAATCGGCACAAGGAGTCAGTGTCAATGTGCTAACAAGGCAGGATGAGAGAGCAAAGTGACAGAGAGATTAGCTCATCAGTCTGTTGCTTCTACTTTGATTATACATATCACGGGCAGGGGGAAGGACAAGACCTTAACCATAGCTGAAAAAAATTAGGCCTCCTGCCCTGCTAGAGTCTGTTGGCCCTATCTGAACCTTGGAACTGAAATAAAAGAAATATAATCACTCTGGCATGTAAAATAGTTCCTTTATATGAGTTTATTTGTGTTTTTAACTGTTTGACTGGAGTTTAGCTTTAAAATAATGTGTAGCCCCACTCAATACATTTCAGTATTGCTTGACTTCAACAGGAACAATTCCTATAGTTACATAGTTGGTAAGGTTGAATAAAGACACCAATCCAACCTGTGGTAATGTGTGTGTGCTTCGGTACCGTGAGCAGATTTGAATAGAATCCTCCATAGGTGCGCAAAAGGGCGTACCTTCCTAATCCCGGGCTAGCGGGCACGTGCCCGAGGGTCCTGCGGACTTGATGTCTGTCGGTGGCCCACAAAGCTGGATTGGATGCTGCTAATGGTTATTTTTACTACTGGATTAATATATATCTATATATCTTGGAGGTGTTATCTGAGTCTCTGGGGTTGTTTAACAATAGATTTCTTTTAATATGTGTTTGTAAACCATATTTTTAACTTTATCCAATTAAAAAACATACATTTTTTTTTATTTTTTTCAAGTATATATGGTTTTTTTTTAAAGCCCAACATGGGCACAGACAATGCAATACAAGCATACAACGTCACCATAATAAACAACATTATGGAGAGAAGGAATAGCAGTCAGGTTTCATATTTACAGTTGATCATACAGTTTCGTTACAGATATTGCATCTTTGTTAGGTTGATGTTAGGTGGTGAAGTATACATTAATATGTACATTACATATGTATATTTATCTGTCTGAGGGATTAAATAAGGAGCCTGGGGTCCTTTCGTCCTCTTATGCATTTCACTTTTCTATTTCCTCCTCCTCTTTCCATCTCCAACCTCCAGCTGGTGAACTATTTGCGTGCTTGTATTAACAACCAAAAGAAGGGAAAGTAAGAAAGGGGGGAGACACAGGGGAAGGGGGGGGGGGTGGTAAGAATAAGAGGAGAACGGAGGGTAAATAATTAGGGTGGGATAAGCTAGGGCCCTGGTTGATTCAAGATGGCCCAGAGGTTCAAATTTACTAAGGTGTCTATTCTATTAGGAAGCCCTGAGGGCAATGCCCTCTGGGGAAAGAAAGAATTGTTTCCATATTGCCCATGTCTTGTTATATTTTTCTTCTTGGTGTCTAGCAGAAAGCACCAGGTCTTCCAACTTACTGACATCTTCTACCCTCTGAATCCAGCTTGCCACTGTTGACGGTGTTTAGCTCTTCCAGCACAGTTGAATGCATGCATTAGCAGGATTTAATAGGTGACGTACAATTGACTTTTTGTATAATTTTGCCAACATGGTAGAGACATGTAATAGGAAAAAGGCCAGATCATCCGGGATATTGTACTCTGTAAATTTCTGAATGGTTTCCCAGAAAAAAGTAATCTTAGGGCAGGACCAATACCCATGCAATATCTTGCCTCTATTTCTCAGACATCTCCAGCAGATTTCAGATGTCTCTGGGTATCGGATATGTAAAGCGTGTGGGGTAAGATACCACCTTGTTAGGAGCTTGTAATTTGTCTCCTGTACTTTAGTACAGATGGAGGATTTTAAGGTGAACATAATTATACATTGAACCTGGGCTGACATAAAAGTGCAGTCTAGGTCTTTTTCCCACTTACTAATGAAATTCAATGTCATGTCCTTTGCTGGAGAGATCAAGAGCCTGTACATCAAAGACAACACTTTCAAAAGGGTATACTCTGTCGCACAGAGTTCCTCAAATGTAGTTAATGGCTTATTAAAACGTTGTGGATACGGTATAGACGCGAGGTAGTGTCTTAATTGGAGAGTGGTCCAGAATGGCAGCTTAAATGGACCTGTGGCGCATGTAAGTGTTTCTATCGAGGCCCAAGATCTGTTTATCAAAAAGTGTTGTGCCTTCTGTTGTTAGCTGTGTAAAGCATGTCTCTGATTTGTGGGTCCACCCTGGGAGGGAATTGAGGGTTTCTTATAATGGAAAATAATGGTGATTCAGTCATGGATAGCAAATGTGTAAAACAAGCTTGTGATCCTACGCGGATTGTTGTACCTATAGTTGGGTGTTTCTTCAGGTTTGGTGGCAGATGTTCACGGCACAAAATAGCACTCCCTAGTGGGACTTGTGTTTGGGCTTGTTCCAAACGTGTCCATAATTTAGATTTCTGATGACGGCACCAATCAATGGCCCTGCCCAAATGGGTAGCCTGGTAGTATTTACTTCAATTATTTTTATCTATTCTATGCGTGTGCCTACAAAGTCCATTTTTGCATTTCCAATTTTTTTTTTGTCCAGGCTTTTAGCTAAGTTTCTGTATAAATGAATGGACTTTAGGGCCATTCTGAAAATTACTTTAATCACATGTTCTAGAGCATCCACACAAAAGAGAAAAACAGAAGATAAGTATCGCAATTGCTCAGTTAAGCTACAGTCCTGAAATACAGGGTCTTGTTGGTTGTTCATTGCCCTAGTCCAGTTGGCTCCAGATTGACCAATTATCGTGGTGACAGCTGGTAGCAGTGTTTAAAAGCATCTCAAACTTCCAAACTTTGAATAAAAACATGTCTTCCATTGTTACAGTGAGATATTTTTTTTAAGGCTGAAATGACATCAGGAAAGACCACGTAATGGAGAACTCTTTTTCTGCTGAGTAGAGTTTGGCAATATGGAGGAGTGAAAATCTTCTCCAGGAAGTAGTGGCGACTCTAGGAACAATATATAAGGGGGGTGGGCACATAAGATAACACAGTCAAAATGGGGGGGGGGGGGAGACTTATGATTTGCACCACTAAATCACACCACTGAAAAACACTAAATAAGTATATATAAATAAGATTACAAAATATGAAAGTAATGCTGTATGCAATGAAACCTTTTTATTGTACTAACCTTACACTTAAAAAAACAAGCTTTAAAGAGTTTTCCACAATAGAGATGATCAGAGACTGCAAACATGGCATAAGAGAGGGTCAGAGACTGCGGACATGGCACAAGAGATGATTAGAGACTGCAGACAGATCAAGTTTCTCTAGAGGGCAGGGCCGGTACAATAATATACACAGCCAATCAGACTCAGACATCCCAGCCAAAAACAGCATCGCTCTTGCTTGCCCTACCTTCAACAGTGATGATCTTCATTCGTGCTGTGCCATTGCCACTCACGCTCCTCCTGTGCCTTCTGCTAGCCCTGGGCCCCCCTGGTCTCACTTGGCTCCTCCCCAGGCTCCACCTCCTCTCACACTCCCTCCAGTTCAGCAGCGATTGTCTCTGTGTGCTGCTGGACTGGAGATGTTTGTCTTTCTCTCTGTTACTGCCCAGGTAGGAGGGATTTTTTTTAGCATTGTGAGTCTCAAGGGCTGAAGGGAGAGGGGGGTGTCTCAGAGGAAGGACATCTTGCTCTCTCTGCCAGGGAGGAGGAAGAGTGGAGTAGGCAGGGCCGGGATTTGGGAGAGCAGCTGGCGGAACGCCAGGGCCGGCTCGCTGCAACACTGGTAGTTCCACCACTGCCCAGCAGCCTAAGTTAGTGGGGGGCAAGGAGTAACCTAGGGGAGCAATTGCCCCCCTTGCCCCCCTGTAGCAATGGCACTGCTAGGAAGGCCCAGTCATCATAAATTGGCTATTTTATTTTTTAATGAACAGGGAATGTCTTTTTACATTTTGCAGGGCTCTTTGTACCCAAAGGGGCATGGCAAGACAGAGAACAATTGGGTGTGGCAAAGCTGAGGCTTCTGCGAACAGCAGATGTGAGTATGTTCCCCCTTGCAAGCATTATGCATGAAGCTCCCTCTCCCACTGTCTGAATATACCTCTGGATCCTCTTCATTCCTTTCCATAGACTGGAAAAGGAGCCTGGTATTTTGGGGTCCTAGATCGAATGATGGCTACTCTGGGAGGATGTACATTAACGTCCTCCCATAATCGCGCTCCTGCGCACCACCTGGGGGGCACACACAGGAGTATTTAGTGGGCAAGTGGTTAAGGCAGTTAGTTGTCCAAAAAATTGTGACATGATTGCAGAAAATTTGCTTTTGTCAGGTAGCCTGAGACAGAACAGAACTAGAATTGGATGTAGAGACCTTGTTGAAATAAGGTCCTCCTCATGGGAAGCATCGTCATTGTGAGGTTAAGTAGCCATAGCTACAGATGAGGGTATTTCCCTGTGGGGTACTTGTAAAGTGGAGTGTGGGATATAGGGTAGGTCAGTCTGAAAGTAGAATGCAAGTCTAGTGTAGCCTGTCTTGCAGTGAGGTCCTTATATTTAAAGAGTGGGAGAAAGCCCCTGAATACCTTATAAAGACTTTAGGCAGAAGTGGCAGTAAAGTGTGTGGCCCGTGATGGGATGCAACACCTGGTCATCCATTTGAGCCTAAGCTCTATGTGGTTGAGTTTTAGTTCCAATTTTAAAAGTTTGCACCATGAAGCTGGCACATACATTCCAAACAAGCCCCAGTTTTGATAACCCTGTATCCTGTCTTACCTAAGACACTGGCCCCTTTATAGGGTTCAGGATTTGCCCATCACGATGGGCATGCCCCCAAAGGGATTTTCAGGGTGTGGGTTCCATAAGAATAGACCATGGGCCTGCACCTGTATAGCACCTTACATCTGGCTACACACATTGCACTAAGTGCTGAAGTAAGTGCCCTTGCAGGATTCAGTGCCCAAAGGAACATCACAAATCATCCCCAGAGCATAGGGTCCGTGTATGGCTCCCAAGGTCCTACCACGGTTGCACCAATCTGAATGCACTGCTATTGTTGTATTAGAAGACAGTAAACATTTGATTGAAGAATCTGAGATAAAACATTGAACTAGTAAACTGCTTCCCGACCGCCGCACGCCAATGTACGTCGGCAGAATGGCACGGGTGCATAAAAGGGCATACCCGTACGTCCCTTCGTAATCGGGGGCTAGCGTGCGCACGCACTGCGGGAGCGTGCCTGTGGTTCCTGCGGACTTGATATCCGCCGGTGGACGGCAATCGCAACGAGGAGAGGCAGAAAGTAAACAATGTAAACAAGGCATTTCCCTGTTCTGCCTAGTGACATGACAGGGATCTACTGTTCCCTGTTATCGGGTGCAGTGATCTCTGTTGTGTCAGTGGTAGCCCACCCCCCCTACAGTTAGAACATGTTGAGGGAACACATTTAACCCCTTGATCGCCCCCTGTGTTTAACCCCTTCCCTGCCAGTGACATTTACACAGTAATCAGTGGCTATTTATAGCTCTGATCGCTGTATAAATGTCAATGGTCCCAAAATAGTGTCAAAAGTGTCCGATCTATCCGCCACAATGTCGCAGTCCCGATAAAATTGCAGATCATCGCCATTACTACTTATAAAAAAAATTATAATAAAAAAGCCATAAATCTATCCCCTATTTTGTAGACGCTACAACTTTTGCGCAAGCCAATCAATATACACGTATTGCGATTTTTTTTACCAAAAATATGTAGAAGAATACATATCAGCCCAAACCGAGAAAGACATTTTTTTTTATATATTTTTTGGGGATATTTATTATAGCAAAAAGTTAAAAAATATAGCTTTTTTTTTTTCAAAATTGTCACTTTTTTTGTTTATAGCACAAAGAATAAAAACTGCAGAGGTGATCAAATACCACCAAAAGAAAGCTGTATTTGTGGGAAAAAAAGGACATCAATTTTGTTTTGGTACAATGTCGTACGACCGCGCAATTGTGAGTTAAAGCGACGCAGTGCCGAATCACAAAAAATGCTCTGGTCATTAAGGGGGCAAAATCTTCCTGGGTTGATGTGGTTAAGCTAAGCATGATTTTGATTTGTCCGTACAGGAGAAGAGGTGCATCACCTTAGGGTACTAGCAAAAAAACTGAGGACTCACAGAGTGAGCTAGGGTTATATAGGGGAGGCGCCCAGGCAGTGTGTCCTCAAAAGCTTTGCCAGCGTCCAATCACCTGAAGGTATGAATGGAATTTTTGACTCCTCTGAGAAAGTTCTGCAATCATTCTAGTTAATGAGAAAATCCTTTTATATATATATATATATATATATATATATATATATATATATATATATATATATATATATATATATATATATATATCTTCTGGTGCACATTGCTGTGTTTTGAAATTTAGCACATCCTTGTTCTTGATTTATTTATTTGGTTACTCACCAAAAGACATAAAAATATAACTGGCAGCGCATAGAAACATGTTTTCATTTAGTATATAGTTAAAGTTTACAACATTAACAGAACAATAGCATTGATCCAAAAAACAAGATCTAGGATTTCTTTTTTTTATTCTTGATATTTCTAAATATGAGATGTATAGTTGAAATAAAGACTAACTTTTAGGACATTGGTGTCAGAGCATCTTTTCTGAAGAAAAAAAACTAGATAATAGGAATATATAAACAGCTCAGAAGGAATTTAGAAGCATGGGAGGGTAATCGCCTGGTGATAGGAGCCTATAACCCAGGGTCTATGAATACTCTTCGTCTTGTATTAAGATATCACGTTTTTCATAATACTTTGTAATTAAATATTCAAATGAACGGAGTGCATTTTAATTAAACTAGTTTATCATGTGTTGCAGGTTTGCACCAAAATTTTATTTGTTTTTTAGCATTATTTTTGCACAGTTTGGTTTTTGCTGTTTTTTTTTCTGGTTTAATAAGTTTTATTGCAGAAGTAGTAGTAGTAGTAGTAGTAGTAGTAGGCACCTAGATCGCCCACGAAGGGGCTGGAACTGGCACATAAGAGACAAAAACAACAAAAGAGAATACAACATAAACCGAGGAGGGCAGCCTCCTAATTAACAGTCATAGAAATCCTAAGTGCAACTTACGTAATTTGGGGTGACCCCCAGAAGTGCAGGAAAGACCAGGACATAATGCATTGACTCTGCATTAAGATCGTCTTGGACCTCTGTTAGTAATCAAAAAAGGGCTAGGAGCCCTGGTAAGAGAAGAGGAACAGAGAGAAATAGGAAATAGAAGGGGAGAATAAGAGAAAGTGGGAAGGGGGAGAAAGGGAAAAAGAGAGGGGGGGCCCGGTACCATCCAGGAAACCAGTCTGAGTTCTGTTTTATAAGTTCTGCGGATTGAGGTTTTAATTTAAGTAGATGGGGTGAAAGTTTTGCAATTATTCCAGGTAATTCGAAAATTCTTTAAAATATCTACTTTAAATAGCTGGCATAGAGAACATACTGAAACATGTGGAGCATCTCCTACCATTACCATACCACCACAAGAAATTACAAAAAGTTGCAAAAGACGAGCAGGCCTCATGTGGTAATAATGTGTACCAAACAAGAACAGGATACTGAGCTGTACACAAACATATCAATTTCATTTTAGCCTCCTTTCATTTCTGCCTAGCCTCAACAGCAATTAATTTATTTTTTTGAATTAAATGAAAAAAATAAGAGAAAGGAATAGCTGGAGATAATTAAATAACACACATTTTCAGGAATATATATGAGTTTTTGAGGCCTTGAGAAGCTCATTACCAGGTTACCTGAGGTAAGAGTAAACGAACACCTCAGGAGAACACAGGCTGATGATGTACACCTTGCTCTGCTTTGCATAGCACAGTATGTGCTTATCGTTACAACAAACCGTAAGATCAGTCCAGGCTTCTAAAGGGTGGTTTGAAGTTAATGTTGTTTGCAGCCTACAGTGCTATGCAAATCATGCGTCCTACATTTCTGTGTCATCCCTTAATCTATTTTGATATTTTTCCCTGAAAGCAGAGATTCTGTAACACTTACGGGGTGGTAAAAAATATGCCACAAACTTTTGAGGTGACTTGTGCGAAAATGACAAGAACAAACATATTTTGTGCTGGTGGCAATGGATGTGTCATTGTGTAAGGAAGCAAAAAAAAAAATGAAAAAAAATGAAAGTGCTCGCTTTCCCTCCAACAAAGACAAAGGACTCATTGTTGTATAATTTAGATAACAAATGAAGATCTGCTGTGGAACTACAAAATACATGTTTACCTGGTTATAAAATTCTAACATGAGAAAGTGAAGCTTTAGAACGGACACCTGGGCAGCAATACATGGCAATCTTAATTAACAACAGAATAAATAACGCTAAGCCTAAGTGATCAATGTATAGAAATTCACAATAAGTAATAAAAATAAAATTTGTATTTGGCAATGTTTCAGTTAAAATACTTAAAGTATAACTCCAACTATTTATTTTTGCCGAAGGGTAGGATTCTCTTTCAGGTTTGTGTTACTGTCAGTGGACCAAATTGGTAGATTAAATCTCGCTTCCTGCTTTGGTAACAATGCAGTGCCTAAGACAGGAAGATAGGGTGAAACTCCACCAAAGGCACAGACAGTAATAAAAACTTGGTGGAGGTTATAGCCTTCCTCAATTCCAAAAAAGCAGTGGTTTTACTGATGTTGAATCACGGCTAGAGAGACTTTCCTTAGCATCCTATGCTGGTGCGAATGTTGTCACTTGGGGAAGAAGTGAAATGCAATCAATCCAGCACATACACAACAGATAAAACCTCAGAGAGATTCTAACCCTTACATATTTATCCAAAACTAGAAAAAAGGTTTTGGCTCAGGTTCAACTTTTAAATAATTCTATCAATAGACAGAATATACAGAAGGGGATAAAATGAATATTGTTGGAATAGTCTGTACAGAGATCTCACATAGTATTGGACCAGGCTTATTACAAAATCGGATGGTGCTGTGACCTCTAGGCCTTCACTACAACATACGATAAAGCAACTTACAGTACATACAGTAAATGCACAAAATAAGGTGCTCCAAGCAAAGAAGATATTTCTGCAAGCACTGCTGATTTCCGCTGTAGTGAAGAGAAAGCACCAGCTGAAGAATCTTATGAACCAACAACTCTGGGAGTGCTGGACTCCTGGTGCACCACTACACACTCAGTGGTTCAACCTGCCAGCCTAACCAACCTAACTTCACTACTGTGTTCTGTAGTGACATAGGGGATGGTGGGAAGGACCACAATGTGTGGTGGAGTACCAAGATATCCAGACTACCACAAGTGTCGGATTCTGCAGGATCTTCAGCTGATGGTTTTCCTTCTCTACAGCAGAGATTGGTGTTGCAGTCAGTTGAAGAGTTGAGTGTATTGGGGCCTTTGTCGATGGACTTTTGTTTGCACCATATGAGATTTGCTTTCCCATTAAAGACTATCTCAAACTGATGGCACCAACAAAAGCCTGCACAGGGATCCCCCATGCGTGCACAGACATGAAGCTTTGCTTTAACTAATCAGTGAATATTTTACATAGCATTTTAAATATAGTTTTTATCAGCAGTTAGGCACCCTTTTAATATTAAGATCATTGTATACCTTTCTGACACACAAATATAAAATGCTTGGTAAACCTTGTTTCAGAATTTTATTTAGTTTACACATCCCAATGCTGAGCAACCAGAAAAAAATTAAATGTATTTCCTAGAAAACCACCATATATCAAATAATCTCTTGGAATCCTCCAGCAGAGGATTATAGGAGTTGTTTGCAAGCTTGATCCTCAGGAGATTTGGATTTTTCCAGCAGATGTGTAGTAGCCAGAGCTATCTGTAGAGAACCTCTGAGACAGGTAAACCATGTCCAGCTCCACTTCTCCAAAACAGAATTTGTCAAAAATCTGCAAAGACAAAAATATTCCATGTAAGCAGTCACTGGGGATATATTAGTTACAGGGCAAAAGCTCAATAATATCACTTTATTTCATTATTTTCAATAGGCCACAGTGCTCTTCTGTCAAACAAGATTTCCATCTCACACTGCTGTCGAGGTTACACAGGATTCAGCATGAAGAATTCCCAGGGGCTTATTTTAGGTCTGTGCTCATTCAAAATTCACTTACATCAGGAGACCAAACATGTGAAAGGCATCAAAATATTTCCACAACTCCTTCACTGCCAGAAGACTTCTAGCCTGAAAGTAGATTTAGCTAAGATGCCTGTTTTTCACTACAGCTTCTAGTTTTCGGTATACAGAGGATTCTGGGAATTATGTTCCTGTGGGAAAATTTAGATACTTTAAATACTAATTGGCTATTTGCATGTTAATCACCATGGTGCTTCCAGCTTCAATTATGAGATGGTTTTCAGATACATTTGGATGAAGATATAAGCTATTAGTGCTTGAATTAAGGTATGGTTAGTCAATGATCACATCTGCCACAGGGAAAGGCCTAAGGTGGCATTTTTAGGAAGCTGTTATGGGAGAGATTAACATATTTTGTTTTTATTGAGGAAAACAGAAAAAGATATGTGAAATCTGTCAACTGCGATTTCTAAAACTATGTAACATCAAGCTTTTAGGATTTGTTGATCCTTTTTCAAGGATTACATATCATCGAATGAAGCATGGCACCTGAGACCTCCCTGACTGCATACCCTGTCTCTATCAATCCATTATTAAGGCCTTGGTAATATAAGAACATGCAAAGCCTTCTAGTCAAATAAGTATAATAAGTATGTTACCTATTGCTGTTTCTTTCTTTATTTTTTATTTTTGTGAGGATCCCTACACCAGGAACCAGTCTGTTTTGTCCAAAAGATCGTTTACCAGTCACACCAGTCTGGCCTGCCAGTGAATCTCAGATAAACCTATTTCCTATAGTTTCAGTGGGCAAGGTTACACAAAGATGGTATGAACAGCTCTAGGAACTAACAGTTTAAATAATTGTAGGGCTAACTTCCCACCGCTCAGATCAGTTGACAACCCCTCTCCCCAGGCTGTGGCCAACATCAGTTAGGGTGTCTTCTTCATATTTTTCAATGAGTCAGTGGGCTATGGTATACTGCACATGCAAGGCCTTTTCTTCATAGACTCCAATGGAGAAGCTGTGTACTTGCAAACTTGTAAATAGGTAGCCCATTATGCGATTTTAAAAGAGAAAAGGCTGCTCATGAGCAGCACACTACATCCGACCAGCACAGTTTAGAGGACTGATGAGCTGTCTTATCTGGCATAGGCTGTGGCCCATGGTCAATACCAGCTAATCTGAGGTCCATAGTGGGTACTACACATTGGTTGGGGCAGGTGAATGGTACAGTTAGTCCCATAAATATTTAAACTATTGTTATTTTTAAAGCAGATGTGGCTTGCCATAAAATTGTTGAACTGTCAATACTTCTGACCATAAAGCCGAGAAACTTAATAATCATAAAGTTTAAAGTCTAAATGAAACTTCAGCATTTAAAAAAGTTAAAGAAAAAGTCTATTGCATTTTACTGACCCATTGCAATGCCAGATTTCAGTGGAATCTGTAACTAGAAATGCCTGCATTCAGAGCTGTGAATGTGCATACACAGAGAGGATTGTTAATCAAAATAGATTATAGGGCCATTTCGAAGTAGATGTGTAAGAGATGAAAGGGAAAGCTGTGGCCTAAATATCGACCTGGATCAGGGAATTAGCTCACAGTTTACAGATGCCATTTGCTGGAGGATATTGATAATCGCTGCATAATCAATAATATATACGTATGGATTAGACAGGGGACTATTCAGTGAGGGATGTTTATGTAAGTGGTATTTGGGGTGCGTGTGTGTTATAAAATGCCAAGTCAGGTAATTTTCTCTCTCTCCTATTACTGGAGTTCAGCCATGATACAGAACTTGAGGACAAACTTACGTAACATATCAATTTTGCTCTTATAGCATGAATTACTTTGTAACATCAATTGGATCTATTTACAGTGTGTACTTAGTAGCAATTTTCCTTTCTGTGTAATTAAATAAAACATTTGCTTCTCTTATCACTGACAGTACTTTTATTATTATTGTCACTATCAAATTATCAGAGCGCTATAACTCTAATAGAAGAGCAAAACTATAAAAACAAAAAAGATTAAAAAAATAAATATAAATTATATATATATATATATTAGGGCTGTTACTGATTAAAATTTCCATGTTCCATTAATAAAAATGTTTTAATCGATTAATCGACTAATTTAGATTAATTATAACGCACATACAGATCCAACTACTTTTAGCTGATCTCCTTGCATTAGTCAGTGGTAAATGTGGTATACACTATATACAATCACCCGACATTAGTTTCCACAATCCATGACTTAACTTCACAGTTCACACAAATACATTTTAAATTCAAACTGTAGCACTGACGTAAGTAATTTTATTTTCCACAGTAGCATGACAATCCCTCCACCCACGGTCTAACTAATCACTCTCACCTTATGGCATGAACCCCTGTGCAATCAGGTGGTTATGCAAGCGGGTATCAAAAGTGTTAACACGGATCATAAACTTCTCTCACATCTCCCTAGATCTCAGCAAGGACGCCAGGTCATGGGTAGAAAGAAAAGATCTAAGTGCTCACCGCTTAAGTATAATAATACTTTTTTGTGTTCAAACACAAACTACTCACATAAAGATGATAAAAACACAGCATGTAAAGCCGACAATCGTGTTAGTTCTGTAAGGCAGCAGCGGGTGACATCATGTGTAGCTCCTCCCCCGTAAGCGTTACATTCAATCAGAACTTCGACGTCACCGGACTCCTCCCCCTTCCCTTCGTTAGCAGACGGAGACACTTGGGGAAGGGGGGGGAGTCCGCTGACGATGTCCGTGACGTCACCGAATCTCCGACAGAACTCCATGAAGACCCGGAAAGCCGGCGGACTGGTGAGTACCGATCAAAAAAAAATTACGATTAATCGAGGAATTAATCTTTAATTTCCACAGCCCTAATTATATATATATATATATATATATATATATATATATATATATATATATATATATATATATATATATAGTCAGATTAACTTTTTGGCCTCAAAGCAAAATGCTTTGTGTGGTGGAAAACTAACACTGCACATCACCCTGAACACATTATTCCCACTGTGAAACATGGTGGTGGCAGCATCATGCTGTGGGGATGCTTTTCTTTAACAGGGACAGGGAAGCTGATGGGCAGATGGATGGAGCCAAATACAGGGCAATCTTAGAAGAAAACCTGTTAGAGTCTGCAAAAGACTTGAGACTGGGATGGAGGTTCACCATACAGCAGGACCACAACCCTAAATGTACAGCCAGAGCTACAAGAGAATGGTTTAGATCAAAGCATATTCATGTGTCAGAATGTTTAGACCAAAGTACAATTGAGAATCTGTGGCAAGACTTGAAAATTGCTGTTCACAGACATTTTCCATCCAATCTGACAGAGCTTGAGCGATTTTGCAAGGAAGAATGAGCAAAAATGTCACTCTCTATATGTGCAAAGCTGGTATAGACATCCCCAAAAAGACTTGCAGCTGTAATTGCAGCGAAAAGTATTGACTTGGGGGGGGGGGGGTTAAATACAAATGCACACCACACTTTTCACATATTTATTTGTAAAATATTTGGAAAACCATTTACCTTCCACTTCACAATTATGTGCCACTTTGTGTTGGTCTGTCACATAAAATCCCAATAAAATACATTTACGTTTTGGTTGTAATATGACAAAATGCGGAAAATTTCAAGGGGTGTGAATACTTTTTCAAGGCACTGGAGATTATATGTATGTATATGTATATATATATATATATATATATATATATATATTGTACAGGACGCCAAGGTTGGGTCCTGGACGGGTGCTATATAGCACCAGTATTTGGGCTGTGGTCCCTTTAAAGGAGTCGCAGCATTGCTCAGGGGGTCACCCAAAATGGGTGAGGGGTTCCGGGAGTAGCCGAGCAGGAGAGGACTGACTCGCAGTCCTCTCTAGGTTAATAATAGTTATTTGGGACCCGGAATTTGGGAGGCTCTGAAGAGATATTCGGGTGGGAAAAGAGCCTCCCTCCCTGACCACAATGATTCAGCGCACAGGGGGTTAAGGGCCTCCAGGAAGACAGCTCAAAAGACAGGAAGTAGGGAAGAGTTGTTGGTGTGAGGAGGAGTAGGTGATTACACCTGTTAGCTGAGCTGTGTGGATGTCTGGAGGCTGCTAAAAGAACCTGCTGCAAAAACTGTATGTGTTTTCCTTAAACTTTGTTTTTGTGCTGAAGATAAGTTTTTTTTGTTATGCTGAAGATAAGCGGACTTTGTTTTTGTACTTTACCTGTGCGCTGAAGAAAGCCTTATTTTGATTTTTCTTTCAAATAAATGTCTTTTATTTTACAACTGACGGTTTATGCACTTAATCCCGTGGAGCTATTGTCCCCAAAGTTCACAACTGGTGTCTTGGATGCTGGCAAAAGTGCATTTGCAGCCGCAAAAACCGTTTAAAACTAAACTGACATTTAAAGAGACAGTGTACAAATGGCATGTCGTGGGTGAAGTCAGCTCAGACGCTGCAAACAGCAGGTAAAGGCATGGAGGAGGTCATCAGGGCTTTGGCGCAAGCCACCGTGACCCAGCAGCAAGCTTCAGCAGATGCAAACCGTCGCCATGAGGAAGCGATGGCTCAGCAGCAGCAGGCCCTGGCACAGGCTATAGCTGCACAGCAGGAAAACACACGGTTGCTAGCCGCCCAGTTTACTGCTCAGCAGGAGTCCACTCAAGCGCAGGTGACTGCCTTACAGGAGGCAGTGCAGCGGCTGGCTCAGGGACGAGAACAATCGGTCGTTGCCGTTGGCAACCAAGTGTCTGTGAGAGCCAGCCATTTCTTACAAAAACTGACACCCAGCGATGACGTAGAGGCCTTTCTCACTACCTTTGAGAGGATAGCGGAGAGAGAGGGGTGGCCCCGTGATCAATGGGCCGGCATTATCTCTCCTTTTCTCACCGGTGACCCGCAAAAGGCCTACTTTGACCTCCCAACTGAACATATCAGCAACTATGAGCTTCTGAAGACAGAGATCCTGGCCCGCCTAGGAGTGACCATGGCTGTCCGGGCTCAGAGGGTGCATCGCTGGCGGTACAAACCTGACCGACCACCCAGGTCCCAAATGCATGAACTGATACAGCTGGTTAAAAAATGGCTACAGCCAGAAAAACTGTCAGGCCCACAAATGGTGGAACGGGTGGTGATGGACTGGTACCTGCGGTCCCTGCCAGATGACCTACAGCGCTGGGTAAGCCATGGAGACCCTGCAACCGCTGACCAGCTGGTTGAGTTGGTTGAAAGATACACCGTGGTAGAGGACCTGCTTGGGCCTGCCAAACGTCGGGAACCCACACCAAGGGCGACAAGACCGGCCACAGCACCTAGGAGAGAAGCCCTGCTAGACATCGGAACCCGCAACCCTGCACCATCTTCTGCAGAACCTCGAAGGTTGGTTCCTGTCCCTAGGATGGGAGGCCTACAGTGTTGGCGATGTCGGTCCTGGGGGCATACCCGGGCACAATGCCCACTTCAGGAGGAGCCGATGGATGGCGGGACTGGTCGGAGAAGCTCCTTCTATGTGCAAAGAGCGTGTACCGCTCATCTTGATCTGGCTGAAGGACGGTTCGAGTGTGAAGTGTGGGTGAACCACCTTCCTGCCAGGGCCCTACTAGACTCCGGGAGCATGGTAACACTGGTACATGCCAGGGTGATTGGGAGACTTGGCCCCGTAAATAAAACTCTGCGCGTAGTGTGTATCCATGGGGATACCAGGGAGTACCCCCTGGTTCCTGTGACGGTTTCTTATGGACGTACCTCAGTGACACAAGAGGTTGGGGTAGTAAATAGTCTAATACATGATATTATAGTGGGGCGGGACTGTCCGCTATTCCTCGAACTGTGGAACCAGGCACAGATGGGGCTGCCAGGAGAACTGGGGACACTGGGCCTGGAAGAGATGGAGTCTGAGGGGTCTAGGTCTGAAACCCCCACAACACACCCCTCTAAAACAGAGATACCTGTCACTAATAAGGATATTGCAGAGAATGTTAATTTGAATGACAATGTTTCTGTTTCAGGCCTCAACACCGAGTTGACTTCTGAGGGGGGGGAAGCCTTCCCATTACAGGTTATGCTGGGGGAGGATGATGAGGAGCTCTCCCCGTTGCAGTTCCCAGTTGAGGAGGGTGAAGGGGAAACATCCTCAAGGTCAGTGCATCCAGATCTGGACGTACCCAGGGGTGCGTTTGGCTCCGCCCAGTTGCAGGATCCCACCTTGGTCAATGCTCGAGAGCAGGTTTCTGTTGTTGATGGGGTCCCACAAATACCAGGGGCAGATCAAAGGTTTCCTCATTTTGCATTAAAGGGGGATTTGGTTTATCGAGTGGCTGAAAGCCGAGAGGAAACTGTAGAGCAGTTACTGGTTCCCCAACCATATAGGCGGATGCTACTTGACCTAGCCCACAATGACGCACTGGGAGGACACTTGGGGGCAGAGAAAACGGAGGCCAGGATAACCGACCGGTTTTACTGGCCAGGGGTGAAGGCCGAGGTTAAAAGATATTGTGCATCTTGTCCCATTTGCCAGTTAACTGCCCCAGGGCCACACTATAGAAGCCCTCTGGTACCCTTGCCGATTATTGAGGTTCCGTTTGAGCGGATCGCCATGGATCTCGTGGGACCCCTGGTAAAGTCGGCAAGGGGGCACCAATATATATTAGTCATCCTAGACTACGCAACCAGGTATCCAGAAGCAGTTCCTTTGAGGAAAGCCTCCTCTAAGGCCATTGCCAAGGAGTTATTCCAAATGTTTTCACGAACTGGATTCCCCAGGGAGATACTTACGGACCAGGGCACCCCTTTTATGTCAAAGGTGATGGCGGACTTGTGCAGACTATTTCAGATCAAGCAGTTGCGGACGTCCGTCTATCACCCGCAGACCGATGGCCTAGTTGAGAGGTTTAATAAAACTCTAAAGTCCATGTTAAAAAGAGTGGTCCAGAAAGACGGGAAGGATTGGGATATGTTACTCCCTGCCCTCTTGTTTGCCATCCGGGAGGTGCCACAAGCGTCCACGGGCTTCTCACCGTTTGAGTTAGTGTATGGACGAAGGCCCCGGGGGTTGCTTGACCTAGTCAAAGAAACATGGGAAAGTGAATCCTCACCACACAAGACCGTGGTAGAGCATATCTCTCAAATGCGAGAGAGGGTGGCTAAGGTGATGCCGCTGGTGAGGGAGCACATGCAGAAGGCTCAGGATGCCCAAAGAAGGGTGTATAACAGATCGGCTAAAATTAGACAGTTTCAAGTAGGAGACCGGGTGGCTGTCCTAATACCCACAGTGGAGAGCAAGTTCTTGGCCAGGTGGCAAGGCCCGTTTGAGGTAATAGAAAAAGTGGGTGAGGTGAACTACAAGGTACACCAGCCAGGGAAAAGAAAACCATACCAGATCTATCACGTAAATCTGTTGAAACCCTGGAGAGACAGAGAACAGGTATCCGCTGTGGTAGCGGTACAGTCAGGGGACCATGCAGGAATCGACCTGGTGCAGGTGGCTGCTACCCTAACTAGGCCCCAAACCCAGCAAGCAAAAGAGTTTCTGCAAAGAAATAGGGACATGTTTTCAGGGTTGCCGGGTCTCACCAACGTCATCGAGCATGACATTGTGACGGAACCCTGTGTAAAAATCCGGTTAAGGCCTTACCGTATCCCAGAAGCTCATAGAGTGGCAGTGTCTGAAGAGGTCAAGAGAATGCTCGAGTTTGGAGTCATTGAAGAGTCGCAGAGCGAGTGGTCGAGTCCAATCGTGTTGGTACCCAAACCCAACGGCACCCTCCGCTTCTGCAACGACTTCAGAAAACTTAATGAAATCTCCAAGTTTGATGCTTATCCAATGCCACGGGTAGATGAGCTAATTGAGAGGTTAGGTCCAGCCAGGTATATAACCACGCTAGACCTCACAAAAGGGTATTGGCAGATTCCCCTGACCAAGAAAGCCAGGGAGAAAACAGCTTTCTCGACCCCGGAAGGCCACTTCCAGTACAAAAGAATGCCATTTGGTCTACACTCTGCCCCCGCTACATTCCAAAGGGCCATGGACAAAACTTTGCGTCCACATCAACGGTATACTTCGGTTTACCTAGATGACATAGTCATTTTTAGCACTGATTGGGAGTCCCATCTTCCCCGAGTTCAGGCAGTCGTAGACTCCTTGAGAAGAGCAGGATTCACCATCAATCCGGAGAAGTGCGCGATTGGAGTAGAGGAAGCCAAGTACCTAGGGTACATTGTGGGTAGAGGACTGGTGAAGCCCCAAATGAGTAAGGTAGAAGCCATACAGAACTGGCCCCGCCCCCTATCCAAGAAGCAGGTCAGAGCGTTTTTGGGCATAGTTGGCTACTACCGGAGGTTTGTCCCCAACTTTGCCACCATTGCTGCACCATTGACGGACTTGACCAAAGGCAGAAAGTCAGTGATGGTACAGTGGAATGACGATGCCGAAAAAGCTTTCCAGAAGCTTAAGACGGCATTGTGCCGGGATCCGGTGCTTGTGGCTCCAGATTTTTCTAAGGATTTTGTAGTACAGACAGATGCTTCAAGTGAAGGGCTAGGAGCAGTCCTGTCTCAAGTGATCAATGGGGAAGAGCACCCCATAGTTTTTCTAAGTAGGAAGCTGACGGCAGCGGAGAAAAACTATGCGGTGGTGGAGCGGGAGTGTCTTGCCATCAAGTGGGCTTTAGACTCTTTACGGTATTTCCTCCTAGGTAGAAGGTTCCGCCTAGTGTCCGACCATGCCCCACTGACCTGGATGAGACAAAACAAAAACACCAATGCCAGGGTGACAAGGTGGTTCCTTTCTCTCCAGGAGTTCAATTTTGTAGTAGAGCACAGACCAGGGAGACAGCATCAGAACGCCGATGCCCTCTCCCGGGTCCATTGTATGATGTCGAGTGGTGCCTCCAACACCTCCGCGTTGAGGCAGAGGGGGGGGATATGTACAGGACGCCAAGGTTGGGTCCTGGACGGGTGCTATATAGCACCAGTATTTGGGCTGTGGTCCCTTTAAAGGAGTCGCAGCATTGCTCAGGGGGTCACCCAAAATGGGTGAGGGGTTCCGGGAGTAGCCGAGCAGGAGAGGACTGACTCGCAGTCCTCTCTAGGTTAATAATAGTTATTTGGGACCCGGAATTTGGGAGGCTCTGAAGAGATATTCGGGTGGGAAAAGAGCCTCCCTCCCTGACCACAATGATTCAGCGCACAGGGGGTTAAGGGCCTCCAGGAAGACAGCTCAAAAGACAGGAAGTAGGGAAGAGTTGTTGGTGTGAGGAGGAGTAGGTGATTACACCTGTTAGCTGAGCTGTGTGGATGTCTGGAGGCTGCTAAAAGAACCTGCTGCAAAAACTGTATGTGTTTTCCTTAAACTTTGTTTTTGTGCTGAAGATAAGTTTTTTTTGTTATGCTGAAGATAAGCGGACTTTGTTTTTTGTACTTTACCTGTGCGCTGAAGAAAGCCTTATTTTGATTTTTCTTTCAAATAAATGTCTTTTATTTTACAACTGACGGTTTATGCACTTAATCCCGTGGAGCTATTGTCCCCAAAGTTCACAATATATATATATATATATATATATGTATTACTGTGCAAAAGTTTTAGGCAGGTGTGAAAAAATGCTGTAAAGTAAAAATACTTTTAGAAATAGAAGTGTTAATAGTTGATTTTTATCAATAAACAACGTAGAAAGTAAATAAACAGAAGAGAAATCTAAATCAAATCAATATTTGGTGCGACCACCCTTTGCCTTCAAAAACAGCAATAATTCTTCTAAGTACACTTGCACACAGTTTTTGAATGAACTTGTCAGGTAGGTTGTTCAAAAAAATCTTGGATTACTAACCACAGCTCTTCTGTGGATGTAGGCTGCCTCAAATCCTTCTGTCTCTTCATGTAATCCCAGAAAGACTAAATGTTGAGATCAGGGCTGTGTGGGGGCCAAACCATTACTTCCAGGACTCCTTGTTCTTCTTTATGCTGTAGATAGTTCTTAATGACATTGGCTGTATGTTTGGGGTTGTTGTCCTGCTGCAGAATACATTTGGGGCCAACCACACGCCTCCCTGATGGTATGGCATGACGGATAAGTATCTGTCTGTATTTCTCAGCATTGGGGACACCATTGATCCTGACCAAATCTCCAACTCTATTTGCAGAAATGCAGCCCCAAACTTACAAGGAATCTCCACCATGCTTCACTGTTGCCTGCAGAATTTCATTATTGTAGGAGGCCGCAGGAAAGAGTAACAAACACATTACACATAACTTCTACTGCCTTTTCTAGATATCACTTATGAAGCTCTCTTTTAAAAAGGTAGAGATTTTGATTCCTGATGGATTCAGGATTTCATGTTTTTATCTTAAAAGGAGCCCAATCTTTTTCTGCATTCCTCAAAAAATGTATGTATTAGCTTTAGGAAAGCACATTCCTAAATACAGCTCCTCAGAGTGTGGACCGCTGTAGAAATCAATTAATACTGGGACAATTGACTCATTTTAGAGCTATAAAATATCTCATGCCTTCAGATTAGGGTGCGTCCTGTGGGGTATTTCTGAACAGTATAAAACCAAGCATACTTCTAATTCTATAGGAAACAATACTGTAGATACTGACACCTTTATATATATAATTATTTTTATAATCATCATTGTGTCTTTGTTTACTTTATAACACATACATGAAAATTGGTAGATTCAACATGAACATATCAAACAAGCACGAAGTAAGCCAGGGGTTTCTTTTAAAATATAATATACCTTTAACTGCCAAATCTTAATTGCTCTTTATTAAAGTTGTCAAATGGTAGTCACAAACATCTACCACTGCTTTCAAAAGATACATTTCCATAGGCTTTATGATGCTTGTGTAGTGTTTTATGCTTTTCAATTCTCTAACAGCACTCAAATCAATGTCTGCCAGTTTCCTAATGAATTTCCCACTAGGAATTTAGTGAAATATTACTGTGACTTGCATAATGCTTTGCAATGAAAATCAAACTGCAAAAAGCTTTCACTAATGAACAAAAAAGAACATACAATTATGACAATGGCCCTACTTCACTATGCTGCTTTGTTTGTCTTCATTCATATTCTAGATAGCAAAATAAAACAGCAAAATAGCTCCAACAGCTACAATCACCTGTCAAGTGTAATAAACAATGTCAAATCACTAAATGACAGCAACCTCAAACAAACAGGAGGAAAAGCATAATATACTCCCAGGGTTTTTGAGTCATCATTTCCACACCAAAAAACAAAAAAACAAAGCAATATAACAAGGGAAATAAACAGATGTAGCTTAAGAGTAACTAATAATATTGCATTACCTAGAACTCAACAGGTTTGAATTTCCAAAGATGGTTTGTTGTTATAAGCCTGCAATTAATTTCTAAGTGGTCTAAAAAAGTATTTTATTTGTAAAAAACAGGTTACATTGACAGTTAGATGGTTACTATAAATGTAGCATACAGGAAAAAAAAAAGTCCCAAGCGGGAAGGTACGGTTGGAATGTAAGAACCATCACTATAGCAATGTAAGGTTAGTTAAAGTCCATTTAGCGGAGCGGTCAGTGCTCTAGATTACAGTATATGGTAATATAAGACCAAGGCAGATTCTATAAATGAGTAGAGTACAAAGCGGTACAGTCAATGTAAAGAGAGGCTGCCGATATATGCGAATATAGTATACATTAATGGTGGTGTGCAACCATTGTAACCATTTCGTACAAAATAAATAATTATAGTATAACCAAAACTGAGGCGTAAGAGAGAAGTAAGGTAGAAAAGTGTAGGAGATAAAAAGAGTAGAAGCAAGAAGAGTAGAGAAGAAAAGGAGAGAGAAGAGAAGAGTCCAGCGGGGGGGGGGGGGGGTGCAGCGGGGAGCCTTTAAATTGAGAGGAGTCTATTGTCGAACCTGGAAGGTTGGGAGTACGTTATCCATGGCTGCCATACCCTGAGGAATTTGCTGTGAGTATCTGAAGCAAGAGCTGTTAGTTTCTCGTTGAGCATGATATCGTTCATACGATGCTTGACTGCTTCGAAACTAAGCACCGGGGACTTCCAGGCCCTCGCAATAGTGGTTGCAAGCTTCTTTTACCTGAATTTCAGTGCACACAGGAATCAGTTGTTGTGATACATTACATATTTAGGCAATATGGAAGGATAAGGGACCATATCCAAGAATTTGATGCTGAAAACAGTATCATTAGTAGTAACCAACATGGATTTATGAAAGACTGTTACTTGCCAGATCAGCCTTTTAGCATTCTATAAGGAGGTAAACTATAATCTGGATAGAGAAAGCCCTGTGGACATACAGTTAGGTCCATATATATTTGGACACCGGCACAATTTTCATACTTTTGGCTCTGTGTGCCACCAGAATAAAATTAAAACAAAACAATCAAAATGAATTTGAGTGCAAAAAAAGTGCAGACTTTCAGCTTTAACCACTTGCCCACCAGCCGCCGCACTTGTACTGTGGCAGGGCTTCTCTATTGCGTGAATCGGCTTGCCGGTACGGCGATTCGTTTAAAAGATATTGCAGGCGTGAGCAGCACCTGAGCCAATGCGCGTGGCCGCGATGTCTGCCGGCCACCCATGATCGATCCACGGAGGAGAACGGGGCTCTGACTTTGTAAACAAAGCAGAACCCCGTCCTGTCAGCGGAGTAACAGTGTGATTGTCTGTTCCTGTGTGATCAGGAACAGCAATCTCTCTGTACTCCCAGTCAGTCCACTCACCCCACAGATAAAAACACCTCACTATGACACACTTAACTCCTTGATCGCCCCTAGTGTTAACCCCCTCCCTGCCAGTGTAATTTATACAGTAATCAGTGCATTTTTATATCACTGATCACTGTATAAATGTCACTGGTCCCAAAAAAAAATTTCTGATCTGTCTGCCGCAATGTCGCAGTCCTGCTAAAAATCACTGATCACGCCATTACTAGTAAAATAAATAAGAAAAATGCCATAAATCTATCCCCCATTTTGTAGATGCTATAACTTTTGCGCAAACCAATCAATATACGCTTATTACAATTTTTTTACCAAAAATATGTAGCAGAATACATATTGGCCTAAACTGATGAAGAAATTTGTTTTTTAACCGCTTCAATACCCGGCCATAGTCATATGACGCCCACAAGGTGGATCTACCATCCTGGGTGGGCGTCATATGACGTCCTCGGATTCCCGGCCGCCTGGGGGGCGTGCGCGCCGCCGGCGCGTGCGCGGGCGGCATCGCTCAGGACCCGGTGCGAGTGCCCGGCGGCCGCGATGTCCGCCGGGCACCCGCGATTGCCCGTTAAAACAACGGGACCGGGCGGGACCGTGGAGCTGTGTGTGTAAACACACAGCTCCACGTCCTGTCAGCGGGGAGGAGACCGATCATGTGATCCCAGTACAGAGGATCACATGATCGGTCTCCTCCCCTTAAGTCCCCTCCCCCTACAGTTAGAATCACTCCTATTAGGGACACACATTAACCCCTCCAGCGCCCTCTAGTGTTAACCCCTTCCCTGCCAGTCACATTTACACAGTAATCATTGCAATTTTATAGCAACGATCGCTGTGTAAATGTGAATGGTTCCAAAAATGTGTCAAAAGTGTCCGAAGTGTCCGCCGCAATGTCGCAGTCACGAAAAAAAAATCGCAGATCCCCGCCATTACTAGTAAAGAAAAAAAAAATTCAATAAATCTATCCCCTATTTTGTAGACGCTATAACTTTTGCGCAAACCGATCAATATACGCTTATTGCGATTTTTTTTACCAAAAATATGTAGAAGAATACGTATCGGCCTAAACTGAGGAAAAAAAATAGTTTTTTTTTAAAAAAAAAATGGATATTTATTATAGCAAAAAGTAAAAAATATTGTGTTTTTTTTCAAAATTGTCGCTCTTCTTTTGTTTTATAGCGCAAAAAAATAAAAACCGCAGGGGCGATCAAATACCACCAAAAGAAAGCTCTCTTTGTGGGAAAAAAAGGACGTCAATTTTGTTTGGGTGTAACGTCGCACGACCGCGCAATTGTTAGTTAAAGCGACGCAGTGCCGAATCGCAAAAAGTGCTCTGGTAAGGAAGGGTGTTTAAAAGCCCTGTATTGAAGTGGTTAATTTTTAGGGGATATTTATTACAGCGATATGTAAAAAAATATTGTTTTTCAAAATTGTCAGTCTTTTTTGGTTTATAGCACAAAAAATAAAAACCACAGAGGTTATCAAATACCACCAAAAGTAAGCTCTATTTGTGGAAATAAAGGACATCAATTTTATTTGGGTACAACATTGCATGACTGTGCAATTGTCAGTTAAAGCGACGCAGTGCCGTATCTCAAAAAATGGCCTGCTCATTAAGGGGTAAATCCTTCTGGGGCTGAAGTGGTTAATTCAAGGGGTTGAACATAAAGATCAAGTACAAATTTTAGGAACTGCAACCATTTTATACACAGTCACCCCATTTTCAGGGGCTCAAATGTAATTGGACAAATGAATATAATCATAAATAAAATGTATTTTTTTTATAATTTTGTTGAGAATCCTTTACTGGCAATGACTGCCTAAAGTCTGGAACCCATGGACATTACCAAAGACTGGGTTTCCTCCTTTGTGATGCTTTGCCAGGCTCTAACTGCAGCTGTCTTCAGTTGTTCTTTGTTTGTGGGTCTTTCTGCATTTAATTTTGCCTTCAGCAAGTAAAATGCATGCTCAATTGGGATTGAGATAAGGCGATTGACTCGGCCATTGCGGAATATTCCACGTCTTTTCCTTCAAAAGCTCCTGGGTTGCTTTTGCAGTGTGTTTTGGATCATTGTCCATCTGTACTGTGGAACGCCGTCCAATAAACTTTGCTGCATTTGACTGAATCTGGGCTGACAGTTTATTGCTAAACACTGCAGAATTCATCCGGCTGCTTCGGTCTTCTACCACATCATCAATAAACACCAATGACCCAGTGCCACAGGAAGCCATGCATGCCCATACCATCACACTGCCTCCACCATGTTTTACAGATGACGTTGTGTGCTTTGGATCATGAGCTGCGCCAAGCCTTCTCCACACTTTTTTCTTCCTGTCATTCTGGTACAGATTAATCTTAGTTTCATCCATCCAAAGAATGCTTTTCCAGAACGGGTCTGGCTTTTTTAGATGTCTTTTGGCAAAGTCTAATCTGGATTTTCTATTCTTCAGGCTTATGAATGATTTGCACCTTGTGGTGAACCCTCTGCATTTGCTCTCGTGAAGTCTTCTCTTGATTGTAGACTTTGACAATGATACACCCACCTTCTGGAGAGTGTCCTTCACTTGTCTGGATGTTGTGAATGGGTTTTTCTTTACCATAGAGAGGATCCTGCGGCCATCCCCCACTGTTGTCTTCCATGGACCTCCAGGTCTTTTTATGTTGCTGAGCTCACCAGTGCGTTCTTTCCTTAGAATGTACCAAACTGTTGATTTGGCCACTCCTAATGTTGCGGTTATCTCTCTGATGGATTTTTTTTCGTTTTTGAAGCCTTACAATAGCTTGTTTCACTTGCATAGACAGCTCCTTTGAATGCATGATGTAGGTTCACAGCAATAGATTAGATTACAAATGCAAATACCACACTTGATGAAGAAATAATGAAGGGCATTGATGGGCACTGATGAGGCTGCGCTGATGGGGCTTCACTGATGAGGTGGCACTAATAAGCTGCACTCATGGTCACTGATCAGGAGGCCCTGATGAGGCTGCACTGTTAGGAAGCACTGATATGCTGCACTGATTGGCACTGATTATCAGTGTAAATGTCCCCATCACAGGATAGACAGTTATCGTCTTTCCTTTCTTCACACACAGACAGCGCAGAGGAAAAGAAATGCTGATAACTGGCATTTGTTTACATGTGATGAGCTGTGATTGGACACGGCTGATTACATGGTAAAGGGCCACTGTGATTGGTTCTTTAACTCACTCTGTGATCAGCTGTATCTGATGGACACAGCAATCACCCTGAAGGCACGCAGGGGGGCAGGGTTCTGGGAGGACATCAATAG
The DNA here is from genome assembly GCA_028564925.1 of Lithobates sylvaticus. Taxonomy (NCBI): domain Eukaryota; kingdom Metazoa; phylum Chordata; class Amphibia; order Anura; family Ranidae; genus Lithobates; species Lithobates sylvaticus. The sequence continues at coordinate 121,667,957 of CM053036.1, read as the reverse complement.
ATGCCCTCCCAGAACAGGACGATGGCGCTGTAACCATATTTCAGCTTTGGCCCGGTTGGAAAGTAGTTAATTATTACATGTAAAGTGGGGACTGCAGGAGGACTCCTTCTGTTTATCCCTGGATGTGCTGATGTACATGATGCCAGCATAGGAAGATAAAACATTGCTGGGGACCTCAATAATGTGCTGTTAGACCTCCTATAATAATAAATAAATTAAATAAATATATATGTATATATGTGCAAAATTATATATAAAAAAATCAATATAGAATAAATAAATAAATAAATGTGATGAAGTTATAATTGTGATGTGCAAGGATAATTTCAATATGATGTGTATGTATAGTGGACCTTATACATATATCATCAACAGCTGCTGCTTGCAACAAAGAACATATGGGAAAATACAAACAACATTGGATGGACCGTGCTTGGTCCGCTCAAATTGGCGTTTGTAGCAGCGCTATTTCGAGTTTTTCAACTGAATAAAAAACATTTACTGTATACACTCCCACTAATACACCATATATCACATAAAATTGTGAAACATTAATCTTATAGGTGAAATAAAATTAAATATGAATCTAGTGAGCGTGATAAAATACTCATAAGTGCTTAAAATTATAAAGTATATATAAAAAATTCATTACATAAAAGTGCATTCCGGTGAATCATATTTGTGATAAAAAAATATATATATGATTAGAAATGTATAAAAAATGATTATCAATTCTGTGTCTCCAGTCCACATAAAATCAAGCTTGTCAAACTGGTCCCGCTAGACTGCAGCGAACCACCAATCCACCAAGTGACAGTTGGTATAGACAAAACAGTTCAAAGTTTGGGTGTTTAAGTGATCCGACCACCGACGGTTTCCACCTTGTGCAAGACTCGCCCCTATGGGGATGCACTCACCAGAAAACTGCTTTAAATGTGCCTGTAGTAATAACCAATGTGGGCCTTCTCATCCAACATCAGACCATCCACCAGCGCGATAATAGGACCAGATCCACTGTTCTGCATCACCTGATCATTGCTCCACCAGCGCAGTCACATAATGTATGAGAAGACAAACGGAGGACCACATAGTGTAACACTGCTTAAAAGTAATTTTATTGAAGACACTTCCCCTTTAAGCAAACAATCCCCCCTAGTAGTAACTGCGTACCACAATATAATGATAAAATAGCCTTTAGATAAACGTAGAAATCTACTGTGCCTGAATCCAGTTCACAGGATATGGAGGAAACGATTTCCGCTGAGTGTGTGAGCGGTGTCTCTCCTTCCTGATGGTCTTGGAACGCACAGTGGACCGCAAGCGTGATGACGTCACTTCCTTCTGACCTACGCCCTGACGCGTTTCGTCATTTCCGACTTCTTCTCGAGGGCGTCTCGAGAAGAAGTCGGAAATGACGAAACGCGTCAGGGCGTAGGTCAGAAGGAAGTGACGTCATCACGCTTGCGGTCCACTGTGCGTTCCAAGACCATCAGGAAGGAGAGACACCGCTCACACACTCAGCGGAAATCGTTTCCTCCATATCCTGTGAACTGGATTCAGGCACAGTAGATTTCTACGTTTATCTAAAGGCTATTTTATCATTATATTGTGGTACGCAGTTACTACTAGGGGGGATTGTTTGCTTAAAGGGGAAGTGTCTTCAATAAAATTACTTTTAAGCAGTGTTACACTATGTGGTCCTCCGTTTGTCTTCTCATACATTATGTGACTGCGCTGGTGGAGCAATGATCAGGTGATGCAGAACAGTGGATCTGGTCCTATTATCGCGCTGGTGGATGGTCTGATGTTGGATGAGAAGGCCCACATTGGTTATTACTACAGGCACATTTAAAGCAGTTTTCTGGTGAGTGCATCCCCATAGGGGCGAGTCTTGCACAAGGTGGAAACCGTCGGTGGTCGGATCACTTAAACACCCAAACTTTGAACTGTTTTGTCTATACCAACTGTCACTTGGTGGATTGGTGGTTCGCTGCAGTCTAGCGGGACCAGTTTGACAAGCTTGATTTTATGTGGACTGGAGACACAGAATTGATAATCATTTTTTATACATTTCTAATCATATATATATTTTTTTATCACAAATATGATTCACCGGAATGCACTTTTATGTAATGAATTTTTTATATATACTTTATAATTTTAAGCACTTATGAGTATTTTATCACGCTCACTAGATTCATATTTAATTTTATTTCACCTATAAGATTAATGTTTCACAATTTTATGTGATATATGGTGTATTAGTGGGAGTGTATACAGTAAATGTTTTTTATTCAGTTGAAAAACTCGAAATAGCGCTGCTACAAACGCCAATTTGAGCGGACCAAGCACGGGTCTACAGAGGATGTTAGCGCTTGGTCTGACACTGGGTGGAGGATTTGCACGTTTGCTTTGAGCACATTGCTCAAAGGAAGCTCCTGAAAATGGGGGGGCTGTGTATAAAAATGGTGGCAGTTTCTAAATTAATTTGAGTTACACCATGTGGACTTTTAGACCACACTTGTATATAATTTATGATTTGGACTGATTTATGTATTCTGATGATGGTAATTTATGTGTATTATTCACTTGTTTAGTTTACATTGTAAGTAGCCCTGCACATTTTTTTTTTTTTTTTTTTATATATTTGAGTGTGAAACACTTTATTGTGCTGGCAGCTTGAGTTTAGCTGTTATTGGTGTTCACTTTTAAGTGGTTTGCGCGAGAAGCTTTTTTATATAATTTTATGCATGCATGCTATTTGCTAGAGGGAGAACATCTGGGGGTATCGGATCAGGGGGTCTGAGGAGTTGACAGATTCAGTAAAAGGATTCTATGCAAAGCTTAAGCAAGCATATCGTTCACTGTGCAATTTGTCTTGTGTATTTTAACTTTTGTGGTCATTTGTTTTCTATTGTTTTTTGCTTTCCTGGAGAGTGTTTAATTTCTGTAATTTCTTAAGAAAAATTATAACAAAGAATTGAAAAAAATTATAACAAAGAATTGAAAAAAAAAAAAAAACTATAATTGTACCACTTTACAAAACAGTGGTTCTGCCACATCTTGAGTATGCAGTCAAGTTTTGGAAACAAATCCTCAGGAAGGATGTCCCTGAACTGGAGAGAGACTAGGGAGGGGAAACAAAACTAATAATAGGGCTGGAGAAACTCAGTTATGAAGAACGACTACAAACCTTAAATTCATTCTTGGAGAAGAGACACTGAAAAGGGGCTTTGATTGCAATATATAAATCATTAAATATTGACTGTTTCATTGGGAGAAAACGATTTAATCTTGGGACTCTAAAGAAGATGTGGCTTCAGTCTGAGGAAGAGGCATGTAAAAGCTCCCAAACCGCATATCGCAGGTGTCTTTGCAGTGGTGGATGTTCCCACATTGTCGCAAGCGGCGGTCCTGTGATTCTCCAGTTTCGGCTTTGGCGGAGGCTCTTGTCCTCGGCAGCTGCAGTAAACACACAGGTGGCTGAGCTTCGCACAGGATTGAATAATTCATCTGCTCCAGCCATTACAACTCAGGACTTACAGTGTCAGACATGCATTTGATCCATCCACATTTATGAGTCTAATATATTTGTTTTTACTTACTGAATCAATAAAATGTAATACTAAACTATATGGTGCTTGGTGCCCCTCTCTCCTTCCCTTGTGTGTTTTTGCAGATTCCAGGTTCCCAGCCTGTCTTGAGGAGGCAACCTAGCCCCAGTTTACCTAGCACCTTAGGTATAGTTAAACTTTGGGAATACCTTACTTTTGATTGCATTGTTTACTCTTCATAGTTTGATTATTTTATTCTATTACGATAATTGGGTTCTGATCACTTATTACGCATGTGAGGTTTATCAAATTTCAGTTTTTTTTTGTGAGCATACGACTCCCTGAGCTGGATTGAGTGCCACGGGCAATTCTTCTTTTCCTCCTCTCTTCTAAACAAACTTTCAGATGATTTTCTTTGAACTATAATCTACAGGGATTGAAAATGGCAGCGACATAAACATACACACTCAAGTTGAACTGGATGGACAGGTGTCTTTATTCAACCTATGTAACTATTGTAACTATTGTACAGGATGCCAGGGATCATTTCTGGATGAGAGGCATGTGTCCCCTTTGTTTGGGTTGTGGTCCCTTTAAGTGGGTGACAAGTAGCAAGATGAAGTACTCAGGGTTTCTCACCTATGCAGGGTAGAGGGTTACCATGGTGATTCCGTAAAAATGGAAATAACTGATTTGCAGTTTCCCCAGAATTGTTAAGTTCTTATATGGGCCCCCAAACTTGGATGCCTCAAACCCAAACTAATAGTACTGTGGTCCTGTATGGGGTAAACCCACCATTGAGGGAGGGCTGAAGGACAGGAAGCAGCCAGCAGGTGTAGTGTTGAACATGAACAGCACACAGCTGTGAGAGGACAAGAGGCTGTTGATCAGCTGGGACCTTGCTAAGTGGAAGTGCAGTCGCTGTAGATCCGAGGGGGACATGCAAGGAACATAAAAAACAGCATTTTAGCTTGCACATGATTGGATGTTAAAATCAGCAGAGCTTCCCTCATTTCAGATCTACCCCTCAGATTTACAGTGACTGCATTTCCAAGTGCAGTGCACTTGTAGTGCAAAGTGGATTTGCCTTTCCTAAATAACTCCCACAGTCTTGTTTTTCTATACCAGATGCTAAAGATACTTCACTAAGTGGTCCCCAGAATCTAGGGGATAGGATGAGCCTAAGAGCTCCAAGGTATAACAGATGGAGTTGTAGAAAAAAGTACAATTATGACTTCATTGAAAAGAAAAGAGAAAAGAAGGAAGAGAGAAGTGAAGGGAAGGAATGGGGCTGGGATCTCCCACAGTCTGGTCAATGCAATGCACACTAGTGTGGTAATAGGACTCGATCTGTAGGCCAAGACGAGCCTCATTCGGGGTTCTCTTTATTTTATTCTACGTTTGACATTACACTGGGCAGGGGGTAAAATTACACCTATTGGATCATGTGGGTGAAGTTATATGTCAGGATTAGGCTAAAGGGCAGCTTCAGGTTAAACTGGAAATCTATAATCTAAACAAAAAGAGAGAAAACTTCCAATGGGAACATTTGTTCCAGTGACAACTGTCTAAGAATGGACTTTTTATCACTTTGGAGAAATCTCTTATTATTTCTTGTTGTTTCTAGGAAAATCTCCCCACTTAGAAACACACAGAAAAACAAAACAAAAACTACTACACTATCCAAAATCACCATGTTTCATAAACTACTGGCATATTTTTTTTTCCATCCATGGATGCACTTCAAAACTTCTTATCTTCTGCAGCCACTACCTATATACACATGCCAATAAATGCACCTGACTATCCAGAACCAAATTAATTACAGGATACTATGTGGGTAATCACAAGAGAGCTGTGTGTCAATTTCTCTCTATGCACAGAACCCACTAAACCCTAAAACATATTCATACATGTTTTAAAATACATTTATTCACAGGCAGTTAAAAATAACGTATGTTGGCAAAAATTTTAAAATCACCAACCTGCAGGTGGATGCAGGGGATAAATACAATTATATACAGAACTTACAAATTTCCTTTACACTATACATATATAATCTTAAAACTATATGAACCCACACATGTGTACTTAATGATATCGTTGAGTGTTCTAATAATATCTTAGCTGTAAAGTTCCTGCATTTTTTTTCAACAAACTTTATTAAAATCACACTATTTCCTTTACCTATTCCATTTAACTTATTTTGCATGTAGTGTGCCTATTTAATGCATAAGCTTTTCAGGATATTTTTTCGCTTTCATATATGTAGCAGCTTGAATAAAAATGATATGTTTTGACTATTGTGTTTTCAGATACATCCTGCTGCTGCTTTTCATAAAAGTGAAAGCACAACAGGAAAAGAAGTAAGTGTTTCCTGCTAAGTCATATTAGGATTGAAGCTGTGTGAAGTCTTGTTCTATTGTACAGTTACAATAAAATCTTAGAGATAGTCACTGATTTTATTTTTTTCTTATTTGCTCGAAATATTGACATATTACTGAAAAATAATTTGGGGCACTCCATTTTACTGCATAGATCAACGTTCTTTAGGTCAGCAAGAAATGTATGTCCAGCACTATGGTGAAACAGTAGAATGTGTAGAATACAAAATATCTCAGCTGTCAAATATCTTTCTGATTAAAACCATGCAGCTACCAACCACCATTTTTCTAGCACAAGCTTCAAAATGAAAAACAATGTCCAAACAGTAGCTTGATTTAGCAATGTCACAGCTGCTGAAAAAAATCTAAGATAGCAGAGGAAGCTTCTCTAGCTAACAAAGGTAACAACAAAACATCTTGCAATGTCTATTTTTCTTCAATAATATGTATTAAATTTTCCATAGAAAGTGATACAAAACCAGCCCTCAAAAATTGTGGAGCAGGCAGAAGCAGCCAGGATGTTGCTGAGGGAGGAGAAGAGGCGCCCGGTGGATGCTGAGGGGATAACCCCCAACCATCCTGGCTTGCTGGCAATCTCTGCTCTCTCCCCCTCCTCAATGCAGACACTGATCGCACAATTTTCAGGCCAGCTCCGCCCTCCACCTTCCGCTTCTGCGCCTGCTTTCTGCCTCGGTCTCAGTGGCTCCCCTGGTAAGGAATCCTGCAGCCACACCATGTTTTTGTTTGGAGACAGCTTTTTTGTGTGAGCACCAGGCACCCAGGGCATATGCCCCACATTTGCTGGTGGGTGTCCTGCAACCACCTGCAATGCTTTTGTTCCAGTCTGAGGCGCCTTCTTTCTCCAACTGTTGGGACTGTAGCATGGAGCTGAGTGAAGTGCTGTGAAACCTTTCCTCGGCTCTGTGCTGCAGTCCCGACGGTGCACGGTGCATTCTATATTTCCAAGAGGTGACAGAGCTGCTGGGGTGTATTAGTGAGAGAGCTGGGGGGTATTAGTGAGAGAGCTGGGGGGGTATTAGTGCAAGAGCTGGGGGGGTATTAGTGCAAGAGCTGGGGGGGGTATTAGTGCAAGAGCTGGGGGGGGGTATTAGTGCGAGAGCTGGGGGGGGGGTATTAGTGCGAGAGCTGGGGGGGGTATTAGTGCGAGAGCTGGGGGGGGTATTAGTGCGAGAGCTGGGGGGGAAAACATATAGCGGATCCATAGAATGTACCCAAAGACATATGAGCATAGTACAAGCAAAGGGAGAACATTTTCCAACAATTAATTCCTGAGGCGATATGCAATACAGTGAGGTTGATTGAGTGCCGGTTCACACTGGGGCAACACGACTTAGAGCCGGTTCACACCAGGGCGACTCAGGATCCGACTTCAGGTCGCCCCGAGACGCCCCAAGTCGTCCCAAGTCGTGCTGTAATGTTAATCTATGGAGCCGTCTCAATGCACACTACTGAAGTCGCTCCGACTTCAAAAAAGGTTCCTGTACTACTTCAATCCGACTTCTAGGTGACTTGTACCCATTGATTTCAATGGAAGTTGCCTCCAAGTCGGATCTCCATCTATTTTGAAGCAACTTTACAGGAAAAGAAATTTGTTTACTCAGGCAAACCCCACCCTCCCAGAGAGCTGATTATTCTGTGATTGGCCACAGCCAAAGTCGCCTGGCCTGGGGGCGACTTGAAGTTGTGTTGTAAATAACTCAAAGTCACGTTGAAGTTGCTTCCAAGTTGCTTCCAAGTCACGTTGAAGTTGCTTCCAAGTTGCCTTGCTAAGTCGCGCTGTAAGTCGTGTTGCCCCAGTGTGAACCGGCACTTACAGCGCGACTTAGCAAGGCAACTTGGGTACAAGTCACCTAGAAGTCGGATTGAAGTAGTACAGGAACCTTTTTTGAAGTCGGAGCGACTTCAGTAGTGTGCATTGAGACGGCTCCATAGATTAACATTACAGCGCGAATTGGGACGACTTGGGGCGTCTCGGGGCGACCTGAAGTCGGATCCTGAGTCGCCCTGGTGTGTACCGGCTCTAACTCAAACTGGAGAGTGCAAAATCTGGTGCAGCTGTGCATGGTAGACAATCAGCTTCTGACTTCAGCTAGTTCAATTAGTGCCGGTTCACACTGGGGCAACACAACTTACAGCGCGACTTAGCAAGGCAACTTGGAAGCAACTTGGAAGAAACTTCAACGTGACTTGGAAGCAACTTGGAAGCAACTTCAACGTGACTTTGAGTTATTTACAACACAACTTCAAGTCGCCCCCAGGCCAGGCGACTTTGGCTGTGGCCAATCACAGACTAATCAGCTCTCTGGGAGGTTGGGGTTTGCCTGAGTAAACAAATTTCTTTTCCTGTAAAGTCGCTTCAAAATAGATGGAGATCCGACTTGGAGGCAACTTCCATTGAAATCAATGTGTACAAGTCACCTAGAAGTCGGATTGAAGTAGTACAGGAACCTTTTTTGAAGTCGGAGCGACTTCAGTAGTGTGCATTGAGACGGCTCCATAGATTAACATTACAGCGCGACTCGGGACGACTTGGGGTGTCTCGGGGCGACCTGAAGTCGGATCCTGAGTCGCCCTGGTGTGAACCGGCTCTTAGGTTTTGACAAAAAAAAAAAAATGGAAGCTGATTGGTTTCTATGCAGAGCTGTACTAGATTTTGCACTCTCCAGTTTAAGTAACTCAATCCCAACGCATATAGTAACAAATCCAAATGAGAACTATGCAGGATTATGTTTAATTCCATGTAGTATGTCTCAAGTGGAATAATACAGAGAGCGGCATCCCAATTTGTTGGATGAAGTAAGTACGAGTACAAATACCCTTTTGATCAAGAAAGTGTCCAATACGATACATTCCTTTGTGTATGCACCATTGAAATTATGGAGAATGCAGGCCAGGTGGGAACCCAGGATTGATAAATAACAGGGCCTTTGGTTTATGATGAGATTGGAGTGGTATCATCTTACAGGTGGAATCTTGTAAGCGTAAGGAATGAGACAGTGTCAGGCACAGAACTGCTTCTTGCATTCCTGCCTTTGGGATATTGCTTCCTGTCCTTGCCATTCACCGATAGAAGCCCTCAAACCATCCTCTATGTGCTTCTCCATTAGGACCACTGGAATTGTATATTTTAAAATTTTAATATCTTCTAATAAATGCTACACTGAGCGTTGCATGCTCTTTTTTTTTTCCTCTTTGATTGTCTGCACACTGCTCCCACCCTACGGTCATCCACCAGTTCATCCTCCACATGCACCCTATTGAGGCAGAATAGAACGCCATCTGCTGGAGATCTTCAGTAATGACGTTTTATCACTTACCATATGTGAGTGCAATATTGTACAATCCTCTTTTTTCACTTAGCTTTTACTAATACTACACTAAGAGGGGTGATTTTTTTCTCTGTCTTTCATGCCCCTTTTGAGTCAAAGAAGCTGCCATCTTAGGGATGCCACATAATATCCATATGGAAAAGTCATACCTAACTGTTTGTATGTGAGCGCAACACCTATTTCTATATATTCATATCCCCTTTTCACATTTGCTACACTTAAGCCGGCTAAAGGAGGTTTGAATCTTGGCAGGTTCTTCAGGAACCTGCCAAGATTGAAACCACTTTTGGGCAGGCTGAATATAACCAAGTTGATCAATCGATCACACCTGCCTCAATTGACATTATTGCTAGTGGCTTTTATAGGCACTAGCAATAATCACTCTGCTCTCCCTGCAGGGATGGCTCTACCCCTGCCCCCCCCCCCCATTCCCTGATGGGAGAACACAATGGGGGAAAATCCACTTTGCACTGCAAGTGCACTTGGAAGTAAAGTTGCTGTAGATCCGAGGGGGGCATGCAAGGAAAATAAAAAAAAGCATTTTAGCCTGCACATTATTGGATGATAAAACCAGCAGAGCTTCCACTCATTTCAGATCTACCCCTTAGATTTAGAGAGACTGCACTTCCAAGTGCACTTGCAGTGCAAAGTGGATTTGCCTTTCGTAAATAACCCCCAATGGCTCCTCGGGAGGCATTCCCCCATTAACAAAGTCAGTCATTGTGTGGCTTGTGGTTGCAGGAAAGAAAATCGCTCTGTCTATGGATGGCTTTAGACAGTAGTGCTTTCTCTCCCTCCCCTTGTTTGTTTTCTTTTACAGGCATAAAGAGTGCAGTGGGCAAGTCTGCTTCCCTTAAGTCCCAAGATAAATATGAATGTCTGGGCTTGAAAGCTCATTAACTGGAATAGCTATGGGCAGGCTTCTGAAAAAGTACAAAAATAAGGATAAAGAGTTGGTTGACTACATCTCCAATTCCCCAATCAATTTATCGAACAGAGTCAAGGAATTTGTATATAGTGTTGTTATATTTGAAGTCAGTTTGATCCCCAGATAAGGTATCAATTTTTGTTGCCAAGAAAATGTATATTGAGAATTCCCATGATAGCCTCATCCTGGTTGACATTCATAGCTTCTGACTTTTACCAGTTCACTTGAAGGCCTGAAACTCTTTTGAACCAAATAAGAAGCCTAACCACTTGCCTCCTGCCCAGACCAATTTTCAGCTTTCGGTGCTCTCACACTTTGAATGACAATTACTCAGTCATTTAATACTGTACCCAAATACATTTTTTGTCCTTTTTTCATACAAATAGAGCTTTCTTTTGGTGGTATTTGATCACCTCTGGGTTTTTAATTTTTTGCGCTATAAATGAAAAAATACCGGAAATTTTTAAAAAATAAATACATTTTACATAAATAATAATAATTTTTTACAAATTAGTGAAAATTATTTGGTCTGTGTGAAAGCTAGAGAGTCTACAAGCTGTGGTGCACATTAAAAAAAATTGATCAGAACTGATGTACTGGTGGCCTATCTCATTTCTTGCGACCCGAACAAGCCAGGAAAATACAAATACCCCCCAAATTACCCCTTTTTTGAAAGTAGACATTCCAAGGTATTTAGTAAGATGCATGGTGAGGATTTTGATGTTGTCATTTTTTTCCCACAATTCTTTGCAAAATGAAGAGTTTTTTTTTTTCACAAAATTGTCATTGTAATAGGTTATTTCTCTCACATGGCATGTGTATACCACAAATGACGCCCCAAAATACATTCTGCTACTCCTCCTAAGTATGGCAATACCACATTTGTGGGACTTTTTCACAGCTTAGCCACATAGAGAGGCCCAACATGCAGGGAGCACCATCAGGTGTTCTAGGAGCATAAATGACACATAACTACCTATTACACTTTTAAAGGCCCTGGAGCACCAGAACAATGGAAACACCCATGAAATGACCCCATTTTGGAAAGCTAACACCCCAACGTATAATCTATGAGGCATAAGGAGTCTTTTAAACGGTTCATTTTTTTCCAGAAGTTTTTGAAAAATGTTGAAAATAAATGAAACCACATTTTTTTTATGCAAAGTTGTCCATTTATAAGATATTTCCAACACATGGCATGTACATAGCAAAAATGACACCCCAAAATACATTCTGCTACTCCTCCCGAGTATGGCGATACCACATGTGTGAGACTTTTACACAGCCTGGCCACATACAGAGGCCCAAAATTCAAGGAACACTGTCGGGTGCTCTAGAGACACATAGCATGCACATACCAAGAAATACACCCCAAAATACATTCTGCTGAGCAAAGGGTAAACATAAGATTACCTGTGGTTTTAGTAGCGCAGTAGTAGCGCAGTTTGGTCAGCAAAGGTGAACGCAATTGTCCAGGCAACAGGTGGGAATACCATCCATAGTCAGTACAGGCAGCAGGCAGGGATACTGTCCATATCCAGTCCAGGTTCAGTGCAGGCAGAGATTGTCAGCAGTGCCAAAATATTGGTCCTGGTAGTAGGCAGGAGCATCGTCCATGTGGTGTGGTCAGTTCATGCGACAGGCAGAGGCACAATGGCATAGGTCCTAGAGGCAGCAGGCAGAAGTAGGGCCTCGTTCAGGACAGAATGGGTACAGGGGTAGAAGCTTCTCCCACCCAAATCTCCTTGAAGCCTCTGAGTCTCCAGACCCTAATCTAGGAATGATAAAACAAAAAAAATATTTTTCTTCATCCAGAAAAACAATTCTGGAGCCCCTCACATATGTGAGACCCCTGTGTTATGAATCCCACTAGTCCAGTGGCAGGGTACAAGATCAGTCCAAGAGGCGGGCAAAAAGCATGGTCAAACAGTCCAGGGTCAGTTCCAGATCAGGCAGAGGTATGTATAGAATCAGTAGGCAGAAGCATGGTCGAATAACAAGCCAGGGTCAGTTCCAGATCAGGCAGAGGTATGAACAGAATCGGTAGGCAGAAGTGTGGTCGAATAACCAGCCAGGGTCAGTTACAGAGCAAGTAGAGGCATAAGGTGTGTGAAGATAAATGGCAGGAAGTGAGGGTTATGTTTACCATACTTCACTAATAATTTAGTGAAGTATGGTAACGGAGGAAACAGTCAACTATGCAGAGGCCTGGTTGGGAAGGACATTGGGAACAATGATAAGTGATGTCTCTTCTAACTCCTCCTCTGGTGCACACCCGGCATTTTTTCTGACGTTTTTGGCCTGTTGGGCTGGGAGGGATTTTATCGGGAAAGTGGCGCTCGGAGAGTCTGCTAATCACATCGGATTGAATGTTTTCTGGTGGGCCGTTCGGGAATAAAAGGGCAGTGGTGATTTCCTCCTGGTAGCCAAGGAAGGATTTGGGGCTTTCAGTGGAGTTGTGATAGATAACATAGCTGTTGTATATGGCCAAATGAAACAAATAAATTTAAAACTTTTTTATACCACTGGTATGTTCGTCTTGTGGCAAGGTAGGGTTTGAGCATTTGGTCGTTGAAGTCGACACCCCCCATGAACATATTGTATTTGTGGATACATGTTGGTTTTTGGATTGGGCCATTCCTCCTGGTGATCTCAACGAATGTATTGTTGTGGATCGAAAAAAGCACGTAGACATCCCTTCTGTCCCTCCACAGCCATAATTTCCTCATTCCGTAAACTCGCCGTCTCCCCTCTTCTTAGCTTCTTGTTGACGAGGCTTTGAGGAAAGCTCTTCCGGTTTGTCCTTACGGGGGCCACATGCTGGAATGTTCTTTCTGTAAAGGTTGCAGAACAGGGGCAAACTTGTATAAAAGTTATCTACATACAAATGGTAGCCTTTCTCCAGGAGTGGGTTTATGAGTTCCCAAACGACTTTCCCGCTTGATCCAATGTAGTCTGGGTAATTAGGGGGGTGCAGCTGGGTGTCCTTCCCTTCGTATACCATGAAGGCATATGTATACCCTGTGGCTCGGTCGCACAATTTAGAAAGCTTCACCCCATAGCGGGCCTTTTTGGTGGGATTAAATTGTTTTATGCCCAGCCTGCCAGAAAATTATAAGAGACTCATCCACGCATATGTGTTGGTCTGGGGTAAACAACTGGGGGAAGATTTCAGAAAAATTATTTATAAGGTAGTGGCTGAATTTTATAAAGCTTGTAAAAATTTGGGTCATTTCGGGGAGGGCACTGGGTATTATCATTATAGTGTAGGAATCTCTTAATCATGAGATATCTGGTTCTGGGCATTACTAAGGCAAAAGTTGGGCATGTGGTGGATGGGGAGGGTTGACCAATATGAACGTAATACATTTTTTTGGTTAGTCCCATACAGAATGTGAGGCCCAAAAATGTTTTAAACTCCTCCACTGTTATACCCCGTACACACGGTCGGAAATTCCGACCACAAAATCCGTCGGATTTTTTCTGACGGATTTTGTCCGACACTGGTGTTGCATACACATGGTCGGACAAAGTTGTCGGAAAATCTGATCATTCTGAACGTGGTGACGTTCGTTGCGTACGACGGAACTACGTAGAGGCTATAAGCCAATAGGTTTGGTCTCCTAATTTGATCTGAGCATGCATGGCACTTTGTCCGTCGGAATTCTCTACACACGATCGGAAAAAGTCTGATCGGATTTTGTTGTCGGAAAATTTGAGAGCAGGATCTCAAATTTTTCCAACGGAAAAAGTCCGATGGAGCCCACACATGGTCGGATTTTCCGACAACATGGTCCGATCAGACATTTTCCGTCAGAATTTCCGACCGTGTTTACGGGGCATTAGGGTTCTCCTCCTCAGTAAAAATTAAATGGAAAAAATCAAATCGGGAAAAAATGTTTGTGTCCACCTGGATGGGTGGGCAGTGAAAGGGGGAATGTTCGCTTCTCCTGAATTAGGAAGCCACAAGGGGTTCTGAAGGGAATAGGGAAGGCTGGCATGGGACCTAATCCTTTGGGACTGAGGTGACACCCCACTGGTATGTGGCCTTTGCCGAGGTACTGCGGTGCTGGTGGGTGGCACTGTGGTGCTGGTGGATGGCACTGCCTCCTTACCAGAATGCCTTCGTCTGGCGGGCGCACGCTCATCCTCCTCTGAGGACTCAGAATCTGAATTTAAGGGAGGAATCCGAAGCGGAGAGCTCCCCATTGCTCTCATCGGCCGCAAGAATATTGTACGCCTCCTCGGCTAAAAATAATCTTCTATACATTGTTGGTGATGACAGAAGGCACTGATGACACGACACTGATGACAGATAGCACTAATACGTGGCACTGATGATACGTGACACTGATGACAGATGGAACCGATACGTGGCACTGATGACACATGGCACTGATGAAATGTGGCACTGATGACAGATGGCACTGAGACACTAACAGTGATGAGCACTGTGGCACCAATGGCACTGATGTGGCACTGTATGGGCACTATTTGGGCTCTGATTTTACTGTGTTTTCACTGTAATTGACTTTCAAAACAGCTGGCACAGTTGGCACACTACGAAGCTCTCCCTCCTCACACGCGGTCTGTGTGTGAGGAGGGAGAGCCAGCAATGAGAGATGATCTTATATGTTTACACTTGAGATCATCTCTCATTGGACACTCTGATCGAGTGTAACCAAGTTCAGGTAAGAGGGGAAATCTAAAAACACTCTGCATACCTAAACTGTTGTTGGGTGACCCTGACACTACAACCTTCAGAAGCAATCCTATCACCAAGAAACAAGGTGTTCCAGAAAATAAATGTGCTAACAGCTTTGTGGTACCATAATATAGATTCCAGCTCTACATAAAAAACTATAGAAAAAGCATAGTGGCACCTGTAGCTATCCCGCCTGCACATCCCTTGGATTTGGATCAGGGATGTGGCAGTGTTGCCAGTCAGGCACTAGGTCAGCAGCGGGTGCAGTTTGATGTGGTCCGGTCCCATAGCAGTCTCAGCGTCCCTTAGTTAAGATGAATGCCGTGTTACCAGACCACATCAAGCTGCACCCACCACTGACCTAGTGCCTGACCAGCAACACGGCCACATCCCTGATCCAAATCCAATGGATGAGCAGGCAGGATAGCTACAGCCAGTATCCACGCTGGCAAGTCCACCCGGCTTCCAGGCTCGGTGAGTGGACCTGTTGGTCCATGCACTATACTCTTATGCTGTGTCTTTTTGCACTGCAGTGAACACTACTCACACTGAGAACAGTATCCCATGCTATACGCTGGACTGATATTCTAACCACTGTTACAGTGTTAATTATATATGACATTACTGCATCACTACTTCCCAGCTTCACCCTCCTGTGTAAAAACTTTGGATTTGGAATACATACAGCACGTTAGTGCCTGGAGTTGCTATCCACGGTGGTCATAGGAAAAACTTGCTCCCCCCCCTTTTTGCAGAGCCCCCATTTTTTGCTCAACCATTCTGCACACTGTGGGAATATTCTTTATCTATGGTGTATTAACAGTAATTTCACTTCACCATATTGTTAGGTGCTTTATTACCCAAGGGATGTTATGTTGACATATGTAAGTGTGTGGATTTTTATGACGCAGCTGCATCTTGATCAGACAACGCATCTATTTTGAAAATTTTTTACTGAGGTGCTGGTGATGGGATTTTTATCTGATGTTTTTTGTATTACCATTTGATATTTTTGTGTAATAAAGTTCCCTTATCTATAAGCTGCATGGTCCCTAGTAATTACTGCAGGTAAGGCTCTCTTTTCAAGGAAAAAAAGCGGCACCTTATAAGCGTAGCAGTTAAATAGTTTTAATGATGAAATAAATGAATGGCAAATACACTCACAAACAATGGAAATGGGCATGTACCATAGTAATCATCCCGGAAGGTTGTCTGCTGCCTGATGTAGTTAACTGGGGTGTCTGTAGGTCATCCCTCGTTCCGATAATGGTGGTGGAACCCAACGCTCTCGATCTCTGGGGACGAAGATCAGTGAACACAGAAAACACAGCACAGTGATGTTGTCACTTCCGGGTACAGGGTCAGCAGGGAGGTGCGCGCATTCGAAGCATGCTCTCTTTTCACCTTTTTCTTTTGTATGCTTGGTTGATTACCAGGATCACACCTTATTGAGGCGAGTCAGCTATTTGAGGGATGCTGTATTTGCTCTCATACAGAGCCTTCCCAGCCATACACCCCAGTGAGCTACTGGCTATCCCGCTGTTTTTTTTCCCTATAAACTTTCAGTGATGGCAGCAGAGACAAAAAAAAAAAAAAACAACTGTTGCTATCCTGGCTCGAGCAAGAGTGAGACTGTTATAATATTAAAAATAAATAAATACTAATAATTGAATTGTGAAAATTCTGAAAGTGCTAGTGAATATGGACAATAAACCAACCAATCAATAAATGTAAAATAAAATTGGTAGTGAAACATGTTGGGTGGGGACTAGCCGGTGATGTCATTACATCCGCCATGTTCAGATGGTGTGGCATTCTCAGCTTGTATACTCTCTTGATTGTGTAAGCGCCTCTATATTGTGGATTTGTGAAATAAAATAACCTGTGTTGTATTGTAACACTATGCTGGCTCCATTGGTTCCTTTTGGAGGATGAATGCATTGCATATGCCATGCTATTAACCCTTTAGTATGTGGCTGGAGGATCGCAGTGGCAAAACACAGCTGGCTCTTAAATGCACATACACATTGAGTGCTTGTTGATCTCTGTTGTCATATGAGATCAAAAAATATGTATATATATATTTTTTATGATAATTTGCGCATTAGTGACATGACGCAGTT
The DNA here is from genome assembly GCA_028564925.1 of Lithobates sylvaticus. Taxonomy (NCBI): domain Eukaryota; kingdom Metazoa; phylum Chordata; class Amphibia; order Anura; family Ranidae; genus Lithobates; species Lithobates sylvaticus. The sequence goes on along the minus strand of CM053036.1, from coordinate 121,650,913 downwards.
TTGGTGCAGTCGTGATAGCTTTAGTAAATTGGTTCCAAGTGTCTTCTACTACTGCTTAAGCAGAAGCACATGTCAATCTTAGTAGGGATATAAAGGTATGATTAATAGTGGGCCAAGTGACCATCTAGATCCTAAAACTATTGGTTAATAACATATTTACAGTCTTTTATCTAATTTGCTTATAGCTGTTGCAGGTCTGTTGGCCCTTTTGCAGCTAGGTATGAACACCACAGTTCCTACAATGTCCACCACTTATCATGTCAGTCTTTGTTTATAGTGTTTGTAAAGTCTCACTTTTTTTTTTTTAGGTAAAAATAATAAACATGTTATACTTACCTGCCCTGTGCAGTGGATTTGCACAGAGCAGCCCGGATCCTCCTCTTTTCGGGTCCCTCTTCACTGCTCCTAGACCCTCCCACCTGTTGAGTGCCCCCACAGCAAGCAGCTTGCTATGGGGGCACCTGAGCCAAGTCACAGTTCCCTGTGTCCAGACACGGAGCTGTGACCCGCCCCCTTTCTCTTCTCATTGGCTGACTGCTGCCTCAGCCAATGAGGAGGGGAGTCCGACACATTCCTACAACATCGCTGGATCTAGATGGGGCTCAGGTAAGTATAAGGGGGCTGAGGGGGGCACAACAGGCTTTTTATCTTAATGCATAGAATGCAATGCAAGAATTACAATCACTTCAATGAGAAAGAGCAAAGTGCATAATGCTGTAACCCAGCACATCCAATGAAAAATAATCTTGCATTGCTGCAGCCATACCAAACTACAAAAAGATATGACTGGCTGCTGTAGTTAACATGCCTCACCACAACAAAAAATTGGGATTATGTAATTTAAAAAGTAGGAAGCTTATTTACAAAATTAATATGATAAACATTGAGAAGACCAAATGCAACAAATAACAATGTCTTCTAATCAAAAAAAGTTTGCAAAAAATAAGCTGGCCTAAAACAATAATGCGTGTTCAATAATACAATTTCAAGGGTTTACTTGGAAAAATGAGAGTGTCATTAAAGGATTATGGAACGGATGGTGGGTGCCTGGTGATGCATAGCAGAAGCTGGCAGAAAGTGACTGAACTGTGATAAGCAGTTTTACCTCCCTTCCATTCATTTCAGGAAACGTGGATTGGTTGCAGCACGTGTTTGAACTGTATATGTGTTTCATGCTGACTTTGTTGTATGGAACATATAGAACATATTGGCCTCTATTTATTTTAGAGGAAAATAATAGAAGAAATTCACTGACTGAAATGGATTTGCACATATACGTTCATATCAGCTGTGTTTTCTGGGCTGAAAGCTCACTTGCTGCATGCTTCAAGTACAGTGACTGAATTGACAGCTCCTGGTCTCTAGTTATGATCAGGAGTCAGCAGGATGGGTCCTGATCATGTGACCACTGTGACAACCAGTTACATTTGTCATGTGATCAGGTACTCAACCAGCCTGTCAAATTTTAATTGCAATTATCATTAGCAGCTGCTATAGCCGCTAGCAATAATCACCGTCTTCTCCCGGTGAGGATGGCTTCCCGCCCCCCCCCCCCCCCCCGCAGGGAGAATACAGTGTCTCAGCAGGTGGGATTCTCTAATCTGTGTTGATAGGGGAATCATGCAAATTTTCATGGTTGCATGAAAGAAATTTGCACCATCTTTAGCTTAGTGAATAAAGTGAGGATGTATGGACATCAATATTCCAATCACGTGGAAGATTTTTATTTTAGTTGCCCATGATTGGGTATTCTTTGCAAAATGTACATTCACTTTGTCTCACTGTACTGAACATGCTGTGCTCCTTTTACATCAACATGTTAAACATGATAAGGATTATATGAGATTTTAATGATTTACTTTAACAACAAATTTTCGCCAAATTGTAACAGAGGTAAAAATAATAAATACATCATAATTTACACCAAAACTTTCAACAGAAACCATTCCACCCTAATCTTGCCACCATTTATTCTTTTAAACAGAGAAGCTGGAGAAGAAGAATTTTTCGGCATAAGGTGCTATAATTTCATGTACTGGATTTTACTGTATAACACAGCAAAAGGACACATTGATTGGTAACAATGTGAATTTATCTGTATTCAATCCCTTTTTAAAAATGATTACAAGCTCTTTAGAGGATAGATTATCCGCTCACTTGGGATTAAACCTTGATTATCCTTAGCCCGAAGCACTTGGTCTGTCTTGAACACTGTCAGCTCTGCTGCATGGTTCCTTTTCTTTCTTGTGTAGCTGACAGTTCACTTAAGTGAGAAATTGTGATTCCCAGCAATAAAATAGTGCAAGATGCATTATTCATAGCTCACTGCTCAGCCAGTTAAACTGCTAGGTGCCTGATAACAAAAGATTCTGGGTATCATGAAAATAAATGTAAATGTATCTTACCAGAGCGGACTGTGCCCTGCTGGTACGTCTCACAAACTAAAATAAACACAAATGTCTGCTGCTCATCTCTTCCGACCAATACACCTATTTCCCTAGCAACTGATAATCATAGCCTGGAGTACCTACAGAAGAGCTACCTAAGCCTTCTAGAAATCTGTTCTGCAAGCATCACTCATAATAGTCAGCACCCAATGACAAACACCTCTTTACAGACACTTATGTCTCATTCCTTGTCCCTACTATTTGGAAAAGAGTATGTGTTACAGCACTGTAATGTCAGGCCTTTTAAGCAGTAGTGGAAGTCAAGATTTGTATTTTATTGGACCTTATATGTCATGAATATATCACCTACTAAACAACCAGTACCTGTGCATATTACAGTGGCTTGAAAAAGTATTCATGCACCTTGAAATTTTCCACATTTTGTCATGTTACAACCAAACACGTAAATGTATTCTATTGGGATTCTATGTGATAGACCAACACAAAATGGCACATAATTGAGAAGTGGAGAGAAAATGATAACCGGTTTTCAAAATATTTTACAAATAAATATGTGAAAAGTGTGGCGTGCATTTTTATTCAGCCCCCTTTACTCTGATACCCCTAACTAAAATCTAGTGGAATCAATTGCCTCCAGAAGTTACCTAATTAGTGAAAAGAGGCCTCCTGTATGTAATTTAATCTCAGTATAAATACAGCTGTTCTGTGTAGCGCTCAAAGGTTTGTTAGAGAACCTTAGTGAGCAATCAGCATCATGAAGGCCAAGGAACACACCAGACAAGTCAGGGATACATTTGTGGAGAAGTTTAAAGCAGGGATAGGTTATAAAAAAAAAAATATACCAAGCTTTGAACATCTCATGGAGAACTGTTCAATTAATCACCCGAAAATGGAATGGAGTATGGCACAACTGCAAACCTACCAAGACATGGCCGTCCACTTAAACTGACAGGCCGAGCAAGGAGAGCATTAATAAGAGAGGCAGCCAAGAGGCGCATGGTAACTCTGGAGGAACTTCAGAGATCCACAGCTCAGGTGAGAATCTGTTCACAGGACAACTATTAGTTGTGCACTCCACAAATCTGGCCTTTATGGATGAGTGGCAAGAAGAAAGTCATTGTTGAAAGAAAGCCATAGGAAGTGCAGTTTGCTGACATGTTTCACCCAGTCACATGGTTTTTTTCAAGGAAAACCCACATGACTGGATGAAACAGGTCGGCAAAGACACCACGGCAGTGGCGCTTTATACGTCACGGATGATGCACCACGTCAAATCAGCGTAAGCGCACTAAACACCATGAGGATAGTGGGAGCCATCTCCAGTTGAGATATCAGGACGGAGTGCCTAGATGGCCTCACAACGCTATAGCGACACCAGCAGATCTATACTGTGAAGCTCCCCAGATTTCCGTGTGGCAATCGAGCACCCAGGACAGAACTTTACGGAGATACCTGGGACAACTGTCAGATATCAGAGACTCTTGTCCATAACGGTCGGGTGAGCGGACCATTGGCCCTTTGACTGTCTTTACTCTTGCACAACTACCTCTGTCCTGACCTGCAAATAAGCTTCACCCACTGTCCTAGCTAAATAAACCCCACGCTGGTTTACCCCTGCTAATACGGCTTGGCCTGAAGCTGAAGATCTGAATGAATTATCGACTGTCAGTGGCTATATGCTGCCCTCTATATAGTGTATATCACCAGCTGAATAATAGTCAATTCTGTTAACCCAGTGGTATTGCTTTTTACAGGGATTATTTTTCAAATTTGTGGACTCCCAATATAATACCCCTGTATCCCCCAGATGGGGGCCTGATGGTCAACAGTGATGGGATATGCACGTCTAGTAATGGTGTAAGTCACCAGAATTTATGTGCCTATTTAACTGACACTCTCTGTACCTTACATTTATTTGGGTGTATATGGTGTGTGCTTGATGTATATTGATGTATATTGTTACACAGCTGCTTTTATATAGACAACGTTGTCTTATGTTAACATTAGTCTAGGTGTTGGTGGTGGGTACCTAGTTTTTGTAATTTTGTCCTTATTAATTGTGCAATAAAAACCATTACTTCTGTTAGAGTTTTAAGTCCCGGAGACCACACCTTAACTAGTGAGCTTGCATTTCAAGGGACGCTGTACCCATTATGCACATCATTTTGATGGTGCAGCACACATACAATAGTGAGTTGATGGTTTCTATTTTTAGAAGAAAATCTGTTAGAGTCTGCAAAAGACTTGAGACTGGGGTGGAGGATCACCTTCCAGCAGGACAATGACCCTAAACATACAGCCAGAGCCACATTGAAATTGTTTAGATCAAAGCATATGCATGTGTTAGAATGGCCCTGTCAAAGTCCAGATCTAAATCCAGTTGAGAATCTGTGGCAATACTTAAACATTGCTGTTCACAGAGGCTCTCCATCCAATCCGACAGAGCTTGAGCGAATTTGCAAAGAAGAATGGGCAAAAATGTCACTCTCTAGATGTGCAAAGCTGCTAGAGACATACCCAAAAATACTTGCAGCTGTAATTGCAGTGGAAGGTGGTTCTACAAAGAATTGATTCAGGGGGGCTGACATAATGATACAAATGCAGAAATCTTTTCAGATATTTATTTGTAAAAAATTTGGAAATGCATTTATCATTTTCCTTCCACTTCACAATTATGTGCCACGTTGTGTTGGTCTATCACATAAAATCCCAATAAAATATATTTACATTTTTGATTGTAATATGACAAAATGTGGAAAATTTCAAGGGGTGTGAATACTTTTTCAAGGCACTGTAAATCATGGCAAAACAGTAATAAATGATACAACCTGGAAAAGGAAATGCTTCACAAAAAGGACTTTTAATATCCTAATTTATATAATTAAATGTGGAGAACATTCCTGTAAATTTTCTATATCTATTTACAATGGACAGGGCAAAGCATTTAATTTTTTTGTCTGGTAAATATTGAATCCAAACTTCAGGTTCCCCTCTGCCCCATACTTCCCCACCTGGTTTGCTTGGAGCATCCTTCTTTTGTTTAAAAAATAAAAATAAAAAATCGGTCCATATACTTTTTCCATGGATCTTTGGGTCTGGCTACGTGATGTCTTTGATCCTCTTCTTCCTCGGCTAGCGAGTCCTGAATACTACAGGCAATTGCACTACATTCTCCTATTATTCCAGGGTGGCCTAATTAAGTGTGTGTCCTTGATATCTTGGGCTCACATGAAGCTGACATGGGCACACATGAAGTGGGATGAATGATGCTGGGTGTCATTAAACCCTGAAAGAGGACCAGCACTGGATTCAAAACCAGTGAGTTTGCACAGGGCAGGCCTAGAGAGGAGAGTAGTATTGCAGACATAGATTCTTTTTCATTTTAACTTGGCAAGAGGAATCTTTTTTTAAAATGTTTTATTATCCTGAAGATGAGCTTGAAGTTATACATTTGTATATTATGAAGTCAGCAATTCAAATTATCTTTTTCATCTGTTGTGAAAAGCTGGTGGTTTACAGAGGCCAAAATGAGTCACAGAAAAAACAAATGTATGCAGATTATAATACTGATGGAGAATATATATATACATATATACAGTATATCACATAAGAGACACAAAGTTAACAATATTAACCATACTAGGTACAATATTGGGCAATGCAATACTACAGATACAATCTGTACAGAAGACAAAGTGATGTTAGAAAGACAATGGTTGTCCCTTTAATAGACCTGATTTCGAGGAGGCTACTAATACTTCTGTACAAATTTGAGATAGAGTAAAGAATTGAGATAAATTTTACAGCAAATGTTTTCTTTAAGTTTCCTATACTGAATGAGAACTGGTCATTACAGACAGCACATCGGCAGATTCAGTTTTCTGTGCACTACTATGTCTTTCTCCACTAGGAGTAACTAAGCTTCTTGTAGAACATGATTCAGTATCGAGATAAAAACATTTGTGTTAGTCCATGGTCACATTTGGGACTGTGTTTTACATTGTAATATGTACAATTCTCTGGAAAAAAATAAAAGAGTCTAGTTATTCTTGTTTTATGTTGTACTCTTTCTTTTACGTTTGCTTTTCTAACAATCTCCTCTACTTCCCTTGACAATTCAGTTATATTTCCAAGATTCTCTGTCATATGTCAGGGTCTAAGCAAAGAAAAGAATGGATGCTAAAACTTTGAAAATATTGAGACAAAGCCAGCTACTTGCAATATAAAGTCTTGTCTGACAAGTAGGTTGCAAAAAGAAATCAAAATGTATCACATCTTGTCTGGCCAGTTATGATTTTGCTGGAATTAGCAGGATAAACCTAGGAGCTACTATATATTTCACTTCTTCTGAAGTGATGTGGGCGCAAATGATGTGACCGGAAGTGATGTCAGACTTTTGACCGAGTGTGGTGGTGGGATCCAGGCGGTTTTCTGAGTGTGGTGTCAGGCTTTACATTAGTGGTCATGTTCTATATGTTCTGTACGCTATGCTACATTACAAGATATTGTTTGGTGAGCTTTTTCTTATGGAATAAAATATATCTTGAGTTTTACTGCACTATTGCAAGTGTGTTTTTTTTCCTTTACATGATATGTGATTACTGGTCTATTTGGAGCGGAGCTGGGATGGAGAGGTGCTGTAGAAGTGGAATTATATTGCTTGGATGCTGTTCTAATGCCATTATTGCCTATTTGAAATAAGAAAGGCAATTTAATCTGGTGAGTTACACTAGATTGGGGTGGAGTGGTGATTACTGGATTCACAGCGGTATTGTAGTTAAGTGGATGAGGAAAAATGAGTGGAATTGTCACTTAATTTTTAAAAAGTTTTCTGGACTGGTTACACATACTTATATTTAAAGAACTGGGAGTTATTCACCTTATTAAACACTTGGAGTAGTTAGGCTAGATTTCCACTAGTGCAACTTTTCATGCAATTTGGGACTGAAAAGTTGCATGACAAGTCGTACCCCATGATTTCCAATGAGCACAATTCATATCTGTGCGACTTCAAAGTAGTCCCTGCACTACTTTGACCACACTTTGAAGCGACTTGAGGTCCATAGACCTTAAGAATACACAGGCATTGCTTCAAGTCGCAGCAAAAAAATTGCGGTAAAATCACGCGACTTTGTGGAACGCAATAGTGGAAACATAGCCTCAAGGACACTTGTGCATTCATCTTTTTACCTATTAATTCACCGATTTTGTTTTATTTAAATGATGTGAATAAATTGTTTCACAGCGCTACTTGTTTTAAGCACCTTGTTGTTTGATTTCACTGCTATTTATAAAATAAATTATCAATTAGTTTCAATCAGTCATTCTGAATTGTGAATTTTACATTTATGCCACCTGACAGGTCTGGTCTGTTCTCCCTAAAGTGCCAGTTGTCTGGCTCTCTTTGTTTCCAATATGTCCAGAAACAAGTGTGCAGATCTGGAGCTCTGACTTCACAGGCTGCATACATGCTACAGGTTTGTTACGCCTAGACACAGTCAGGCAATAAGCATTTTCAGAAGGAGCTCCGCAATGGCTGTCTACATGTTTTTCTTAATACAAGCTTCTTGAAAATGATTTTTCTCTCTAGGGTATCTATACATGTAAATGTATGTAAAAGAGCATACAGCGTCCATATTGAAAAAACTGTTGCAAGTTAATCAAATTACAAGATAGACCATCAAGGAAGGACAGTTTTAAAGCCTACTGACAGGACTCTATCCACAGGCTTGCAGTAAAATAAGAGTGGAAATGTAAAAGAATAAAATCTCTATAACTGGAACTCCTGCTGCTCAATTGTTTTATCACAGTGGGTAAGCACCTATGTTCTATCACAGGCTAGGGTGAGCAGGTTTATTACGTTTGTAGTGGTTTTCTTTCAGTATATAAGTCTATCATATATTGGTGTGTTGTCTAGAGCCTTGAAAAAGTTGGGCTATGCCCTACTGAAACATGGGTCTCAATAAACAGTTTCTCTGTCTTGATTTACTAGAGCTGGAGCCAAGTCTAATATTGTTTGCTTACTGTGCATGTATACCTCTTACATTCTGCTACCCTCTCCAACAATTTTTTTATTTTTTTTAAATATGACCGTTGTTATGTATGGGAACATTACCTATGAAATAAATTCTAGGCAATATTGGTTTACTTGAAGAAAAGATTGCAAATACAATATTGGTTTACTAATGGATTAAAAATCGAGTCTTGCTACTTTTAATGATGGTTTGGCCACTATTCCTAATTACCACTAACTGCAGATTCTGCAGTTTTCTATTTTATTAGGACATTAGACACAATCTCTAATTAATATTCTGCTTTTGTTTTTGACCCTTTTACTTTTCCATATTATGTTAGTGCCATATCAAGTAGAACTTTTCCCCCTAATTTCATGGAATGGAACACATGACTAAGTTTAAATGTTTACACTGCAGTTTGAATTTGTAAGCCTTGATGAGCAGGCTTATATTTTATATACACTCTGTTGCTTTGTATTATTCCTTACAATGCAAAAATGACATATTCAACATAGATGTGTTTGAGGTCTTAATGGAGACCTACCATTAGAACAATTTGCATTTAGAGCTGAAAATTAGGTAGGTTTAAAAGACACAACATTATTGCAGCTTTAATTATCAATACATAATTAATTCTTTTTTTTTTTTAAGGGTAATTTTCTTTAAGTACCTGAATTTTACCTGGTATAAACCTCTTGCAACCCCTTTACAGCAAGCGTGGGACGAAGAGGCAGTACAAGCAGAATATCTGTTTGTGTGCTTACAAGGAGCATGTAAATAGAAAGAGAGATCAGAGTGACAGAAAGGTGGTCTAATGCGGCGTACACACGGTCGGAATTTCCGATGGAAACAGTCCGATGGGAGCTTTTCATCGGATTTTCCGACCGTGTGTATGCCCAACGGTCTTTTTCTGACGGAATTTCCGACGGACTTTGAATTGAGAAACTGTTCTCAATTTTTCCGACGGAAAACTTTTCTATCGGATTTTCCGATCGTGTGTATGCAATTCCGACACGCAAAAAAGTGCACATATAATACCGCGCTGCACGCTGGAAAAAGCAGCTGACACAGCAAACAGACAATTGCAATACTAATAAAAAATGGAAAGTGCAGTGCTAAAATTTTGATCTCACAAATAATAAATATAAGCGATGTGAAGCTCTAATGCGATTAATACTCAGTAATTTTATATAAAAAAAAATCAACCTGAAAACACATAAACAATAAGTCTATAGATGGAGTGAAAAATGTGATGAATCTGGATGGCCCTTACAGGGACATGTGCCAAGTGTTCATAACATCTTTAAGGCATCCGAAAATGGTGAATGAATGATAAAACAATATGTGAATATAGTCCACCACAGATAGAATGAAGGCTTACCAGATGGTTTGAACTCAAAAAGACATACGTCCTATGAGTCAAACAGGCTCCATCATCTGTATATCATGAAATGTGATTAGCATCTAACTATTGAAATAAGCCCATTTAGTGAAAGGGGTCGTTCACATTTGCAGAAGCCCTTGCTGCCCTCCTGAAAAGAGATCCGTGGTGAAGGTTGACAGTCGGCTGGGAGAGAGATATGTTGCCTCATTGCCACTTGTTTTAACCCTGAAAAGCCCACACTACCGGGCCACGTTGTAGGCCAGGAGTGGTTTGACCCAATTCACTTGAATGAAGTGTTTGGTGGCAGTGCTGCCGGTCAAATGTAACACGGGGTATAAAATTTGCTGTAGCCAAGAAGTAAAGCATTGCGCCCATGGCATGAGTACAATCCTGTTTGTCACTGAAGCTTAAGGATAGATTTTGGGATGAGTGTAAATGTGTTTAGGTGCTGTCTAGCTGCGTTTAGGCGTGTCTCTCGCTTGGGCATTCATTAATTTCATTGATCAGAATAATAATTTATTCTGGCCATTGAAATTAATTAATGCTCAAACACTTGATGCCCCTATGGTTAATGCACATTTAGACGAGTTTAGACATGTCAAGCGTTTTTTCTGCCAAAACTCTGGTGCTCTCAGATGCACTTACAGTGTGTTTTTCATCTGCCTCTAAAAGAACCTGCCTCTAAATGCATATGTGTGCATGGAGACATAGGTTAACATTGAGGAGCATTTAGAGGCAGAAGAAAAAATGAATACGCCGGACGCCCCTATAAGCAGCATTTTTAATGCTCAGTGTGCACGAGGCCTGACATTTATACGCTTGTCTACAATAAATGAACTGCATAAACACATGCACAGATACAGTAAGGTCCCTATACAGTTGTTTACATACCCTGGCAGAATTTTTATAATTTCTTGGCCATTTTTCAGAGAATATGAATGATAACACAAAAACTTTTCTTTCACTCACGGTTAGTGTTTGGCTGAAGCCATTTATTGTCAATCAACTGTGTTTACTATTTTAAAAAATAATGACAACAGAAACTACCCAAAAAACCCTGATCAAAAGTTTACATACCCCAGTTCTTAATACCGTTTATTGCCCCCTTTAACATAAATGACAGATTGAAATCTTTTGTGGTATTTGTGGATGAGGCTCTTTATCTTCTCAGATGGTAAAGCTGGCCATTCCTTTTGGCAAAAAGCCTCCAGTTCCTGTAAATTATTGGGCTGTCTTGCATGAACTGCCCGTTTGAGATCTCCCCAGAGTGGCTCAATGATATTGAGGTCAGGAGACTGAGATGGCCACTCAAGAACCTTCACTTTATTCTGCTGTAGCCAATGACAGGTCGGCCTTGTGTTTTGGATCATTGTCATGTTGCAATGTCCAAGTACGTCTCATGCGCAGCTTCCTGGCTGATGAATGCAAATGTTCCTCCAGTATTTTTTGATAACATACTGCATTCATCTTGCCATCAATGTTGACCAAATTTCCTCTGCCTTTGTAGCGCACACATCTCTAAAACATCAGCGATCCACCTCCGTGTTTTACAGTAGGAATGGGGTACCTTTCATCATAGGCCTTGTTGACTCCTCTCCAAATGTAGCATTTATGGTTGTGGCCAAAAAGCTAAATCTTGGTCTTATCACTCCAAATGAGGTTTGAGGCTTGTCTCTGTACTGTTTGCTGTATTGTAAGCGACATACTTTTTGGCCCATCTTTCTTCAAGTGCCTCCTTAAACAGCCACACCACGTTTTCAGAGAGTCCTGTATTTCACCAGTTATTTGTGGGTTTTCCTTTGCATCCCGGACAATTTTCCTGGCACTTGTGGCTGAAAGTTTAGTTGGTCTACCTGACTGTGGTTTGGTTTCAACAAAACCCCTCATTTTCCACTTCTTGATTGGAGTTTGAACACTGATGATTGGCATTCTCAATTCCTTGGATATCTTTTTATATGCCTTTCCTGTTTTATACAGTTCAACTACCTTTTCCCGCAGATCCTTTGACAATTCTTTTGCTTTGCCCATGATTCCCCATGATTCAGAATCCAGAAACGTCAGTGCAGCACTGGATGAAAGATGCAAGGGTCTGTCAGGAGTCCAGAAACTCGTTGACCTTTTTATACACACACACTAATTACAAGCAAACAGATCACAGGTGATGATGGTTACCTTTAATAGCCAGTCAAACCCCTTTGTGTCAACTTGTGTGCATGTTATCAGGCCAAAATCACCAGGGTATGTAAACTTTCTATCAGGGTCATTTGGGTAGTTTCTGTTGTCATTATGATTTAAAAAGAGTAAACACAGTTGATTGATAATAAATGGCTTCAGCCAAACACTAACCAAGAGTGAAAGAAAATTTTTTGTGTTATCATTCATATTCTCAGAAAAATGGCCAAGAAATCATAAATTCTGCCAGGACATGTAAACTTATGAGCACAACTGTATATTTTGACACAGGCACAATTTTAGATGTTTCCAGGTATTTACCAAAACATATTTATATAATAGTTATATAATGGACATTGCCTGAAAGTGCACTCTCAGGTTTAATTTGAGGGTATGTACATCCAAATCAGAGGAAGGGTTTAGGAATTAGAGCTCTTAAACATAACCATCCCACTTTTGTGGAAAAGTAATTGGACAATTGAATCAAAAGCTGTTTCATGGCCAGCTGTGGGCTACTCCTTCATTATTTCTTCATCAATTAAGCGGGTAAAAGTTCTGGAGTTGATTCCAAGAGTGGTATTTGCATTTGGAATCTACTGCTGCGAACCTACATCATGCATTCAAAGGAGCTGTCCATGCAATTGAAACATTGTAAGGCTTCAAAAATGAAACAAATCCATCAGAGAGATAGCAGCAACATTAGGAGTGGCCAAATTAACAGTTTGGTACATTCTGTACATTCACACACTGGTGAGCTCAGCAACATAAAAAGGCCTGGACGTCCATGGAAGACAACAGTGGTGGATGATCGTAGGATTCTCTGTATGGTAAAGAAAACCCTATTTACAACATCCAGATAAGTGAAGGACACTCTCCAGGAGATAGGCGTATCATTGTTAAAGTCTACAATCAAGAGAAGACTTCACGAGAGCAAATACAGAGGATTCACCACAAGGTGCAAACCATTCATAAGCCTGAAGAATAGATGTATACACTGCTCCTAAAGTGCCTCAAAGATGCGGCTTGCAGGACTTTTTTTTAATGTCCCGCAAGCTCACCGCTTGTGTGAAAGCCCTCTCTATAGCGCCTGTAAAGCACCTCAGTGTGAAAGTGGCCTTACAAAAGTTTGCCAACATTTGTTCTTGCATGGGAAAAAGTTCTCACTAAGTTTTTTTTCTGATTTAACATTCCTTATCTATTCACCTGACACTTGAACAAAACTTTAAAATAATATTTGCCAGGGTTGAGATGTCCAATCAATGTTTTCTATAATGAAAATGATTGGCTTCCTGTGGAAAGTGCTGAACTGTCGTTTTTTTTAGCACAAGTTCAGCTCTTTCCTTTTTTAATTCATTAAAACAAAAAAAAATTTAAAATAGCAAAACTCCTTCCTACTAAAATGTATTAGCAAGCCAAGAATGCTGGTTAGTATACCCAGGGCAATAGGACCATCAGGGGTCCCCTGGCACCAGAATCTGATCATAGGGAGCACAGTTCCGCTTCTATCAAAATCACTGCTCAGCCAGTCATCGAAAAGTGAGAGGGGTTCATAACCAGGACAGTTTTGAATGTGGCAAAGAAACTAGGGTGTTGTCTACCTCAGTGTTCCTCCACTTCAATCCTCAAGGCACCCCAACAGGTCATGTTTTCAGGCTTTTCATTATTTTGCACAGGTGATTTGATCACTTTCACTGCCTTAGTAATTACCACAAAAAACTGGAAAAACTGAAAACATGACCTGTTGGGGTGCCTTGAGGACTGGAGTTAAGAAACAATTGTCTACCTGACCATACCTGTAACATCACTGTCTGGCAGTAGCCCAAATATAGGCAGAAGGGGGGGCTGGGACAGAGCAATGAAGTGCAGAAGATATCTTTATTTCATAATACTCCAAAGTCTTCATTTTGTTTTTCTTCAGCCATTCGGTGGTGGACTTGCTGGTGTGTTTAGGATCATTGTCCTGCTGCAGAACCCAAGTTCGTTTCAGCTTGAGTACACGAACAGATGGTCGGACATTCTCCTTCAGGATCTCTTGGTAGACAGCAGAATTCATAGTTCCTTTTATCACGGCAAGTCTTCCAGGTCCTGAAGCAGCAAAACAGCCCCAGACCATCACACTACCACCACCATATTTTACTGTTGGTATAATGTTCTTTTTCTGAAATGCAGTGTTCCTTCTACGCCAGATATACTTGGACACACACCTTCCAAAGAGTTCCACTTTTGTCTCATCGGTCCACAGAATGTTGTCCCAAAAGTCTTGGGATCATCAAGATGTGTTGTGGAGAAATTGAGACGAGCTTTGATGTTCTTTTTGCTCAGCAGTGGTTTTCTCCTTGGAACTCTGCCATGCATTCGTAAATGTGTGTGTGATGGTAGCCTGAGTGTTCCCGCAATGCACCGCAGCGGAGACCTGTGTATAGGCCCTTAGGGTCAGATTCCCTTTTTGCACAAAGAACACAGAGTGAAATTAATAAACCTTTCACAGGCTTATTTTAGAAAATTTTAAAGCACTGTTTATAATTTCACAACATTCATAATTTCATATTATTTTTAACAAACCATTGATAGGTTTTTCCTTTTTGTGTGAAAATATTCAGCGGCATTGTATAGTTTTAACAAAGGTGTAAAAACTGCCCACGCATATTTTCTAAATGTCCGCTGTGGTGTTTAATGTCTACTTCAGGTCACAATTCACACAGAAAAGGTTGCATCATTGGTGAACTTTTTGGCTTCCTGGTGGCTAAACCTTGGGCATATCATTAAAAAAACATTATTTTTTTTCTTTTTCAGTGCATTAAAAATAGAAAACCAATAGAAGTAAATAATTATTCACATAGGATATATTTAACAGCATTGAATTTTTTTCCTTTCCTTTAATTGCCACCAACAACTGCGCCTGCAGTAGTATAACAAAAAAAAAAAAAAAAGGCACTTTTAAAGCAGTTCATGTATGTTATCTGTAGGAAAAGACAGTGCCTGAATACATTTCATAATCATTATTCTTTGCCTGTCTTCTAAATGCATTCATGTTTGACAATCCATCGTATTCAGGGAAAATAATGAGCAAAGACTTTGCTCACTGCAAAAGTGATTGCAAAACACATCCTACAAATAAACCCTTATTTATTTATGTTACTGAGAATTATGCTGAGCATTATTGATTTTGCGGTAATGTAGCTGATGCACTTTAAAAGCGCTAAAGCTTTTTTCCACTGCAAGTATAGCTAATTTCTCTTTTCACATGGAAAGAACCAAGTCTCTTGAGACCAAAATACTCATGGGTTTGAAAAGGAAAAAAAACAAACACGCAGTTCATTCAGGCCATTCAAAACGCATCAGTTCCACTATCATACTATACGACATTACACTGCTGCCCATGACGAGGTGGAATATTGAGGTCATTAAGAAACAATGAGGACTTCCAGACAATTCTATTGATTGATGGCAGTGATACTCCTAGACTGCAATACAGGGCAGCCGCTGAAAGGAATATGTGCTCTTATGAAAATGCTATTTTCTTTACCTACGACTTTCATACTTTCAAAATGTGTGTCTAGAGATGGACATCTTAATCACGATCCTTCAAGAAGAGTTAGTTGTGAGGCAACGGTTTCCTCAACGACTGCTTTTCCGATATGAAACAGTAATTTGTATTGCCTATTGTGTTTTCTTAGCCTTTCTCGTTTGGTTTTCAGTATGATTGCTGATGTAAAGCCATTGTACATAATTTTAAAAAGGTTGCTTTAACTGATGTCATATGCAGATTAAAGAGGAAGTAAACCCTAATGGGTTTACTTCCTCTTTGTTTCCCTGCAAAGGTAAAGCATAATGGGCTACTATGCATCGCATAGTAGCCCATTATGTGTCACTTACCTGACACAGGAGCCTGTAACGTCACCGCTGTCCCCTGGTGAACAGAGCCTCCATCTTCTTTGCCAGTATCGCGGCTCCGGCGCTGTGACTCACCGGAGCACGGGAGCCGCCACTAGCGACATATCGCCGTTAGCAGCGGCGAGCTCAGTGCGCCTGCACGCCACTGTCTACGGCACATGCATCATAGACAGCGGTGCCTGTTTTTTTGCAAATATCTCCTAAACCGTGTAGGTTTAGGAGATATTTCTTGGACCTACAGGTAAGCCTTAATCTAGGCTTACCTGTAGGTCAAAGTGGTTTGTAAGGGTTTACAACCACTTTAAAGGTCCCTTTGATATACTGTACATATAAATGAAACATTTAGGGGTCTATGTATAAATAAATGTTGCCATGCGGATGTCTTAAGACATTCATAAGTATTGTTTGTAAAATGATTATCTCCTATAATCATTCATTCATCTACTGGCCATAATGCAGTATTTTCCTAAAATACCTCAATCAAAACAGAATGCTGCATTATGGCCACTAGATGAAGCTGACAATCATAGGAGATAACCATATTACAAATAGTACAGTGATCATTTGTGGCCTCTGTGCGAATGCTTAAGACATCAACAAAAAATTGATACTCAGAGTAGTGTTGTTATATTGAATTCTGCAATAAAACCTTACTGTTCAATAGCTACATTTTGCATAGAATCAGCTCCTGTGATACATTTGCAGGCAATAGTGGTCAGGACATTATGGTGGGAGAAGGATGCTGGAAACTGTATATGCCCTAGGAATATTTGCTTAAGTCCAGAAGTGCTTAGATACCCCTTCATGCCCAGCCTTTTTCTGACACTTGTTGCTTACAAGTGAAAATCATTTTTTTTTTTGCTAGAAAATTACTTAGAACCCCCAAACATTATATATTTTTTTAGCAGAGACCCTAGAGAATAAAATTGCAATATTTTATGTTACACTGTATTTGCGCAGCGGTCTTTCAAATGCAATTTTTTTCTAAGTAATACTTTCATGAATTAAAATAAAAGAAAACAGTGAAGTTAGCCCAATTTCTTTGTATAATGTGAAAGATGATGTTACGCCGAGTAAATAGATACCTAACATGTCATGCTTTAAAATTGCACATGCTCGTGGAATGGCAACAAATTACGGTATTTAAAAACCTCCATACGCTACGCTTGTTGTTAAAAATTGTTAACGGTTAACAGTTTAGAGCTACTGAGAAGTTCTAGAATTATTGCTCTCGCTCTAACGATCGCGGCAATACCTCACATGTGTGGTTTAAACACGGTTTACATTTGCGGGCGCAACTGACGTATGCATTCACTACTGCACGCAAGCTCGGAAGGACGGGCTGCATTAAATTTTTATTTTTTAATTATTTTTACACTGTCCCTTAAATTATAAGTTTTTTGATCACTTTTATTGCTGTCACAAGGAATGTAAACATCCCCTGTGACATTGATAGTCAGTTACAGGTACTCTTTATGGAGGGATCTGGAGTCTATAAGACCCCAAATACCTCCTTTGCACTTAAAAGTATTCAGAATGCCAAGTTTGGCTGTTTTGAATACAATTTTTTTTAAATCTGGCGCCTTTCAGGCTTCAGTAAACCGGAAGTGATGTCATGACATCGCTTCTGGATTACTAGATCCAAGAACCGATCAAAGGCGATTCCGGCATTGTTCGGGCCTCCGGCCAGCCAACAAGTGTGCCGGCGGGACGCTTGGGCCTCCCGGTGGGATAGGAGAGCCCGGGCGAGATGCAGAAGGCGGCGGGGGGGGGGGGGGAGACCCACTCCCGCTGCTAGTAATAATGATTGAGTGGCTGCTTAGCCGCACGATTGTTATCATAAGAAAGCCAACTGGCAGCTCTAAAAAAACTGTACCGGGGTGATGCCTGAAGCTGCAAGTACAACCCCTTGAACCGAAGCCTGCATATTTGCGTTACGTCCGGCGTAAAGGAGTTAAATGTATTCTTATGCCCCATACACATGGTCGGAAAATGTCCTATCAGACAATGTTGTCGGAAATTCCGACCGTGTGTAGGCTCCATCGGACTTTTTCCGTCGGATTTTCCAACGGACAAAGTTTTATCTCCTGCTCTCAAATTTTCCGACAACAAAGTCCTATCGGACTTTTTCCGATCGCGTGTAGCGAATTCCGACGGACAAAGTGCCACGCATGCTCAGATCACATTACAAGACCAAAGCTATTGGCTACTAGCCTCTACGTAGTCCCGTCGTAGGCATCAAACGTCACCACGTTCAGAATGATCGGATTTTCCGCCAACTTTGTCCGACCGTGTGTATGCAACACCAGTGTCGGACAAAATCCGTCGGAAAAAATCCGATGGATTTTGTGGTCGGATTTTCCGACCGTGTGTATGGGGCATTAGACTGTCTTAGAATAACTTTAACTGAATCTCTAAATAGTTTCACCAAGGCTAAAGTAGGTATAAATACTAATCTAGATCCTCTCAATCTGAATGGACTGAGGAATGCTGTTTAACCATTTGCCTACCCAAACAGTCTGGTCTAATTGACTAGTGTAGTCTGTCATTGCACTGTTATCCAGTAATAAATGGTGTTTTGTATAACAAACACGTTGTGGCTGTATTCCACCAATTAGAACTGAAGGAACCAAAGCTGTACACAAAAGTCCTTGGGTACTGTACATTACTGTAGCTGTATAAACCCAACCAGGAAGACTGACACTGCTGTTTATGCATTATGTATATTTTTATCCATTTTGAAGAGCAGTGGTGTACCGACATGGGTAGTAAAGGTATAAACTGCTGCCAAGCCCTTGCCCTGGTGGGACTAACTTTGAAAGTGATTAAAATATTCTCATCTTTTTCTCCTTCAACCCTGCACTAAAAGTAAGAAGCTATATGTGTTCAAAAGTAATGACTGCCTGAAGGATCTTCACATTCAACAATTTGGGGACTGTAGGATTCCCGAGTTCCACTGCTATGTGCTGTGGTTCCATCCACCAGTCACTATGACACTACTGTTTCCGGTAGTGACAAAGGGGCTTGGTGGCCTGCCAGCCTTCTAGTGTAAATAAACAGTAGGCACAATAAGCTGTCCAAAAACCTATAGCAACCTAACTTCACAGTCTCTGTTGTGATCTTTACGGATCAATTTCTTTGTCAGCAAGGGCATGTTTTAACCACTTGACAACCGGGCCATAGCCGAATGAAGGCTACAGCGTGGTCAGATAATTCTGGGAGGGTGTACAATGACGTCCTCCCAGAATCGCGCCCCCTGGGACACGCATATGGGAGTGTCTGTGCTCACCGGGTTCTAGGGACCCAGCGCGTCACAGATCGGGGTAATAGGCCAATCCCAGTGGCCCTTTACAAAGTGATCGCTCCATTCAATGATGGAGCGATCACTGTCAACAAACCAGCGTCATGTCCGGTTCTCTACTCTGATACTCTACTACTGATCGTGTGAACAGAGGAGGGAGAAGCTGCAGCGTGAGGCTGCTTGATTTTTTTTGTTATGTATTGCAAGTGCCCAGTAGTGCCACATCTATGCCCCATCAGTGCACATCTGTGCCCTATCAGTACCCAGCAGTTCCACAACTGTGCCCAGCAGTGCTTTACAGTGCCCCAGTAGTGGTGCCACATCTGTGCCCCATCAGTGCCACATCAGTGCCCAGCAGTAAATGCTCATCAGTGCCACCCTATCAGCAGATCCTCATCAGCACCCATCAGTGCCATAAAAATGTGTACAAAAATGAAATTACATTTTCTTTCCACATTCTCCAAAAACTTGTGGAAAAAAAATGACATGTTCAAAAGACTCATTATGCCTCAAAGAATATATGTTGGGGTGTTTTCTTTCCAAAATGGGGTCATTTTGTGGGCGTTTCCATTGTCCTGGTGCTCCAGGGCCTAGAAAAGGTTGTCAAGGAAATGATATGTGTTATTTATGTCCCTAGAACGCCTGACAGTGCTCCCTGCACGTTGGGCCTCTGTATGTGGCCAGGCTGTGTAAAAATCTCACACATATGGTAAAACCACTCAGGAGGAGTAGCAGAATGTATTTTGGGGTGTAGTTGTAAGTATGCATATGCTGTGTGAGAGAAATAACCTGTTGACAATATGACAATTTTGTGAAAAAAAATGAAAATCTTAATTTTGCAAAGAATTGTGGGAAAAAATGAAAATGTTAAAAAACTCCCCATGCCTCTTACTAAATACCTTGGAGCCACTGGTACCTGCTGCTGTCATTTAAATCCTGTGAGCAGGGGGCAGGGTCAAGCCACACTGTGAATGCCAATAGACGCACAGCATTTTCAAGTCCAAATAAGAAGTGTTTATTATATCCAACGTTTCGATGGAGCATAGTGACACAGATGGACTGTAAATCAATGAAACGTTAGATATAATAAACACTTCTTGTTTGGACATATATTCCTGCTTTAGGATCCTTCACACATACTCTGTATAAATGTATTACAGTCATAATTACTTGCTTTAAAAAAAACATTCTTTGTGTGAAAACACTATTCTAAGGTAAAATGCATTAATACCACAGTTATTTCTACATTGTATTACAGTCATAATTACTTGCTTTAAAAAAAAACATTCTTTGTGTGAAAACACTATTCTAAGGTAAAATGCATTAATACCACAGGTATTTCTACATTGAAGTAATGTACGGTGGGTATATAAAAGAATCACCCCCTTTAAAATAATCACAGATTGTTGCTTTGCAGCCTGAAATGAAGACACAGTTGTTGTTTTATCCAGCTGTAGTTACTCAGTGCAACTTATAACATTCAAGTGAAAGATATAACACCAACACATCAGAAAGAAAAAACAAATTCAAAAACAGAATCACTGAGTAGGAAAAAGGATCACCCCCTCCTAAAAATGACTTATAAACTCAACCAGGTATAGTTAATCACCTTCTCAATGGCACACAAAGCCATTTGACTTTCAACTGTGATCACCTGTGGTCATTTTGTTTAGCTCAGCTTGAAAAGAGCTTTCCTGGAGCATTTCAGTCCTTGGTAGTGCAACTGAAGCAAACAATCAAATATAGGTGGCATGGCACTGTCAAAAGATCTCTGGGATAAAGTTGTGGACAGGCACAAGTCAGGAGATGGATAAAAAAAAAAATCAAAGGCTTTATTAATGCCTAGAAGCACAGTAAAGTCTAATATTAGAAGGGGGAAGGTATATGATACAACACACACCCTCCCTAGATCAGGAGGTCACTGCCCTCTGCCAGAAAGTTGTCAATAAGAAGAAGGTTTACCTTTCAACATGACAGTGACCCAACGCACACAGCAAAAATGACCACACGGGTTGAAGGAGAAAAAGATGAATGTACTTGCAAAGCTTAGCCAGAGCCCAGACTTAAACCACATTGCAAATCTGTGCAATGACTTGAAGACCGCAGCTCATAAACGATCACCATCAAATTGAACTGAACTTCAGCAGTTCTGCCAAGAAGGGTGGGCAATTATTGCAACGTCTAAATGTGTAAACTTAGTAAAGACAAATCCCAACAAACTAAAGGCTTTAATTAAAACAAAAGTTTGTTCAACAAAATACTGACACAAGGGGGCGATGCTTTTTCCAACTCAGTGATTCTGTTTTTTAATCTGTTTTATTTTTTTCTGACATTACTGTTATATCTTTCACTTGGAGTAAATACAGCTGGATAAGCCAAAACTGTGTCCATCTTCATTTAAGGCCGCAGAGCAACAAAATGTGATTATTTTAAAAAGGGAGTGATTATTTTCTATACCCACTGTAAACATACGTGATCCTCAGCATGAAACATGAAGCCATTCTTCAGCACCAGTTTGATGAGAGAAACCAGACGTTTCATCAGAGGCAACCAACCTCATCAATGTTATCACACAACAAGCAATAAACACAAGCTTCATAAAGCAGCAGCCTTCCATCCTCACTGACAGGATTGCACAGATATGTTTGAGCAGTATACTGGCAAGCAAGTTCTTTGCTGTCATAAATAGAGCATCTTTACCCTGTCACAAAAGCTTATTTATTAGCCTGGGAGACTGAGAAGGAATTCCCTCAATCTAAAACACAATTGTAAAAATAGGTCAGTCGACACTCTTATTTTTCTGCAGTTACTTCACCCTCAACTCAGTGCTGGCCTAAATACCCCCCATCCAATGCATGAAAAAAGAGACCAACAGCGCTGTAGATAGGATTTTGTGTTCGCCACCCTTGCTCTATTTCTTCTTATATTAGTAGACAGTGCAGAAGTTGCAACTGTGAGCCTGATCTGTAATTTCAGGTGATGTGATGGAGAAAGGTAGGAATTTAATGCACTATAAAAGGCAAATTAAGAGTAACTTAAAGTGATAAAGTCTCATTCTTTTTTAGTTAAAAATAACATACATGTTGGCAGAACAAATAGGACTGGGATGCTGCTGTCCCTTGACATCCATAAAGCTTTTGATTCCCTCTCGTGGCCCTTTTGTTTCCGGGTGTTGTTGAGATGGAACTTCGGTCCCAAGTTCTTGGCCTCGCTGCACTGAGGCTGCATGCTCGGATAAGGGTCTAGTATGGATTTTGGGGGGTCCTCGCCATTTTTCCTCAAACTTTGGCATTGAGTTCCCCTTAACTGCGTGCCGCATGCTGGCCATCATATGGCGGCGTGGCTCTTGTTCTGGGCGGGCGGCATATGACGTTCATCCATTTATACAGGGCATGCACACGATCATGTGTGCGCAGCCCTGTACCTTCGGTGGCGGTGTGTCACAGAGACATCGCTCACCAATGAGGGGGGTGAACAGCCATTGGGCATGGCTGTTTACCACGTGATCGGCCATGATGAAGTCACGGCTGATCACAGATGGTACCACCCCACTGCACGGCGCATGTGCACGGTCACGTCAGTGGCAGCGTGTTACCGGGAATACTACTCATCACTGACACTGGTAAACAGCCATTGGCCGGCGGCTGTTTACCACCTGATCGGCTGTGATCCTTTCACAGCCGATCACTAAATGTAAACACAGAGCGGTAACGAGATGTTACCGGGTTCTCTCCTCACACACCGATCGTGTGTGAGAAGGAGATTGCGGTAACATTTCGTTTGCGCTTACAGTATACACCAATCTCACTGATTGCCTGCCCCTTCCCAATAAAGAAGACCTGTCACCACCCATCAAAGTACCTGTTACAGTCCATCTGAGTAACCGAGTACCTGTCACAGGTTATCTGAGTACCTGAGTACTTGTCACAGTTCATCTGAGGTACCCGAGTACCTGTCACTGCCCTTCAAAGTTCCCGAGTACCAGTCACCAGCCCATCAGAGTACCAGAGTACCTATCTGTAGCCCATCAGAGTACCCGAGTACCTGTCTGCAGTCCATCAGAGTACCCATCTGCAGCCCATCAGAGTACCCGAGTACCTAGCTGCAGCCCATGCCTCATAGAATATACATTGGGGTGTTTGCTTTCCAAAATGGGGTCATTTTGTTGGTAATTCCACTGTCCTGGTGCTCAAGGACCTTCAAAAGTGTGATAGGTAGGAATGAAATGAGATGTGTAATTTATGCTCCTAGAACACCTGAAGGTACTACTTCAATGTTGGGCCTCTCTATGTGGCCAGACTGTGTAAAAGTCTCATACATGTGGTATCGCCATACTCCGGAAGAGTAGCAGAATGTATTTTGGGGTGTAATTTGTTGTATGCATATGCTGTGTGTGAGAAATAACCTAATAATATGACAATGTTGTAAAAAAAAAAAAAAATAATCTTTATTTTGCAAAGAATTGTGGGGAAAAATTTACAACTTAAAAAAAACTCACCATGCTACTTACTTAATACCTTGGAATGTCTACTTTCTAAAAAGGGGTCATTTTTTGTATTTGTACTTTCCTGACTTGCTAGTGTCTCAAGAATTGAGATACACCATATGTACTAAAGGCCTGATCAGATGTGATGTCAGATGTGATCAATTTTCAGTGATTGGCACCATAGTTTGTAGACTCTATAACTTTCACAAAGACCAAATAATATACACTAAATTTGGGTTATTTTTACCAAAGCTATGTAGCAGTATACATTTTGGCCAAAATTCATGAAGAAAAATCACAAATTTGCTAAATTTTATGACAGAAACAAAGAAAAATTTCATATGGGTACAGTGTTGCATGCCTGAGTAATTGTCATTCAAAATGTGAGAGCGTTGAAAGCTGAAAATTGGTCTGGGCAGGAAGGGGGTGTAAGTGCCCTGTATTGAGGTGGTTAAAATCTATACCAGACCCAAAGGGCCTGGTATGGATTTTAGAGGGGACCCATGCTGTTTTTCTTCTTAATTCTGTCATAGGGTTCTCCTTAAAGCGGAGCTCCACCCTAAAGTGGAACTTCCGCTCATCGGAACCCCCCCCCTCCGGTGCCACAATTGGTACCTTTCAGGGGGGGTACAGATACCTGTATAATACAGGTATCTGCACCCACTTCCGGGCATAGATAGCCGCAGAATCTGCGGGTATTTACACCACTTCCTGTCATCCCCCGCTGTCTGCTGGAAAACACAAGGATCCCAGAGACCGCAGGGAGCATCCTTATTGCGCAGCGCGACTCGCGCATGCGCAGTAGGGAACCGGGAAGTGAAGTCGCAAGGCTTCCCTTCCTGATTCTTATACCGAAGATGGCAGAGGCAGCACACGAGAGACGATCGACAGATCGGCTTTCGGGTGCCGACATCGCGGGCGCTCTGCACGGGTAAGTGTCCATATTTTAAAAGCCAGCAGCCGCAGTATTTGTAGCTGCTGACTTAAAAAAAAAAATTTTTTGCCGGACTCCCTCTTTAACCACTTCAATACACTGAATTATATAATCTGCACTGCACTATTTAACCACTTCAGCCCCAAAAGGATTTGCCTCCTTAATGACCAGGCCATTTTTTGCGATACAGCACTGCGTCGCTTTAAATGACAATTGCGCGTTTATGCGACACTGGACCCAAACAAAATGTATGTCCTTTTTCCACAAATAGGGCTTTCTTTTGGTGGTATTTGATCACCTCTGCTGTTTTTATTTTTTGCGCTATAAACAAAAGAAGAGTGACCATTTTGAAAAAAACACAATATTGTTTAGTTTCTGCTATAAAAAATATCCCCCCCCCCAAAAAAGTCCATCAGTTTAAGCCGATATACATTCGTCTAAATATTTTATTAAAAACAAAAATCTCAATAAGCGTAAATTGATTGGTTTGCACAAAAGGTTATAGCGTCTACAAAATAGGGGATAGATTTATGGCATTTTTATTATTTTTTACTAGTAATGGTGGCGAGCTGCGATTTTTAGCGGGACTGCGAAATTGCGGTGGACAGATTGGACACTTTTTTTGGGACCATTGACATTTATACAGCGATCAGAGCTAAAAATAGCCACTGATTACTGTATAAATGTCACTGGCAAGGTAAGGGGTTAAAACTAGGGGGCGATCAAGGGGTTAAATGTGTTCCCTCAGTGTGTGTTCTAACTGTGGGAGGGATGGGACTGATTGGAGGAAGAGACCGATCGCTGTTCATAATCAGTATGAACAGGAGATTTGTCTCTTCTCCCCTGACAGAGCGGACATCGTGGCCGCCAGACACGTGCAACTGCTCCTACGTCACGCGGCGGGCGCGCACGCCCCCTATACCCCATAAAGCGCCCGACATGGCGATTTGCGCAGGGGAGCCAACCTCCCGCTGTATAACGGCGGCGGCTGGTCGGCAACAGGATACTCTGCACTGCATTGTATTATATACTCTGCACTGCACTATATACACTACACTGACTGCACTGTATTATATACTGTACACTACACTGACTGCACTGTATTATATATTCTACACTGCCTGCATTGTATTATATATTCTACACTGACTGCACTGTATTATATATTCTACACTGACTGCATGCTCAATCCACTAACTAACCTGCCTAATCTATCTCCACTATAACACACTACATACGGCTGCTGTGTAAGTAGCCTTATATAGTTGTGAGAGGTGGACTTTCTCTGACAGCACATAGCACTGTGATTGGCCAAAGCATACAGGTCAGGTGCATGCTTTGGCCAATCAGCAGCCGCCAATGCACTGCAATCTCACAGTGCATTATGGGCCGCTCAGCAGTGGGCGAATGTCCCGCGAGACCCCATATGTTTGTTTGTTTGTTCTTTAAACAAACGAACATCGGCCCATCTCTAATCAACAATCCTCTTCAAGTGATATTCTCACCAATATCTTAAATGCTCACCATATAGTAAGCCCCCTCTTGCATAATGGGTCAAATCACACTTGTGCTAAACAATCCAGTGTCACTCTCTTCTCTTCGCTGCTTGTCACACCTTCTGTGCAATAATTCCTCATGGACATGTTTGAGGGTTCTATGTAAGTGTCAGAATTTTCCAGGGGGTAAGGTGGCTAAAAATTGTTAGCTGGAGTTACTGTAGGCTTTAATTTGTTAGTCACCTATATAATGTCTACTCAGAGTAGATCATCTAGTCTATCTAACTCTACCCTCTTCAGAGAGTTCAAGGATGACTCCAATGCTCTTCCATAGTTATAGTAGCCACTCTAATGCCTTGTACACACGGTCGGACATTCCGACCAGAAAATCCGTCTGATTTTTTCCGACGGATTTTGTCCGAAACTTGTGTTGCACACACACGGTTGGACAAAGTTGTCGGAAAATCCGATCGTTCCGAACGAATTGACGTACAATACGTACGACGGGACTACATAGAGGCCAGTAGCCAATAGCTTTCGTCTCCAAATTTCTTCTGAGCATGCGTGGCACTTTGTGTGTCGGAATTCTATACACACGATCTGAAAAAGTCAGATCGGATTTTGTTGTTGCAAAATTTTAGATCCTGCTCTCCAATTTTTTCCGACGGAAAAAGCCCCCTAGAGCCCACACACGATCGGATTTTCCGACAACATAATCCGATCTGATTTTTTCCATCAGAATATCCGACCGTGTGTACGGGGCATAAGACAGGAATTGTGTTACTGGCCACAATACCAGGTGGAAATAAAAGGGAAAAAAGAACTCATGAAATGTATCTTAGGTCTTGTCATCTAATTATGAACACCAGTTAATTGTTTACTTTTTTCTGCTCTGTGTGAAAAAAAAAAAAAAAAAAAAAAAAATATTATATATGAAACAAGATTTCATTGACCTTTTCATTGCCCTGGTAAATGATCCACATTCTGATTCTTTATGAGATTGATTGCCAGTCCTCTTCCTTTTATGTTTCCTCAAAGATATAAAAACATTTCTCTCTCTTCACTGTAGAGAGTTTCAGCATTTGACATAACACTGAAAATAGTTAAAGGTCAAAAACAAGAATATCTAAGTTTTAATCAATGTGTAATGTTTGCAGGTTTATTTTATCATCACTCTTCTCTATTCACTGTGCCAGTAAATACACCAAAACAGACAAAAGTGTCTGATGACGTTTTTATATCATATCCCTATGTCTAAATTTTAAGACATTTCAAGATCTTATTACCGTATGGGCCACAGACATCACCTGTCATTTTTTTGGACTTAAAATAGGTTTCTGGTGATTGGGTAAGTTTATATGTATAGGCCATTACATGCAATCAAAAAATATTTCAGATCAATGAATGAACACAATTTTATCGACATTTTTATGTCGGCTTTTATTTTTTCTTTGCATTTCCTACAGGGCTTATTAGGAAAAAAACAACAGCAAGTCAGACAGATATGCTCAGATTCCCCTTTGTCTAACAAGAACTTAAAAATTATCCTAGGGCATCCACAGTACATTTCAGAGCAGCTGGGGAATACAGTATAGTTTTGCTGAATGCTTGGGTCAGCTTTAGGATGTACTTTTAGTTGGACATGTATGAAATCTTCTCCAAATGAAGCCTCCTGGGGGTATCTGTATGGGATTTTAAAACCAACTTACCTGATACCTCTTAATTGGAATATGCCACTGATCTGATGAATTGCCAAACTCTGACTCCTTTCAAGGAAAATAAAAATGACCATCACTGTAAAAGCTGTGTCCAATAAGGCAAGCAGAGGGGGTGAAGGATTAGTCACCAGCATTGCCTGTAGAGGTCCTGCAACTGACCTTCTCCTTATTTCTGACCTATAATCCTTTATTCCAAACTTTGTTGGTGCATGGAGGCAGCCATCTTGGTAGAGAAGTTGTATCATAAATTAGCCTTAGAAACCACTTATGGGCTTAGCTTACTTATAAATGAATCACCATATGCCTGACGAAAGGGTTCTGCGCAGCTATGAAATGTTGCACTTGCTCTTTTTTTCTCTTATTTCTACAATATAAACCTTTGGACGATAATTGTGGATTCTTGGTGTGCTGACTAGGGATGGGCCCGGTGTTCGATTCGAACCCATGTTCGAATCGAACATCGGGCGTTCGCCCGCTCGGGAAGCCTACAACTATTTGGGGCGCTCGCATCAAATTCGTGTGATGCGAGCGGCCCGCAATGCACTGCGCCAGTCGCAGTGCATTGCTGGCTGATGATTGGCCAAGCATGCACTGTGACCCGCATGCTTGGCCAATCCAAGAGCCAGCGGCGAGGAGAGCAATAATTGGCCACAGGCAGGATGCCTGTGACCAATTATAGCTCAGGGGCCTCGCATATTGTGTTGTGTTGTCAGTGTCAGCGTGTCAGTTATGTGCTGCTGACTGCTGACATTATGTGCTATGATTCTGGGGATTTGTGTGTGCGTGCTGTTAGTACAGCATTGCAGTATCACATCTGGGGGGTGTCTATAGTATGCCTGTGAAGGAGGGCATGTTTCCTGTGCTTAGAACTGTCCCTGCAAAAAGTGTAATTTTTGCAGGAAAAAAAGCTATTTAAAATCACTCGCGGCTAATGTATTGACGGCTCCCGTAACACAGAGAACAGTCATTCATTGAAAGCCATTCATAAAAAAAAAAGTCATTGATATAAAAAAAAAAAAAGCGTGGGGGTCCCCCCAAATTCAATAACCAGGCCCTTCAGGTCTGCTATGGATATTAAGGGGGACCCCAGCCAAAAAAAAAAAATGGCGTGGGGTCCCCTCAAAATCCATACCAGACCCTTGAGGTCTGGGATGGATTTTAAGGGGAACCCCAGCCAAAAAAAGTGGCGTGGGGTCCCCCTCAAAATCCATACCAGACCCTTATCCGAGCACGCAACCTGGCAGGCCACAGGAAAAGAGGGGGGGACGAGAGCGGACCCCCCTCCCTCCTGAACCGTACCAGGCTACATGCCCTCAACATTGGGAGGATGCTTTGGGGGTCTGAGACCCCCAAAGCACCTTGTCCCCATGTTGATGAGGACAAGGGCCTCTTCCCCACAACCCTGGCCATTGGTTGTGGGGGTCTGTGGGCGGGGGGCTTATCTGAATCTGGAAGCCCCCTTTAACAAGGGGACCCCCAGATCCCGGCTCCCCCCTGTGTGAAATGGTAAGGGGGTACAAAAGTACCCCTACCATTTCACCAAAAAAGTGTCAAAAATGGTAAAAAATTACAGGAGACGGTCTTTGACAATTCCTTTATTAAAATCTTCTTTCTTCTGGTCTTCCTTTCTTCATCCTGCGGTTTCTTCATCTTCTCCTTCCGGCATCTTCTTCCATCTTCTTCTTCCTCCGATCCGCTTCTTCTTGCGCTGGTCTTCTCGTCCGGCATCTTCTTCCATGGCGTCGGCGTCTCTTCTGGGCCGCTCCACGCAATGGGAGGCTCCCGCTGTGTGAGGCTTCGCTGCGTCTGACAGGTCTTTTATAACGGAGGGCACCTGGTGACCCCGCCCCCTCTGACGCACAGGGACGTCATGGGGAATTCCCTATGGCTTTCCCCATGACGTCAGAGGGGGCGGGGTCACCAGGTGCCCTCCGTTATAAAAGACCTGTCAGACGGAGTGAAGCCTCACACAGCGGGAGCCTCCCATTGCGAGGAGCGGCCCGACAGAAGAACAGACGCCGACGCCATGGAAGAAGATGCCGGACGAGAAGGACGAGAAGACCAGCGCAAGTAGAAGCGGATCGGAGGAAGAAGAAGATGGAAGAAGGAGATGGAAGAAGATGCCGGAAGGAGAAGATGAAGAAACCGAAGGATGAAGAAAGGAAGACCAGAAGAAAGAAGAAAGAAGATTTTAATAAAGGAATTGTCAAAGACCGTCTCCTGTCATTTTTACAATTTTTGACACTTTTTTGGTATAATGGTAGGGGTACTTTTGTACCCCCTTACCATTTCACACAGGGGGGGGCCGGGATCTGGGGGTCCCCTTGTTAAAGGGGGCTTCCAGATTGCGATAAGCCCCCCGCCCGCAGACCCCCACAACCAATGGCCAGGGTTGTGGGGAAGAGGCCCTTGTCCTCATCAACATGGGGACAAGGTGCTTTGGGGGTCTCAGACCCCCAAAGCATCCTCCCAATGTTGAGGGCATGTGGCCTGGTACTGATTATTGAGACTGTTATCTTGGTAAAGAATCAGGGTTTTCTTCTCTCATATCAGAACTGCCCCCTGATGATTGGTGATCTGATGACTGGTGGGGGATGATGCAAGAAACAGCAGGAAATCTGTGAGGAAGCACAAATCTACAAAACAAATAAAGCAGAAGCATGGAGGTCCTTGGGTACAGCTTCCTCTTCAGTAAGGAGAACAGCAAGCAGTACAGAAGTCCAAATCAAACAAAACTAGCAGTAAGAGGCACAGTGCATGGATGATACAGCAGATGTACAGCTTTGAGGCTCAATTCACATGAGTGTGTAGGCTCAAATCACTTATTGGGAAGTACACTACTCATTTTCAGGTGGACTTTAAGACAAAAGTGTAAATCTTTGCCTAGGTTCACACTGACAGCGGGATTGAATCATATCATCCATGTTGTTATACTAAAGGTAGGCTTACTGATTTTGAATCTTTTCAAAAAATCTGAGACCCTTTATTATTGCTTATTGAGTATTATCTATTGCTATTTGATTATCTACATTTTTCTTCTTCCTAGAATATTCAATAAGCTCCCGAAGAAGCATTCAACATTGCGAAACATGTAGAGCTGTTTTTATGTATTACAGTATTATGACAGGATGTGATGCTGTGCATTTACTGTACCAGAGAAATGTAGCTAATATTTTGCATTCTATTTGCAAGATTTTAATAACATGTGTTTTTTGTATCACTTGTTAAATAATAATAAAAATAATTTGTATATATTTTTTATAATTGATGCCTAGAAAGTCAATTTTTTGCTGTCCCTTTGTTCCTTCAATTAAAAACAGCTTTCTATAGGGGCACTAAGAAAAGAGGAAGAGCCAGTAGCACCTGTGGGGGGGACCCAAGAAGAGGAGGTTTGAGGCTGCTCTGTGCAATTCCATTGGTAAATATAAACCTGTTTGTTATTTCTTTTTTTTTTTAATCCAAACAATTTTTATTAAGTTTTTTTTCCAACAAATACAATCACATTAAACAGGCAAAATGTATTCAGATAGTATGAGTATGAACAAGGTACCCAGATGGGTAGGCATAAACAAATGACACGTTTATTCTGGCGAACAAATTATAAGCACCGGGGAGGTTTCATATATAGGCCAACTTAATACTAACTCGGGCCTAGAACACGACTCATAAATTTCACTGGGCTATCGCTTCAATCTTGTTGCTGGGAGGATAACATTCAGAGCGTCTCCCCTGATAACCCCGTGTCAATTCTAGGGTCTAAATTGACTCGCCTTTATATTGGAGTGTCACCACTGCTCCGAGCGTGATCACTCTAAGACTCGCAATCATGACAACTATGATTATTGGCGTTCCCTTTTCCTCTTTCCAGTTATCCGTTATAGCACCTTCTAGCTCCCCTGAAGAGACGACCAAGCGGCCACCAGGGGTGTAGGATAGAGAGCCCAAAGATAGGGAAAGGGTAAAGCGGGAAACGTAGAAAAAGAGGGGAAGAAAAAAAAAGAGAAGGGTGGTGGGGGGGGGGGGTGGTAGGGTATTCGGTCCAGGGATTGAGAAGTTTCCGAGCGGAGGAGGGGTGGGGTCCACCACCATCTACCCCCTCCGCCTGTAGTTAACAATGAATCTATGATTGAGGTCTGGTTAATGTGGCCAGATGACTGGATGTTTCTGCGGAATACCTGTCATCCGCGTGTTTCTCACTACAGGGATATTGCAATATTAGGTGTCAGTCAGTACTCTGTATCAATGTTTGATATGGCTGTGAGTGCTTAAAAGTGAGCCAAGGCTCCCAGGTCGACGAGAAGCTGGATATTCTATCTTGAGCGGAGTGAATTAGCTCCTCCATTATCTCTACTCGATTAACACAAGCTATCCAATCTTTAATCGGGGGTGAGCGTTTAGACTTCCAATGTACCGGAATGCACATCCTGGCCGCATTAATCATATGTATGGCTACCGATTTCATATATCTTTTTACGGAAATATCAGACAAATGAAGGAGGTATTGTGCTGGAGTGAATTCCAGGGGCAATGAGGTGACGTTAGTGACTACCTCATGTACCTTGCTCCAGTATGGCTGGATTAGGGAGCACGACCACCATATATGGATAAATGTACCTGTTTCTCTTTCACATCTCCAACATTTGTCTGATACTGTTGGAAATATTCTGTGAAGCAGTTTTGGGGTTTTATACCATCGTGTCCTGATTTTGAACCCATTCTCCTGTACATTTACATTGAGGGACCCCTTGTGGGTAAGTAAGTGTATGCGATCCCAGTCCGTGTCTTCAATCTCCCTGTCTAACTCGTCCCCCCAGGATGCCTGTTCAGAGCGCAGGACAGAGTGTGTTTCTCCAAACATGGAGGCATAGAGTGCAGAGACGACATGATTCTGGGGGGAGGAGCCCGAGCATAGGGACTCGAAGACTGTGGGTGGTCTTGAGAAGCTCTCCCTTTTCCCTGGCCTATCTAAGAAATGTTTCAGTTGAATGTAGGACCAGAGGGGAAAGGTCTGAGTGCTAGATATTGCTGCCAAATCTTGCTGTCTTCTAAATTTGCCCCTATGGAAGAAGTGTTTTGCCAGCATCTCTTCGTGTGGCCATTCCTGTGCTAGGTAGGATTTGGCAAGTCCAGGAGGGAAATCCGGATTGCCTCTTACAGGGGTAATCGGGCTCTCCGTGTTTGAGATCGCATGTATCTTACACACCCTGTTAAATTCGTGGAGTGTTGCCCCGATAAGGGGGTGTGAGTGAAGATGAGTGTCTGGAGGTGTTTTGGAGAACCAGGGGAGTGCGTGGAGATCGACGCCTGATATCTGTCTTTCTAGTTTGACCCAATCTTTAAATCGGTCGTGGATCTTCCAGTCTACTACTCTAGTCATATGTACTGCCCAATAATACCGCAATATGTCAGGGAGACCTATCCCTCCCTTAGGTTTGGGTAAGACTAGTTTTGCCCAGCTAACTCGCGCCGGTTTCGAGCCCCAGAGAAAGGTCCTGCACATCTTCTTATATAATGCAAAAAAAGTAGGCGGGAGACGTATCGGTATAGTTTGCATTTTGTACAATATGCGAGGGAGGACTGTCATTTTCAGCGCAGAGGCCCTTCCAAACCAGGATAGGGTCGGCACATCCCAATTTTGTAGATCCTTTTGTAAGTGCCTCAGCTCTGAAAGAAAGTTCTTTTCATAAAGAGTATCCAAGTTCTGAGGGAGTTGAATGCCCAGATATGTAATGGCGTCTGGCTTCCATTTAAAGGGGAAATTGGCCTGGCATAATTTTACTACTGTGTCTGGTAGGGAAATATTTAGGGCAAACGACTTTGAATAGTTTATTTTCAGGTTAGAGATACGCTTAAATTGTTCAAGAACTGGTAAGAGATTTGGTAGGGATGTCAGTGGCTCCGACAGGGAAAGCAAAATGTCGTCCGCAAAGGCCGCTATCTTGTACTCCCTGTCACGTACCACCACACCCTGTATATCCGGATTAGCTCTGATACAACGTAAAAGGGGTTCAAGGGTGAGAATATAGAGAAGGGGTGAGAGAGGGCACCCCTGCCTCGTGCCATTGTGGATGTGGAAGGCGTCCGATAGGTGGCCGTTGACTCTGACTCTGGCTTTTGGGTTTGCATAGAGTGCTTTAATAAAGGTGCGCATGCAGCTCCCTAGTCCAAGAGCAACCAGGACTTCCTCCATGTAGTCCCAGGCCACTCTATCGAACGCCTTCTCTGCATCCATCGCTAGGAAGAATCCTTCCCGCTTTGTAGAGGTTAGCCAGTGATGTAGGTTTAGGGCCTTAATAGTATTGTCCCTTGCCTCCCTGCCCCTGACAAAGCCCACTTGATCTTTCCCCACCCAGGCAGGCACATAGTATGCTAGGCGTGTCGCTAGGATCTTCGAGAATAATTTAATATCGACATTTAGGAGCGATATTGGCCGATAGCTTGTCACGTCAGTGGGGTCCTTGTCAGCTTTAGGAATCACCGTGATATAGGCCTCCAGCATTGTGTCTGAGGAGTAGGGAGCAGATGAGAGTGTGTTAAAGGCTCTGAGGAAACGTGGAGCTAGAGTCTCTGCGTAGGCCTTATAGTACTGCGCTGTAAAGCCGTCTGGCCCTGGACTCTTGCCTGGTTTTGTGCTCTTCAATGCTGCCTCCCACTCCTCAGAAGACAAAGGTGCTTCCAGCTCCGCGCGGTCACCTTCTGATAGGGCTTGTGGGCTAAATTTGGACAGGAATGCCCGTATCATGCCCTCCCTTTCCCCATCTCCTATAGAGCTGGGCGTTGATTCATTAAGGTTATAAAGTTTGCTATAAAATTCTAAAAATTGTTGCGAAATGTCCTCATTTTTAGTGTGTTTTATCCCCTGTTGATCAGTTATGTGATGGACTGTAGAAGTAAGTGTGCGTTTTTGCATGCATCTCGCCAGAAGTCTTCCAGGTTTGTTACCTTGCTCATAGAATAGCTTCTGGGATAATATATGCCTCCTTCGTGCCCTCCTAAAAAGTTCCTCATTCAATAATGATCGTGTGTCTGCTAGTTCTTGGGCCACTTGAAGTGCACCAGAGCGTTTGTGCTGTGTCTCTAACTTGGTAATTTGTCCTGTGAGGCTTAGTATCAGCTTTTGGTGCTCCTTTTTTTTCCTGGCAGCTATGGCTAAGAGGTGTCCCCGGATGACACATTTATGTGCCTCCCATTGAACCATGGGGTGCACATCCGGTGTGTCGTTGGTGTGGAAGTAGTCTTGGAGGGCCTGTTTGATATGGGCTGCGTCTCCTGGGTCCGCCAAGATGGATGCATCAAGCCTCCACATCTTAGTGAACCTTTCTCTTTGTGGGAAGCGCAAAGTTACCGTGATCGGGTGGTGGTCTGAGATTACCATATTTTCTATAGTGGCGTTTTCTAGGTGGGATAGGTCAGCCTGGCGTATGAACATATAGTCCAGTCTCGAGTAACGGTTGTGTGGTGCTGAGAAAAATGTGAAATCTTTTTCCCGGGGGTTGAGAGTGCGCCATGTGTCGTGTAGCGCAAGTGAGGCTAGTTGTAATTTTACCTGACGGAGGGCCGAGTAGGGAAATGATGAGGTGCCTGTGGAGGTGTCCAGGAGTGGATCTAGGGCCATATTGAAGTCTCCCCCCAGTATTAAAAGGCCCTCCTGAAACGTAGTCAGCTTCAGGAGAGTATTTTTAAGGAAAGGGATCCTGCCCGTGTTGGGACAATATACATTAGCTAGGGTCACAGGTTTATCTCTCCAGGTGCCCTTCAGAAAGACATATCTTCCCTCAGGATCGATAAGCTGGTCCGTAAGTTGGAACAGCAGGGATCTGGCCAATAGAATGGATACCCCCTTAGATTTGGAGTCAGCGCACGTCGCATGATAAACTTCTGGGTAACGTCTGTCCGATAGTCGAGGCACTAAGCCTGTCTTGAAGTGGGTTTCTTGTAGGAAAATAATTTGTGCCCTGTGTCTGTGTGCTTCTGCTAAAACACTGCTGCGCTTTTCCGGTACATTGAGGCCCTTGACATTTAGAGAGAAGACTTTAAGGGATAGCGACACTGAAGACTGTACTGTAGCAGCCATTGTTAGGCAATGCAAGGGTATTAAAAAGGTATCAACTCTTGCAGGCGGAGGGGGTATGATCCGGAGGACCGGGGGGATGAAGAGGGGGAGGGAGGAGAGAAGAAGGAAAAGAAAAGAATAGAGGAAGAGGGAAAAAGAAAAAAAAAAAAAAAATGGGGGGGGGGGGAAGCTAGAAGGTCAAAGGTTGGGATATGGGCGCGGGGAAAGAAGGGCAGGGAAGCCTACTTCCAATATCCCTTGGGAGTCGTTATTTCTTTTTTTAATAATTTTACATTTACAGTCACTTTAAATAAACAAACAATGTGTAACAAATGTCAAACTAATAGGAAAAAACAAACAAAGGAAACATGTCATAAATAAACTAAGTTCCTAACCAGTTAATAAAGCTCTGTGGCGGAGTTTGTGCATGCTGATGTCACACACTACTGTCCAGGTCAGACAGTGGCATATTTTTAAGTTTTCCAGCTGGTATCTGTATTTTATTTATGTATATGTTTTTATAATAAATGTTTTAATACTACACTATGAGAGCCTCTCATTATCCTGCATGTCTGCTGTGCTATTGCGTGGCATATTACCAGTGAGACAAGGAGGCAACCAAGGAATTGCAGTGTGAGAGCTGCCTAAGATTCAGCTGTGGTGTAATTGGAGCAGGGCTAGATCCATCCAGGGGTGTCCAAGGATTGGTGTGAGAGAGCTGTCTTGGCTTCAGCTGTAGTGTAAACGGAGCAAGGAAAGCAAGGAAAGATCCATTCAGCCTGGGGATATTCCATGCACTGTTCACCTCTGCTTTTGAGGGTAATCTTTTGGTAAGCTTGAGCACTGAGGCTGAGTTTACATATATGCGGCTGCGGTTTGCAGTCTGAAATCTGGTGCGTTTCTGTTCACCGGTTCAGGTGCCAATTTTTCTCCGAATTCGCACCTAAACTGGACCCAAAAACGCACAGGACCCTTTTCAAAACGGTGTGCATGTGTGAACCAGCTGCATTGAAAGCTGGTCACATTCACATGTTATGCAAATTGGATGCGGTTAAAAAATGCTTGGTGTTGGGTTGCACATCCTGCCCCTTACAAGGTTTGGATATCATGGTGTTTTGTTTTACTTTCTTTGGTGGATTTGCTCCATCTGGATGGATTTACATTATGAACCGATTATGGACTTATTTCATTTATGATATAGGTTTTTTTTTTATTATTATTATTAGTTTGAGATTTGTTACACATTGCTTATCTGTTTAATCTTCCCATCATATATGTGATTTGTAGTTGCTGTAATTTCACTTTGTTGGTAGACGCTGCATTTGCCCCTGAGCTTCTACATGACAGTAATCCACTTATCAGTCTCATATTCCCAGTTTCCATAACTCATTTATAAGTTCCTGATAAAACAGGAAAATCATTCATAAGCAGGTATCAAGGATTATATTGATCGCAGCATCATACTGTACTTTGCCTGCTCTTTAAATAAAAAGAAAACAAACAACCTAACTCTCTGCAAATATGAAGAACAATTCACCCAATATAGGTAAACACCTTGGATGAAGTGGGTGGCAAAAGTATAGTTAGGCTTCCACAGTATTTTTACCTAGAGGTGCTCAACTGTATTACATTCAATTTTACAAATGAAAGCTGATCATATAAAATTAGGCTCTAAAAGTTAGACTGCATGCGGTGGAGTTTCAGCAATTTACAACATGTGTAATTCACTCCAATCATTCCCACAATAAAACCTGATTAGAGAATATCAGTATGCTGACAGTCTCCGATATATTGACAATTAAGGTGCAAGAACTGGAAGGCAGCAATTTTCCTCTCCCTGTGCACATTAATTAATCACTGACTCATTCTATCAAAATTATTGCATGCTTGCCAGAACTCTGTTCCATACCAAGGATTCCCAGGAAAGTAGGCTCTCTGGTCCTAAAATCATATTATTTCCAATAAAACCGGATAGGTTAACACAGAAAGCTTTTAGTGAACAGAGAACATATTGTGAGTAGCTTGCATTAACATAGACCTATAGAAGCAATTGTCACAGAGAATGGAAGAGAATTGGATTAATGTATTAAGAGCTTCCTTTAGTCCTTTCCATGTGTCCATTTATCAGTGAAATACTGCCCTGAATGTTAGAAAAGAGATTTGCCTTGCTTTTACAGCACATTTCTACTTCTTTGGTTAACTAAGAAATCAAACTACACAGATACAGCAAAAAAAAAAGTCTGTGGCATTGTATTCCATGCTACTGATTTTCTCTATGCATTTCTGCAGGTTGCCATTTAGCAGCCTGTAGCTTTTTCCCTTTAGTTTTCAAAAGATTTACCCTCTTTGGGGTTGATTTACTAAACACAAATAGGGTGTTCACTTTGCAAGGGAATCTTCTCTTAGTTTAGCATCATTTTCGGTCATCACTAGGGTTGAGCGAACCCGAACTGTAAAGTTCGGGTCCGTACCGGACTTTTGGGTGTCCGGGACCCGGAACCGAACCATTGGCTGTAAGTTCGGGTTCGGGTCCGGTGTTCGGCGATGTATTGGCGCCTTTTTAACAGCTGCAGGGCAGCCAATCGACGCTAGTTTCACTAGTGTGCCCTTAGAAGCCATCACAGCCATGCCTACTAATGGCATGGCTGTGATTGGGCAGTGCAGCATGTGACCCAGCCTCTATATATAGTCCAGACACACAGCACACAGCGTCATTCTGCTATAGACAGGTTCCTGTGCTGCTGAGAGAGAGGATTTTAGGAGCTAGTGTGATAAAGTCAGTCAGTCAGTCCACATTCCTTTAATTTTCTTCTAATTAGTTAGATCAGTGAGCGATCTAGATAGCTAGAGTAGAGTAGGGAGTTTCTTTATTAAGCAAAAGAAAGAGGCAGAGAGAATTATTGAAAAGATTCCTAAATCAATTGTACCCTGGCTGGGGTGCAGTGCACAGTCTTTTAACAGTGCCATGAGGCCAGTGCCAGACAAAATATAAAAGTTTTACCTGCAAGCTCAGTGCACCATTACTGCACTGCATATAGTAAGAGATACACCATAGTCTGTGTGTATTCTGCTATTGGAAAAACATTGCAAAAAAATGTAATTTTGCTGTGTTTTTTTTCCCCCAATAGCATTTTCTGCGTATTCATACACGCTTTAGATACTGTCCGTGTATTCTGATATTGGAAAAACATTGCAAAAAAATTAAATTTTGCAGTGTTTTTTTTTTTCCCCAATAGCATTTTCTGCGTTTTCATAAACGCTTTAGATACTGTCCGTGTATTCTGATATTGGAAAAACATTGCAAAAAAAAAATTATTTTGCTGTTTTTTTTTTCCCAATAGCATTTTCTGCGTGTTCATATATACACGCTGTAGACACTATCCGTTTATTCTGATATTGGAAAAACATTGCAAAAAAATTTAATTTTGCAGTATTTTTTTTCTTCCCAATAGCATTTTCTGCGTTTTCATAAACGCTTTAGACACTATCCGTGTATTCTGATATTGGAAAAACATTGCAAAAAAATTTAATTTTGCAGTGTTTTTTTTCTTCCCAATAGCATTTTCTGCGTTTTCATAAACGCTTTAGATACTATCCGTTTATTCTGGTATTGGAAAAACATTGCAAAAAATTTTTTAATTTTGCAGTGTTTTTTTTTTCCCCAATAGCATTTTCTGCGTTTTCATAAACACTTTAGACACTATCCGTGTATTCTGATATTGGAAAAACATTGCAAAAAAAATTAATTTTGCAGTGTTTTTTTTTCCCCCAATAGCATTTTCTGCGTTTTCATAAACGCTTTAGACACTATCCGTGTATTCTGATATTGGAAAAACATTGCAAAAAAAATTAATTTAGCAGTGTTTTTTTTCTTCCCAATAGCATTTTCTGCGTTTTCATAAACGCTTTAGACACTATCCGTGTATTCTGATATTGGAAAAACATTGCAAAAAAATTTAATTTTGCAGGGTTTTTTTTTTCCCAATAGCATTTTCTGCGTGTTCATAAACGCTTTAGACACTGTACGTGTATTCTGCTGTAGACAAAAACACCCATTTAGGGCGAGATCATAAATTTTGAAAATATGAGGAGATCATCAAAAAGGGGACGTGGCCCGAGTCGTGGTGCTGCTGGTGGCGCTCCTGTTGCAGGGAGAGGACGTGGTCGATCTGTGCCAGCTACACGCACTAGTGAAACACCTTCCTCAGGTGCGAGTAGGCGACAGAGCCTGCAGCGGTATTTTGGCGCGCCTAATGAGGCTGTACGAATGTTGAGGCCAGGACAAGTACAGGCGATAGTAGATTGCTGACAGTGCCTCCGGTTCCTTCACATTGTCTCCCACCCAGTCTCCTGATGAAAGTTCAGAGTTGGCACCTGCAGTCGACGTCCATCAGTCTTTCACCTCACCCCCTTGCAAATCAGCCAATCAGTCTGAGCCCCAAATCATGCAGCAGTCTCTTCTGCTTTTTGATGACTCTGTTAGCAGGGTTTCCCAGGGCCATCCACCTAGCCCTGCCCCAGAAGTGGAAGAGATTGTGTGCACCGATGCCCAACCACTTATGTTTCATGATGAGTACATGGGAGGACCATCGCAGCACGTCTCGGATGATGACGAAACACAGGTGCCAACTGCTGCTGCTTTCGCCATTGTGCAGACCGACAAGGAGGGCAGGGGTGAAGACTGGGTGGAAGATGATGTGGAGGACGATGAGGTCCTTTACCCCACATGGAATCAAGGTCATGCACGTGACCAGTGTAGTTCGGAGGAAGAGGCGGTGGTCACACAGAGCCACCAGCACAGCAGAAGAGGGAGCAGGGTGCAAAAGCGGAGCGTCCCCTAGAAAGTACGTCTGCTACTGCCCAACGCAGCAAGGGACCGAGCACACCAAAGCCAGGTCCAAGGAGTTCCCTAGCGTGGCAGTTCTTCAGACAATGTGCTGATGACAAGACACGAGTGTTTTGCACGCTGTGCAATCAGAGCCTGAAGCGAGGCATAAACGTTCTCAACCTGAGCACAACCTGCATGACCAGGCATCTAAGTGCAAAGCACGAGATGCAGTGGAGTAGACACCTCAAAAACCAAGAAAGGTCTCTGGCTCATCCTGCTTCCTCTTCTGCTGCAGTCTCGGCCTCTTCATCCACCTCTGTAGTGACAGTGACACCTGCCAACCCGCAAACAGAGGATCTGCCAGCAACACTACCACCTGGGTCACCAACCATCTCCACAATGTCCCATGGAAGCGTTCAGCTCTCTATTTCCCAAACACTGGAGCGGAAGAGGAAGTACCCCCCTAGCCACCCGCGATCCCTGGCCCTGAATGCCAGCATTTCAAAATTCCTCGCCTTTGAAATGCTGTCATAACGTCAGGTGGAGACGCAGAGTTTTAAAAGGCTGATGTCATTGGCTGTCCCACAGTACGTCGTGCCCAGCCGTCACTACTTTTCCAGACGAGCTATCCCTTCCCTGCACAACCAAGTGGGGGACAAAATCAGGTGTGCACTGCGCAACGCCATCTGTGGCAAGGTCCACCTAACTACGGATGCGTGGACCAGTAAGCACGGTCAGGGACGTTATATCTCCCTAACAGCACACTCGGTAAATGTAGTGGCGGCTGGGCCTGAGGCGGATAGCACTTTGGCGCATGTCCTTCCACCACCGAGGATTGCAGGGCACTTCAGTTTGCCTCCTGTTGCTAACTCCTCCTACTCCGCCTCCTCATCCTCTACCGCCTCCTCATCTGGTCAGCGTAACACCTTCACCACCAACTTCAGCACAGCCAGGGCTAAATGACAGCAGGCAGTTTTAAAACTTTCCTGTTTGGGGGAAAAAACCCACACCGCGCAGGAGTTGTGGAGGGACATGGAACAACAGACCGATGAGTGGTTGGTGGCAGTGAGCCTCAAGCCCGGCCTGGTGGTGTGCGATAATGGGCGAAATCTCGTAGCAGCTCTGGGCCTAGGCGGTTTGACGCATATCCCTTGCCTGGTAAAAAAAAAGACGTTTTATTACTCAGGTACATTATCTATATAAGTGCATCGTAAACTTGGTGGTCCAGAGGTTCCTTAAGAATTACCCCGATATGCCAGAGCTGCTGCAGAAAGTGCGGGCCGTCTGTGCGCACTTTCGGCGTTCTCACCCTGCTGCTGCTCGCCTGTCAGCGCTGCAGCGTAACTTCGGCCCTCCCGCTCACCGTCTCATATGTGATGTGCCCACAAGGTGGAACTCCACCTTGCACATGCTTGCCAGACTGTGTGAGCAGCAGCAGGCGATAGTGGAGCTTCAGCTGCAGCACGCGCGCGTGAGTCGCTCTGCGGAACCGCACCACTTCACCGCCAATAACTGGGCCTCCATGCGAGACCTGTGTGCCTTGTTGCGCTGTTTCGAGTACTCCACCAACATGGCCAGTGCCGATGACGCCGTTCTCAGCGTTACTATCCCAGTTCTATGCCTCCTTGAAAAAACGCTTCAGGCGATGATGGAAGAGGATGTGGCACAGGAGGAGGAGGAAGAGGAGGAAGAGGTTTCATTTCCAAGGCTTTCAGGGCAGTCATTTACAAGTGGCTACGAGGGTGGGTTCCTGCACCAACAAGCGCCAGGTACACAATTGTCCGGCAGCAAGGGCACAGTTCTGGAGGATGAGGAGGAGATGGAGGAGGAGGAACCATGTTCACAGCAGGGTGGCACCCAGACCAGCTCATGTCCATCACTGGTGCGTGGCTGGGGGCATACAGAGGACACAGACGATACACCTCCCACAGAGGACAGCTTTTCCTTGCCTCTGGGCAGCCTGGCACACATGAGCGATTACATGCTGCAGTGTCTCCGCAACGACCGCCGAGTTGCCCACATTTTAACTGGTGTTGATTATTGGGTGGCCACCATGCTGGATCCCCGTTACAAGGACAACGTGCCGTCCTTAATTACCTCACTGCAGCGTGATCGTAAGATGCGCGAGTACAAGCGCACGCTGGTAGACGCGCTGCTGGTGGCATTCCCACTTGGAAGCGGGGGTACAGTGGAAGCACAAGGCGAAGGCAGAGGAGGAGGAAGAGGTCGCCAATGCAGCCGGGGCACCGCCAGCACCTCGGAAGGCAGGGTTAGCATGGCCGGAATGTGGAAAAGCTTTGTCAGCACGCCACAACAATCAGCACCACCAGCTGAGATGGAACGTCTTAGCAGGAGGCAGCATTTCACCAACATGGTGGAGCAGTATGTGTGCACACGCCTACACGTACTGCATGACGGGTTTGCCCCCTTCAACTTCTGGGTCTCCAAATTGGGCACATGGCCTGAGCTTGCCCTTTACGCCTTGGAGGTGCTGGCCTGCCCTGCCGCCAGTGTATTATCTGAACGTGTATTTAGCACGGCAGGGGGCGTTATCACAGACAAGCGCAGCCGCCTGTCCAGAGCCAATGTGGACAAGCTCACGTTCATTAAAATGAACCATGCATGGATCCCACAGGACTTGGCCGTACCTTGTGCAGAATAGACACATATACCGGTGTTCTGACGAAAACTGTCTTGCTATCGGATAATGTCCGGCCACTTACTGCGCAGGTGCAGTGCTTGCGCAGTACGGAGGACAAGGAGATTCACAAAATCTCCAAAGATGAACGTCGCCTGCGCAGTGAGTGCAGGTTCAAGCCCGACCATCCAAGTGGACATACGGTAGCACATAGTAACAGGGCCCCTCACGGGCTCGCTTGGCTAGGCTTCAACCTCGGATGATGTGGCTTGAACCTGGAGTCACTGCGCATCGTCTTCGGAGAGTTTCAAAATCCCCTTGTCCTACGTACTGAGCAAGCGCAGTACAGGGCGGACACTATGCGACGGGGGACAGAATTCGACACATCATTCACCACTAGCCTTACCCAGCCATTGTTGTATTTTTGAACCAGTGTTGGCTACCTCGTCCTCCTCCACCGCCGCTTCCACCTACACCGCCACATCCACCGCCACCTAAACCTCCTACTCCATTTGAATTTCGTCCTCCTAGGTCAAGATTATAATTTTTTTCATTTTTTTAAATTTCCAAGTATTTTATTTTCCCACTATCTTATCCATTAAATTGAATAATTTTTTCCAGAAAGTGCGTATTCTGGGGTATTCCCACCATATGTGCGGCATCGTGCCGTTGAGTTTCTGAGGTTCTTAATGACTTCCTGTACCTCTTCTGCTGAGAAGGGGGCCTCCAGCATTTTATTTTTATTTTTTTATGTTATTTTAAGTTATTTCCCTATCCACATTTGTTTGCAGATCACTTGCCATGCTCTTAACAACATTGTGTTGCCATTTGCAGCCCTCTAGCCCTTTCCATGACTTTTTTACAGCCATTTTAGTGTTCAAAAGTCCAGGTCCCCATTGACTTTAATGGGTTTCGGAGTTCGGGGTCAAGTTCGGGTCAAGTTCGGTCCCGGACTTTTTTCCGAAGTTCGGCCGAACCCGCCGAACCCGAACATCCAGGTGTCCGCTCAACTCTAGTCATCACCAGTAGGAGG
Organism: Lithobates sylvaticus; assembly: GCA_028564925.1. Classification (NCBI taxonomy): domain Eukaryota; kingdom Metazoa; phylum Chordata; class Amphibia; order Anura; family Ranidae; genus Lithobates; species Lithobates sylvaticus. The sequence goes on along the minus strand of CM053036.1, from coordinate 121,606,554 downwards.
GATTAAGTTAAAATGTCTTGCATATCATCTGTCAGATGTAGGATTCTGTTAAGACTACAAATCCCTCAAACACTGAGGCCAGCAGTGCTGTGAGCATGAGTGGTAGTAGGGAGTAGGGTTTTCAACAGTGATAATACTAATAAACCCCTGCATCTACAGCAGGGGTGTCCAACCTCTGGCCCTTGGGCCACATGCAGCCCCAGACGGCTGTGAATATGGCCATATACAAAATCGTAAACTTACGTAAACATTTTGATTTTTTTTGGTATTTTTCGTAAAAATGCATTTACACTTCGCGAACAAAAAGAACAAAAGAACAAAAAAAGAAAAATATCCCACTCTTCACAATCATGCCTTATTCAGGTCATCGGTTTTTGGCAGCACCTATATTTGTGAGCGACTATTTTCAAGGATGAAGCACACGAAGGGCATAATTGGAACCATAATTGCAACCTTGAGAATTCATTGAGAATTGCTACTACAGGGGGTCCCCGAGTTACGAACTGTTCGGAAGTCGGAAATGTTCGTAAGTCGGCCGCGCATGCGCAGACCGACAAATACTGACATTTCCGGACATTTCCGATATTCCGTCTAATGCCGTTCTGCGCATGCGCGGCAAATTACGGACATTTCCGAAGTTTGCTGGCATTTTCCGAGGCTCCGTATGGCCGCGCATGCGCAGAACGGCCGGAGGACGGTGAAAAATGGTGGAGGGTCCCCGCAGCGCCCCGTTCGTAAGTAGGGGATGTTCGTAGGTCGGGTGTTCGTAAGTCGGGGACCCCCTGTACATCCATCCAACCAGATATTGATGAGTTAGTTTATCAAAAACAGTGTCAACTTTTGCACTGGTTTTGTGTTGTCCTCTTTTACTTTATAATAAAAAAAAAAAAAAGACGTTTTATTACTCAGGTACATTATCTATATCAGTGCTTGTAACCTGTGATCTGCCCAACTGTTTTTGCTCATCGGCTAACTATTGTTAGTGTATTTTATGTTCAGCCTAAGACAATTCCTCTTCATCCAATGTGGCCCAGAAAGGTCAAAAGGTTGGACACCCCTGATCTACAGCAATGCAGTAAACCAACTGCATGGAATTCACCATTGTCATTGGCAGGTTTGCCAGGTATTTATATAAACACACCCAAAAGATTTATTTGGTGTGGTATGACACTTTTTTTTATATTTTGCTTATAGTTGTACTAAAGGGTGCAAGTTTGTGGACCGCTATCAATAACGTTGCTGCACATATTGTATCAGGGCTTACACAAGAAAAAGGATGTTCTTTCTGCCCCCTTGTAAACTATTCAGGCCTGGAATTGGTCGTTCTAGCTCCATGCACTGTACAAGAGGAAGGGGAGAAGGTCACATGCTACCTGATACCCGAGTTGATTGTGTATTTCCAGAGGATGCAGCTGACAAAATGTACAGTAGCAAATCGCAGTGGAGGTAATTAATAGTAGCAAAAAAAGTGAGTTATGAAGAGAAGAGGACCTGTTATTTTGCCCTGCAGAGTTCTTAAAACTGGTCTGTGCATTGCAACCCTGCTCCCAAGCTCAAGAACAACCTGGCAAAATTAAAATGGACTCAAAATGAGGGCATTGCTGGAACCAAAGAACACTGGCCTGCATTTTCACAGGCTCAGATTCAAGGGATTCAGTAGATGAGAGAGCATCAAGGTTAATGGGCATTAAAGATAACTGTCAGGATGAAAATTTGGAATGTTCAGCAAGTATGTTCTTTGGAAAAGGGCCGGGGGGGGGGGGGTTCTAAACACAGGCACAGCTTAGTTACCTGGAATGTTTCTAAAGGATATTTCTAAAGAATATTTCTAAAGGATCATTGTGTCTAGTGTACAGTCACCTGCACATATCTGTGATGACATCCTCTTCCAACCAGATTTAACATGGATGTCTGGTACTACATATATACCAATCCCAATCATTCTTTATGGTTTTATCCCAATATTCTTAATGTGTACTCCAATCAAAATTCAGATTTTCATCCACATACTGCCACTGAGCATTCCATATTGTTGTGCTGGCAATCTGGTTATTTTGAGAACTCATAAGCTTATGTATTTGTGATTCAAGAGAGGTAATCGCAAAAACACCTACTGTAGACTCTCATGCTATTACTCAGATATAGAAATCCAGGTGTATTAATGAGTCAGCACTAAGACGCTCCTTTTTTATTTTAAGGACAAGCTTCTTACAGCTACCAGTAAGAAAAAAAAACTGTTCAGAAGTTTGAATCAGATTGATGATATATCAAGCAAAGCAAGAAAAAGCTTTTTGTGCCTATGCACACGTTTTTGTTTGTGTAAAAAAATCCTTTTATCCACATACTGTACAAGTCAAAGGGAATGCAAAAGAAGCTTTAAGCAACTTATAAGATCAACTGCTGCAAAAAAGACACCTGTGAAGAACTCATGGATCAATCCCAGAAATGTGTCAAACTGATCCCAAATGCAAGCTGCATTTACCCATCCACATAGGCCCAAACAGTGTTCTGTGGAGTCTATTTCCACTGGCTTACATGACATTTAAAGTGATACTAAGTAACCTGTCTGACATAAGGGGAACATTTGCTTAGACTACAGGCATTGTTTTTGTTCTTTAATTTTCTTAACAAGCAGCATAAGAGCTTTAAAACAAGCCATCCCTGACCCTTCTAGCTGGTACTGTGCAGAAAAGTATTCTAATGCCACGTACACACGGTCAGAATTTCCGACAGAAAAAGTCAGCATATTCATCGTATATTCTGACCGTGTGTATGCCCCATCTGACTTTTTTCGTTGAAAATTCAAACGGACTTAGATAGAGAACATGTTCTATATTTTTCAGACGGAAAAAATTCCTATCGGAAAAAAACGCTCATCTGTATGCTGTTCCGACGCACCAAAAACCATGCATGCTCTGAAGCAAATACAAAACGGAAGCACTCGGTCTGGTAAAAGTAGTGTTCGTAATGGAGATAGCACATTCCTCACGCGCATTCTTTTGTGCTTTATAATGCTAGAATAAGGAAGTTGTTTTGCTGCTGATATTCACACAGAGTTCTGAAAAACGTATTTATTATTTCTTGTGATCTCATGAATAATCTTTTATTTTTTTAAAGCCAGATCTCCATAGTAATATTTAGAATTATTTTTTATAGTCATCTTTTTTTTATTTCATCAAGATCTCCTTTTTTTTTTTGGATTATTGAAAAATTATCACAAACTGAACAGCAGTAAAACGATCTGAAAAGAACGAGTCTGAAAAGCTTGAATCGTCTCTCACCAAACTTCTACTAACACGAGATAAACACGAGATTAGCAGAAGGAGCCCAAAGGGTGGCACAGTGGCTATTGAACTTCCTTTTTATAGTGCCGTCGTACGTGTTGTACGTGACCGTGTTCTTGGCGGTCGGAATTTGGTGTGACCGCGTGTATGCAAGACAGCTTGAGCAGAATTTCGTCAGAATTCCATTGGAAAAACCTTCAGAGTTTTTTCAGACGGGAAAACCGGTCGTGTGTACAGGGCATTAGAGATCCTTAAAGGAGTTTATGGTCACAGAATTCTATTTCATTTTATAACATCAGCAATCTAATTGCACAACAAACAAGTTATATTTGACAGTACAATATAATCTTGAAAAAATATCTTTTCATGTTGTGAGTGCTGCTAGAATGACTCTTTCCATAACTTCCTGGATTTTCTGCATGTTTTGCAGCTTTGGTTATACTCATTCCTTTTATTTACTTTCAACTTCTAAGGACTATAAATCCCATGGTACCTTGCTTCCTGCAAGCAGCGAGTCCCGCACTGACTCCGCCTCCTGAAACTCCTCCTCTCAGTGTCTCTTTAGGTCAGAAGGCAGGCTCTGTGAATTATGTGACACGGCAATGCCTACTCACCAAGCATAGTGACTACATGTCACAGAATTCAAGGACGTAATTGTGTGAGGATCTTCAAAAAGTAAAATTGTTCAGATTAATAGGAGTAGGATAGAAACAATTGAAATACAAAGTGGAAATAAATATGATTTAAAATTTTGACCACAGATAAGCTTTAAAAGTCACAAAAAAAAACCTCTTAAGTCAACTTCGGTCCATTTTTAAGTAGCTTTGAAACATGTATGTTTTTTTTTTTTTCAAATTAGAGAGCTGAGAGGCTGCCAATATTCTGGTGTAATAGAGAGTAATAGGAAAAACAAAAGATCTAGGTACCTCTTTTGCAAACTTTGAAGTCCAAAATGCCTACAGCTACAGGGGTGAGCGAGCGCTTATCTATATTTCATGTATCTTTTATTTAAACACTCTATTTAAGCGCACCACTACACATCCTTTTTTACCTTATACACACAACTACCAATAATTATTAATGTTGTATACATCATTTCTTGGAATTGAGCAGTCTGTGACCTTAACGTTATCCTGTACTTGCCTGTTCCCTTAGTACATGAGTGATGGCTGAAATGTGAATTTTATTATTTTAACCTAGTTCAATAAATGAAAAGTTAATAGAAAACACTATTAGGATATTGCATGTTTTTTGCCTTGAGTTGCATTACCTGGATATAAGAAGACCATTAAGTGGAAAGTTGGAAAGAGTACTATGTACCCCAGAGGGGACGAGGCAAGATTTGATTTCTTTTTAATATAAAGTCAGTGGAGTTGGGGTGAGAGCACAACTTGGGTGGTGTGTGACACCAGGTGAAGGAAGAGTTGGAGTGGTTTTGAAGACCAGGGTGTGAAAATATATGAGGGAAAGAGAAGCATGGGTCATATTGTATTTAAATATCAGTGGACTTTTTAATGGCACTTTTTTTTTGATTGAACCATGGTGTTTTGCAGGGCTGCTCAATCTGTGGCCCTCCAGCTGTTGTGGAACTACAAATCCCACTGGCATTGCAAAGCTGACAGGTAAAAGCATGACAAAGACAAAGGCATGATGGGTCTTGTAGTTCCGCAACAGCTGGAGGGCCACAGGTTGAGCACCCATGGTGTATTGCACTGTTATTTCACATATGTATATAAGCAAGTAATGATGTATACAAGATTAAAGAGGAAGTAAACTTCCTCTGCTGACATTTACCTATAGGTAGGCCTATAATAAGGCTTACCTTTAGGTAGTATAAACGTGTATCGTTTAGGAGATAATTACATTACATGCAGCCAGTAAAATCACTGGTGCATGCACTCTGAAGAAACGGCCACCAATGCCGTTACTTCTAAGCCCTGTGCCGTGAACGGCGTCTCCTTCACGCATGCGCGGGAGTGACGTCATTGCGGCTCCGGTCAGTCACAGAGCCAGAGCCTGCGAACTCGGAAGAAAGACGGGTGAATTTGGAAGCAGCTGCAGCGCTGACATTGCGGCACTGGAACAGCTTCATTTTAAGGCAAGTTTCACATAATGTGCTAGTATGCGGTGCATACTAGCACATTATAACTTTATCTTGCAGGAAGGAAAAAAATAAAAACGTCCAGCGGTATACAACCGCTTTAATAATTATTAGTAATTGTATGCAGAAGGTAAAAAAGTATGTGTAGCACTGCACCTAAATAGAGTGTTTATATATTTAGAGATGTTTAGATCATATACAGTGGGTATAGATAAGAATCACCCCCTTTAAAATATTCACAATGTGTTGCTTTGCAGCCTGAAATGAAGACAGACAGTTTTTGTTTTATCCAGCTGTATTTACTCAGTGCAGCTTATAACATCCAAGTGAAAGTTATAACACATTTCAAAAAATAAATAAATTCAAAAACAGAATCACTGAAGTGGAAAAAGGATCACCTCCTTGTGTAAGTATTTTGTTGAACCACCTTTTGCTTTAATTACAGCCTTAAGTCTGTTGAGATATGTATCTACTAACTTTGCACTTCTAGACTTTTGCCCACTCTTCTTTGCAGAACTGCTCAAGTCCAGTAAAATTTGATGGTGACCGTTTGTGGACTGCAGTCTTCAAGTAATTTCACAGATTTTCAATGGGGTTTAAGTCTTGGCTCTGTCTAGGCCATGCAAGGACATTCACCTTTATCTCCTTCAACCTTTTTTTCTGACAAGTACTAGTTATATCTTTCACTTGTAAATACAGCTGAATAAAACAAAAATGGTGTCTGTCTTCATTTCAGGCTGCAAAGCAACAAAATGTGATTATTTTAAAAGGGGGTAATTCTTTTCTATACCTACTGTAACAGTGCTAGCAGGATGCAGGAATAGAACCAGCAGGGCTGGGGAATCACATAATATTTCAAGTTCTTTGCTTGCCCAGGATATGTAAATACTTTAGTGTTCGTAGTCTGAACAAATGTTCACTTTAAAGTAATGCTTTCTATTCCTAATATAGTCCTTTCTAACAAGACCTGTGCATGAAGGCTGTTTTAAGCTCTTTTTTTCTTCCTCTCTCAGGTCACTCTTTGCTAGCAATCCCTAGACAGCAGCTGTGAAACCCCGTATAAAAATGAATTTTACCTTCACACGCCTGCCTAGATGCAATGATATTATCCTTGCTTTCCAGACTGGCTGGAATATTTATTACAGCTCACTTTTATGACAGCGCACTGCTAACTGTAAGCTAAGAAAAAAGAAAATTACAGTTATGTTGGAAAGTAGGAATAAGTTACTGTATGTGGACAAACATACTACACAGGCACACGCTGCTGTTGTGAACATAACAAAAGGTAAAATTATTATTATGGTGTTTCCCTGAAAATAAGACCAGGTCTTATAATAATTTTGACAATGAAAGACACAGTAGGGCTTATTTTTAGGGTAGGTCTTATCATGTAATGGGTATTTGTCAGTTCCTGTGCCCCCTGCCTTCTCTCCCTCCCTGTCAGCTCAGGCGTCATTAGTATTTAGCATTATGAATTTAGGAATCCCGTGTGAACCAAGTTAAAGTGGTTGTAAAATCCTATAATCCACTCTATTACAGTATTATATAATGTACAATGTGTGTGTTTCTGTAATGCCCTGTACACACGGTCGGAAAAATCAGACGGAAAAGGTCCGATCGGATTATATTGTCGGAAAATCCGATCGTGTGTGGGCTCTGTCGGACTTTTTCTGTCGGAAATTCAGCCGGAAAAAATTTGAGAGCAGGATCTCAAATTTGCCGACAACAAATTTCGATCGGACAAAGTGCCACGCATGCTCAGATCAAATTACGAGACCAAAGCTATTGGCTACTAGCCTGAACGTAGTCCCGTCATAGCGAACGAACATCATCACGTTCAGAACGATCGGACAGTTTCGGACAAAATCTGTCGGAAAAAATCCAACGGATTTTGTGGTCGGCAAATACCTTCGTTATAGCGCCACTGGGCACTTATGTGACCCACCAGAGCTCTCTTATCCTCTCTGAGCACTGCAGAGGGAGGGGCAGAAATCCCCCGCTAACAGCAGGGAGAATAGGAGGAGAGCAGCCGGAGGTCAGGTGAGCGACAAGGGGTGCTGTAACAAAGGTATTTGTCACAATATTATTACAGAAACACACACTGTACATTATATAATACTATAATAGAGTGGATTATAGGATTTTACAACCACTAGGGCTTATTTTCAGGGTAGGGCTTATATTGCAGCCATCCTGGAAAATCGCAGTAGGTCTTATTTTCAGGGTAGGTCTTCTTTTTGGGGAAACACGGTATACTGAGTTTCACAGCTGCTATCCAGGGGGTGCTGGAGAGTTGTAAGAACAAAGAATAAACAAAAAAGGCCTTACAACAGCCTCTATGCACAGGTACTGTAAAGCCCCATACACACGGTCGGATTTTCCGATGGATTCTGTCCTATCGGACAATGTTGTCGGAAATTCCGACTGTGTGTAGGCACCATCGGACAGTTTCCATCGGATTGTCCGACGGACAAAGTTCTATCTCCTGCTCTAAAAAATTTCCGACAACAAAGTCCGATCATACCAATTCCGAATGTGTGTAGCGAATTCCGACGGACAAAGTGCCACGCATGCTCAGATCACATTACAAGACCAAAGCTATTGGCTACTAGCCTCTACGTAGTCCCGTCGTAGGCAACAAACGTCACCACGTTCAGAACGATCGGATTTTCCGACAACTTTGTCCGACCGTGTGTATGCAACACCAGTGTCGGACTAAATCCGTCGGACCAAATCCAATGAATTTGGTGGTCGGATTTTCCGACCGTGTGTATGGGGCTTTAGAAGGGATAAAAAAAGAGATAGAAAAGGGAGTCCCTTCAAGCACAGGTACAACATTCTCAGGAAAAGTTCACCTACTGATTTCACATTTCCTGGAACAGATCTCCAATTTGCAAATGTATATTACATTTTCAAAAACAGTTTATGCCTTGAGGCTCTGCTCGTTACTAGTCAAAAGTATAGCCTCCCACCAGTGGCGTCGCTAGGGGGTGGCTTTTGGGGCTATAGCCCCAAATCTGGGGTCCATAGCCCCAAGATCCTGCAGGTGTCCCCAAGGGGAGGGGAGGCTCTCTGGGGACCCTGATATAAGTGGGGGGCTCTCTGGGACCCTGATTTAAGGGGGAGGCTCTCTGGGGACCCTGATTATGATATATTATGATACATGTGTATGTCTGCCCGAGCATATGACTTCCTTTACTACACTGCTATGGGCTCTAGCCCCAGATCTTTTGTAAACCTAGCAATGCCCATGCCTCCCACAGTGTTGTAGCTATAATGAACATTCTGTCCAAGGGGATAACCTACCTGTTTAAAAGGCAAAGGAGACACTAAAAAGACAGCACCTCAAGCTGTCAATGAAATCTATAAGAGAACAAAAATGTATGCAGAGAAGAGCATAGGTATCTCAATTATTTTGCTTTCCCTTCCTAACATAACTCATATTTAAAAGCGTTACCTTAAAAGCGATCTGACTCAGCAGTCTTTTTAACATCAGAAATAAGAAAGGAAAAAAAAAAAACAGCCATGGGGAACAGACCTCAGAGATTAACAAGTACAAAACAGACCCTAGTGACTAGCACATTGAAGCAGGACAGATAAATTATCATGTCATTAGCCTGTGGCCTATCAACCCTGCAGAAACAGCACAATTACCAACACTTTCTAAAACGCTTTCCCAGATCGCTTCTGTCTAACTGCCAGTCTGTTCAGAGTACAAGCATATGGAGAGAGGAAATTAATGAACCAGGCAATTTAATATTAAAGTATGGGCATTTTTCTGCACAAATACAAACTCAGAACCCCCCCACAAAGTTCATGTTGCCAAGTGCACAAAAACCACAAAAATACCCAGTAAAATGCCAGGAAGAAATATTTAAGTTTCCTGCACATTTACTTTTATTGTACCAGTGGTAGCAGTCATATTGTTTCAGTGGTATGAAAAATAATACAATTCACAGATTTAATATAGAACCAGGATAGGTTAATCATGCGTTTAAGTAGTAGGGACATGGCAACAGTTTTCTTTAAAATGACACCACAATAAATACATAATATAAAGAAGAAAAAAAAAAGAAAGAGCCTAAATGTCCCAGTATACTTTGGAATGTTGAGCAGCTAAGCAGCAGAATTACAGAAAGAAAGTTGCACCAACGACAGTCTATCCCAGCGTTTCTTAATGATTCTGACACAGAACACCACTTGAAATAATTTTCATGTCTCACGCTATGTTCACACCTATGCGTTTTTAGTGCATTTTGCAGAGATGCACTACAGTCCATTTAACATGGTTTTCTATGGTACTAGTTCACATCTATGCATTTTGTGGCTGGTGCGTTTTTGGAAAGGGTCGGGGACTTTTTTTCCCGTGATTTGTGGCTAATAGACTTCAATGGAGCTGCACCAGAAACGCAAGTGGTGCATTTTTGATGTGTTTTGCGTTTCTTATTTTACCACTGTATATAGCTGGTTGTTAAGCAGTCGCGTCCTTAGCAACCGATGAGTCATCAGCTGGGTTCCCCGCTGAAAGATCTCCAGGCGACCTCATTGGATGGCCACCAGAATCCATACTAGACCCGAAGGGCCTGGTATGGACCTGGGGGGGCACCCCACGCTGTTTTTTTCGGAAAAAAAAATTATTCGGCTTTCAGTGGGAACCCCACTGAGTGTTGATGACTCATCAATTGCTAAGGATGTGGCGGCCAGCTTCCCGGCCCCCTCTTTAGCAACCAGCTTTATACAGTTTGTTTTACAGTGGGTTTAAAGAGAAGAAAAAAAAAAAACGCAAATTGCATGAGAACTGCATGCAAAAACGCATAAAAAAACGCTGGTTTAAAAACGCAAAATGCACTGAAAAACATGCCTGAAAAATGCATCAAACGTAGCTGCATAGGTGTGAACCTACACTTGGAGAACCTCTGCTTAATTTCTACCACTACAGCTCACAGCGCATCAATAAGTTCTAGCTATAACAAATACAAAACGCAGAAAACATGTCATACCTAACTTATTTTACACCCAGATAAGATCATTTTTTAACACTTTTTTCTGTTCTAGAAGTCAAAATTATTTTCAGGAATAATCATTACAATAAATAAATAATGGCTAGAAAAGAAACCTGGCCAGCAAAAACTGTAGCACCCTCTCACAAATTTCCCCTTATGTTGGTGGTCAATGGAAAAAGTTCCCCAATTAAACTTATGGTCTTTGTAGTGGTCCCTTACTTCGGTGGTCCGTTGGAGACAGACCCCGTTAAATTGTTGATTAGTGGAAAGTCTGCTCCCATTTTGCAAATAAAAAGGTCATTGACGGCAGTGGTTACTGAGAGAGAGGATTTGTTCACTGATCATTGAACCCTCACCATTCTCTAAAGAAACCCTAGTGTTTCTCAGAACCCCAGTTGAAAAAGGCTGGCCTTTGCTTTTACAAGTAGACAGAATTCTGCTTCTTTACTCTCAAGGGTTTGTACAACTAGGCAGCACAGGGCAAAACTATTACATGAACTCAAAAACATCTTTGAATTGATACAATTAGAACTTGCGTGAAACCTGGCTAAAAGTTGCGTGAATCTTGTGTAAAAACATTTATAAATAGACCACTAAATTATACAAACTAAATGACCCTAAATACATCACCCTCAATTGGACAAAATTGAAAGTTTCCACTCTCTCTGATTCCTCTAGCAAAGATGGGACTGGGAATATCCCCAGAAGGTGCCTGTCATACTACTTAAGGCAATTTTATCAGGTGAACAGAGCTCAGAGATTTTAATTAAAGTGGTTGTAAACCTCAGTCATGAAATCTGAACAAAGCACATACTGTATATCTGTAGTGTTTACTTATCTCTCTCCAAAGATCTAAGTGTAGTTTTTCTCTGCTGCTTCGTTCCTTTGCTATCAGCATGAGTCACCTCTGAGAAGCTTTACCAACACATGAGATACATTTGTAACGGGGAGGGAGCTTAGTACACATTTTGTTTATTCAAAACACAGCTCTGTATCCTTCCTTCACTCCTGTGTGCTGGGGAAAAGGGGGGGGTGGCTTCCCTCCAATCAACTTTCACACACTGTAACTGCAGCTCTCTGCCTCATCCTCTGATACTCACAGATGGAGAAGGTTTTTAACACGATTCTGCCCTTTGGAAGGGGTGTAGGGAACAGAAAGCTGATAAACAAGTAAAACTTACGTAGGAGGATTTGTTTCATCTCTGTGTATCATCTGAGGCCAGTCACTTCACTGGGTATATGTGACAGTTTAAAACCACTTTAAGCCAGGGGTAGGTAAATCGTGCACAATTCACAAGCCAGTCATTGAGTACAGGGAGCCAGATGGTTTTTATGTAGATATGGAATGCTTCTGCCTATATCAAAACACATAACTCAAATACATTTGTTACCAGCAGGGGTACAGCTGTCTGTGTCCTGGGATTTGTTCAGCTATGCTCTAATGCTTTGTGCATAAGTATTAAGAAATAGTAAATTTATCCCTTTTTAACATTTCTCATGGTTTAAAAATCATAGTCTCTGTCAACAAATATTCAGAATGAATAGATTTTGCAATGCTACATCTTCAGGTGCACAACCCTTAGTCAAGCTATAGCCCTCAGATAAGAGCCGGATGTACAGGAAAAGTTCTTCCTTTGGAAGAAATGGTATTGACCGGATGTGGGCAACTCAGACATTTTGTCTATGGAAAAAAGAAGAAGGCCGATGGCACTAATTTATCTCTAGGGGAGCAAGAATGACTGGACAAAGATTTCAAAAATATCTGATCAACTGGTCTCATAGATAATGGTTGCCCAGATGCGATTCCTTGTACAGCCGTGGCCAAAAGTTTTGAGAATTACACAAATATAAATTTTCACAAAGTCTGCTGCCTGTTTTCATGACGTCAATTTGCAAATACTCCAGAATGTTATGAAGAGTGATCAAATGAATTGCAATTAATTGTAAAGTCCCTCTTTGCCCTGAAAATGAACCTAATTCCATAAAAACACATTTCCACTGCATTTGTAAAGAAGGCTTCAGGGAGCCCAAGAAATACCAGCAAGCACCAGGACCATCTCCTACAGTTGATTTAGCTGCGGGATTGGGGCACCACATGTGCAGCGCTTGCTTAGGAATAGCAGCAGGCAGGTGTGAGTTCATCTGCATGCACAGTGAGGAGAAGACTTTTGGAGGATGGTCGGGTGTCAAGAAGGGCAGCAAAGAAGCCACTTCTCTCCAGGAAAAACATCATAGACAGACTGATATTCTGCAAAAGGTACAGGCATTGGACTGCTGAGGACTGGGGTAAAGTAATTTTCTCTGATGATGATGAATCCCCTTTCTGATTGTTTGGGGCATCAGGATAAAACCTTGTCCGGAGAAGAAAAGGTGAATGCTACCATCAGTCCTGTGTCATACCAACAGTAAAGCATCCTGAAACCATTCATGTGCGAGGTTGCTTCTCAGCCAAGGGAGTAGGCTCATTCACAATTTTGCCTAAGAACACAGCCATGAATAAACAATGGTACAAAAACATCCTCTGAGAACAACTTCTCCCAACTATTCAAGAACAGTTTGGTGAGGAACAATGCCTTTTCCAGCATGATGGAGCACCTTGTCATAAGGCAAAAGTCAAAATTAAGTAGCTTGAGGAACAAAACATCAAAATTTTGGGTCCATGGCCAGGAAACTCCCCATACCTTAATCCCATTGAGAACTCGTGGTCAATACTCAAGAGGCGGGTGAACAACCCCCCCCTACAAATTCTGACAAACTCCAAGCATTGATTATGCAAGAGTGGGCTGCCATCAGTCAGGATGTGGCCCAGAAGTTGATTGACAGCTGCCAGGGCAAATTGCGGAGGTCTTGAAAAAGAAGGGTCAACGCTGCAAATATTGACTCTTTGCATAAACTTAATGTAATTGTCAATAAAAGCCTTTGACACTTGGAATGCTTGTAATTATACTTCAGTATACCATAGTAACATCTGACAAAAAGATTGAAACACACTGAAGCAGCAGGCTTTGTGAAAATAATTATTTGTGTCATTCTCAAAACTTTTGGCCATGGCTGTACTATAGACATGAGATCAGAACAGTTGATTTTACTAAACTCGTGAACAAACAGACTGCTCATACATTATGTTTTGTTTTCCAATTCAGTTACACAAAGACATAATTCATACCATTGAGCTTACCAGCTCCAACATAGCAAATTAAACTTACTGTATAGCCAACAAGCATGTATGGCGAGGAACTGTGAGAGTGCCATCATCTCAGACTAAACAAAAAGGAAAATACCCTCCAGCAATTTGGGGACTATTATAGGCACTCCAGACAAGGAAATCTCCAGAAACAACATTTTTTTAAACAGTATAAAAAAGTTTGGCTTGTATACGGTATATGTGTATATTGGTAGCTCACACATAAAGCTGCCAAGACCTTAGACATACAACAAACAGAAGATGGGAAATTCAACGCGTTTCAAAAATATAGGTTTAAAATCTTCTTCAGGGAAGTCTGAAGTGCCTATAATAGTTCCCAAATTGCTGGAGGGTATTTTCCTTTTTGAAATTTATAGCCAAGCAATTATTTTGCAGAGAATTAAAGAGCAATTCCAGACAATAAATTAAATGAACCATTGATCTGCTAATACCAGCAGTGCAACTGCAGAAATCAGATCTTCTCCTTTAACCTTTATCTAACTTGCAGGCAATGAAATAGAGTCAGGTTCCATAAAAATTCCAGTTGTGCTTCTAACTGGACTGTGGCCTCTACTGGACTGTGGCAACTTTGCATATCTCCCTGTGAGAAACAGCAAGGAGCATATATTCGCTGGGATTGAGCATACATAACCTGGACATTCATATGGCTTTGCAAGAGGTGTTCACAGAAAACTAGATTATTGATAATGACATTTTCTTTCCAATTATTTTTATTAGTTATATGTAATAGATTTTATCCCTTCTGGAATATATCTCAGAAAAAAGAATGCAATTGTTTTTTAGTGGGTCTTCACTATTTTCTGTATATGGGATACTGAAGGAAGACATTTGGGTAACTACAATAATAAAGGCACACTTTATTTGAGGTAGGTACAGCCCAGAAACCATACCTGATGTAGGTACATCCCAGACTGATAAACCGGTATTTCTTCCAGCAATGTGCAATGAAAAGATTTCAAGTTAGTGACTGATTATAATTAGCAAGAATTCTCAAGACAATATGCATTATTTGCCAATCAGTCACCACAACATTTACATGACAAATATGTTGCTTGAATTTAACTGTATGAATAAATAAACCAAATGCACCACAAAATATGCATCAAGAACAATTTTCTTGTCGTTTTGCTGTTGGTGGAAAGCTGATGTGTATTAATAAATGCTAGTCTTATTTAAATTGCTTAAAGGAAATTTTCTTTTTCGAAGAGAAGACATGCAGCAGTCTTAATTGCACATCAGAGACTTATAAAAGAACACAGACAAGCAAGAGAAGATCTGGACAGTCAATCAGATTTACTTTCAATTATGTGGAGAAAAGTGGGTCACTAATGAAATCCAGTTGTTGTGGAAACTACAGATAAGGTTCAGTTTGTATTGCAGTACATGTTCATACATACGTACATCTAGTCCTTCCTTTATACCAGCAGCTAGAAATCTATATTATCATGGCACATGAATTAAGTATGTGTTCATAGATAAATGTATGCCTTGCATCACTACCAAATGAATAACTAATATATATATATATATATATATATATATATATATATATATATATATATATAAAATATAAAAACAAAACATCATTCCGGTTAAAATTAAGTAGATTAGAGGCACTGGAACTATCACAAACCCACATCCAATTCGCATAAGTGTGAACCCAGCCTCACAGAAGTGAGCCTTTTTTCGTAGGGCCAAATATGCTTGTACCTGTGTTTGCGCAGGAAGCACACTGCATAGTTCGCTCCCAGCGCTATGACAAAGCTGTCACCAACTGCTCAGGTCTTGCACTAATGATCAGGAGGAACGCAAGAAGTAAGAGAATTTATTTTAGGTTGTTTTTGGTGCTGGGGTATAGTAATAGCAAGAAATATACAGTTAAATAAATAAAAAATCCTTTATTTTGACAGCTAGGATTCCTTTTTATTGCGCAATACTGTACTTTCTGGATGTACGTGCATTTTAACGTTTTATTTAAAAATGTATATTGGATTTCACACTTGCTCACATGTGGAGCGTTTATTCCTTATGTTTCCTTTGAGTGTGCTAGGAAGGCTGGAGACTGATGGAGAATATACAGTGACATTGATATCTTGGGCCAATCCGCATACCTAGGAGAGTGTGTTAAAGATTCAGCTAATGTATGACCATTGATGCCACATGCTTTCTATGACTTCTCTGTATTAGAGAGTCATAGATTTCTGGTAAGCCTGCATTTATGCCCTGTGGTGGTGGAAATTCTTTTTCGGTGTTGGTCTACTATTTGAATTTTGAGCATGCTGAGCTCACAGTTTCTATTCTTTGGGACATGTTGATCTATTTATCTAACTTGTACACCAAAGCGGACTTTTTACACGAGTGGACTAGTGGGCTTTACATTACTATTTTTCTCATAAATGATTTTTATGTATTAGTGTATCTATGATAAATATCTCATAGTGTGTTTGCAGCTATTTTTTTGGATCATTTGTAACAAAAGTGCTGTTTATTTTATCTATTACCGTTACAAATTAACCACCTGAATACTTTGCACTTAAACCCCCCTCGTGACCAGACCAATTTTCAGCTTTTGGCGCTGACGCACTTTGAATGACAATTGTGCGGTCATACAACACTATACCCAAATGACATTTTTACAATTTTTTCCCCACAAATAGAGCTTTCTTTTGGTGGTATTTAATCACAGCTGGGGTTTTTATTTTTTGCTAAACAAACAAAAAAAGATGGAAAATTAAAAAAAAAAAAAAAATCATGTTTTAATAGTTTGTTATAAAATTTTGCAAACAGGTAATTTTTCTGCTTCATTGATATGCGCTGATGAGGCGGCACAGGTGGGCACTGATAGGCTGCACTGGTGGGCACTGAGAGGCTGCACTGGTGGGGACAGATAAGTCGGTACTGATGGGGACAGCAAAGATGGCACTGATGGGCACAGATGGGTGGCACGGATGGGTAGCACGGATGGGTGGCACTGATGGGTGGCACTGATGGGCACTGGTAGGTGACACAGATGAGAACTGGCAGGTGACACTGATGTGCAGCACTGGCACTGTGGGCACTGCGAGATGGCACTGTGGGCACTGTGAGATGGCACTGTGGGCACTGCGAGATGGCACTGTGGGCACTGAGAGATGGCAGATGGAGAGATGGCAGTGTGGGCACTGGTAGGCGGCACTTTAATGGGGCAGAGGTGGGCACAATTGACTGGGCACATTGCAGTGAGAGGGACTGATGTCCCTCTCACTGCCGCCGGTGATCGGCTTTTTTCTGTCAGCGCGAGGAGGAAAAAAAGCCGATTGCCGGCTCTGTTATCACATGATCAGCTGTCGTTGGCTGACAGCTGATCACGTGGTAAGGGGTCGGGATCGACCCCTTACTCGGATCTGTGATCCAGCGAGTCTCACAGACTCAGGGAGCGCGCCCTTCAGGGAGCGCGCCGCGCGCGCCCTTCAGGGAGCGCGCAGGCAGCTCGTGTCCAGGACGACGTCAGCAGACGTAGTCCCGGCACAATAGATCCGTGCTGTAGCCGTCATTTGGCTATAGCGCGGGTCTAAGGTAGTTAATGGACCTGCTATCAGTGCTCTATTAACTGTACTAAAGCAGAATTCCATCCAAAAGTGAAACTTCCGCTTACCTGATTGCTCCCCCCCTTCGATGCCAAATTTGGCACCTTTCGGGGGTAGCGGATACCTGTCTTTGACAGGTATTCTGTCCCCACTTCTGGGAAACTGGGCCGTGGCGAAGTATGTCACAGCTCGGTCCCCCTCCTCTTCCCTCTTCTTCTCTTGGGCCAGTGAGAGAGCACAGCGCGCTTCGTGCAAGCGTAGTAGGGACCCGGTCGTGAAGCCAAAAGGCTACACTGCCAAGTTCCCTTACCGGCAATGGCGGCGGCAGCACCCGACAGCTAATGGAAACATCAGCTGCGATGCCAACTTCGCTGGACTCCAGGACAGGTAAGTGTCCTAATGTTAAAATTCAGCAGCTACAGTATGTGTAGCTGCTGACTTTTAATTTTTAAAGGGGCGGGTGGACCTCCACTTTAAGCATACAGGGAACAAGGACTTCCCATCTGATGCTGGAATAAAATTGAGTCGATCTGAGCACTGCTCAGCCACCCACAGGAAGCCTTGTATTTTTATCAATAAATTTAAGGCTTCCTCTAATTCAATGTTTCTCAACTCCAGTCCTCAAGGCGCCCCAACAGGTCATGTTTTCAGGATTTCCCTCAGATGAAAAATGGCTGTATTAATTACTAAGGCAGTCGAACTGATCAAATCACCTGTGCAAAATAAAGGAAAACCTGAAAACATGACCTGTTGGGGCGCCTTGAGGACTGGAGTTGAGAAACACTGCTCTAATTGGCTAAGTTGGTGACGTACATGGATTACATCATGATCTCCACATCAGCCAATCAGAGGAAGCCTTGCATTCCTTATTAAAAGTACAAGGCTTCCTATGAATGGCTGAGAAGCACTCAGCCCAACTCAATTTTGTTCTGGCAGTAGACTTCATACAAAGAAGTCTTGTAGTGTTTTCTTTTCCCTTTCTAAGTCTAATACCCCGTACACACGGTCTGAAATTTCCGACAGAAAAAGTCTGATCGGATTATGTTGTTGGAAAATCCGATCGTGTGTGGGCTCTAGCGGACTTTTTCCGAGAGCAGGACCTAAAATTTTCCGACAACAAAATCCGATCAGACTTTTTCCAATCATGTGTAGAGAATTCCGATGCACAAAGTGCCACGCATGCTCAGAATAATTTTGGGGACGCAAGCTATTGGCTAATGGCCTCTGCGTAGTCCCATCGTACGTCTTTTACGTCACCGCGTTCTGAACAATCAGATTTTCCGACAACTTTGTGCGACCGTGTGTATGCAAGACAAGTTTCGGCCAAAATCCGTGGGAAAAAAATCTGACAGATTTTGTGGTCGGAATGTCCAACCGTGTGTACAAGGCGTGACATTGTCTCTGCATGTTTTGGTGCAAAACTTTTATTAATAAAAATATTTGAAACAGAAAAATTGCTTTCAGGAAAATGTTACCCAAATAACTTAAAATGTGTACTACCTGACAATTCACTGTAGTTCTGTAAAGAAGTATATTACCATTATAGTTCAACCAATAAAATATTTTAGACTTGTTGAAAAATGTTACTGATTGGGTACAAATTAGTACATGGAAACTGTGAAAGAGCTGCCAGGGCAGGTGGAAATCATCAGCTTTATCATTCTGTACTTAGTGAGATGTAGCAATTACTCATGTCTCCTGGATGTTTTAAAAGGTCACAGGCAACTCAGAAATGTCACGTCAGTAGAAAATGACTTTTCATGCACAGCTTTTTTCATTAAGTACCACCAAAATGACAGATGTTATCGGTATCTCAATGTAAAATGTAACAAGTCAAGCATACAAATTTTACTCCAAAATCAAACACAAGGTAGTGAAGATGTCCACACATGTCAGTAAAGAAGGTAGGCAAGGACATTTTAGACCTAACATATGATAAGAAAACCTTAGGTGTAGTCAGTCAATAGCAGATCAGCAACTACTGAGGTCCAATTACAAGGATGGTAACTGTCATACAAAGACCACCTTTATCAAGTAGGAGGTTCCCATATGGCCACTTCTAACATACTCTATGCAATATTTTGTATTATGGATATTTGTTTTGGCTGACTGACAAATAGGACAGTTACCTGTAACAAATTTGTTTTGTAAAACTGATTGCACTGCTGTTGCCTTTCCATTGCTCCATTTTTTTTTTTTTTTTTTTTTATAATAGCTAAGGCCAGCTCAAACCAAAAGGATCTACTTTTGTTGTAACCCTCTCCATATAAAAAATGCCACATAAGGCCCCTTTCACACTTATACGACTTGTCCCACGATTTGGGACTGCAAAGTAGCATGACAAGTCGTTCCCCATGATTTCCAATGATAGCCATTCATATTAGTACGACTTCCAGTCATTCTGACTTCAAAGTAGTCCCTGCACTACTTTGGTCCGATTTTGATGCCACTGACACAGGCATTCCTTGAAATCGCGGCAAAATCGCAGACTTTGAGGTCGCACAAGTGTGAAAGGGGCCTAAAACAAAATATTAGAAGAAAAAAATATATAAATTCTTGCCATACACACATTTACTTCATGTTGCCCCAATGTATAACTTTCTATTTATATTAAAGGCTCATCTTTGCTTTTCTGCTTCCATCCAGTTCTCTTAGAAACATTATTCACAAAAAAAAAAAATGCAGGTTTAATTTCAAATTATATGCCACTCCCCTCCTATACGCCGCCCCAAATCCCCCCACTAGTTTCATATAAGCTTGCCATAGGTTCAAGTGTTTAAAAACAAAATTCTCTTCCTGTTTTCCAAACTAAAAAAAGGACCTTTTGTTGCTTTCAGCCTCCTCCAAATCTTCCATTTTTTTTTTACTGCTGTGCTCTGACTTCCTGTTAGAGGGTGACAGGGCCATCTTAAGAGCGTTATAGGCCCCCGGGCAATACATTGCACTGGGGCCCTGTCTACACGATCACGCACGAGAATAAAAATGCAAATTATCAATAAGGCTATATTTATTGGTACTTCCAACAAAATCAGTGTTTAAAAATTAACACAACAATATAACACGAGTTTGATGGGCACAGTGGCAGCGTTTGATGGACATAGTGGCTGAGTTTAATGGGCACAGTGGCAGCGTTTGATGAGCATGGTGGCAGCTTTTGATGGGCACAGTGGCAGCTTTTGATGGGCACAGTGGCAGCGTTTGATGGGCACAGTGGTAGCGTTTGATGGACATAGTGGCTGAGTTTAATGGGCACGGTGGCAGCGTTTGATGAGCATGGTGGCAGCTTTTGATGGGCACAGTGGCAGCTTTTGATGGGCACAGTGGCAGCTTTTGATGGGCACAGTGGCAGCTTCGATGGGCACAGTGGCTGTTTAATGGGCAAAGTGGCTGTTTGATGGGCACAGTGGCCGCTTTTGAGGGGCACAGACAGTGGCTGTGTTTGATGCACAACTTGAACTTATTTAAGTAGACATTGTTAGACTTACTTGAGGCCACCGGCCTGGTGCAGTACAGTGTGTCACTCACAGCAGAAAGTCAGCGCCAGCTATCAAGGCATGGCAGTGGTGGGCGGAGCCTGTTCACTAGCCACTGGGGCAGCCGCGGTGCACTATGAATGCTGGGGCGGTCGCGGCCTCTGATTGGCGTCACTGGTTGCTAGCTAGATGCCGGCCGGCGAAGTGAGCAACAAGTGTATTCAGTCAATTTAACCACTTACCGATCACTCACTATATATACGTCATTTTTTTGAAGAGGGATATCTCGGTAACGTCAGCAGCTGCTGCCACAACCGAGGTATCCCTCTTCACAGTGAGCGGTCCCCTTTCCGATAATGGTGGTCTCTGCGGCGGGTTCGCCGCAAGATCACCATTATCGGTGGCGGGATAGCTGCCCCCCCCACCCGCCTTCTGCCGCTTACCGGAGCCGTCGGCAGCGGCGGAGGCGATCGGGTCCTTTCCCTGCCTGTGCATAGAGATGAGTGAGGCTAAGATGGCCCCCACTCATCTCTATACCATAGGAGGGCGGAAGCGACGTCAAAACGTCACTTCCGCCCATATGTCTTAAAGGGGAATTTCCAAATGTCATTTTTTTAAATGACATTTTTTTTTTTTTTTGCATTCAAGTCCAAATATGAGATCTGAGGACTTTTTGACCCCAGATCTCATATTTAAGAGGACCTGTCATGCTTTTTTCTATTACAAGGGATGTTTACATTCCTTGTAATAGGAATAAAAGTGATCCATTTTTTTTTTTAAAACAGTGTAAAAAAATAATAAAATTAATTAAGTAAAATAAATAAGAAAAACCACCCCCCCAATAATTTTCAAAACACTCCGTCCCGACGAGCTCGCGCACAGAAGCGAATGCATACGCGAGCAGCTCCCGCATATGAAAACGGTAGTCAAACCACACATGTGATGTATCACCGCGATCGGTAGAGCGAGAGCAATAATTCTAGCCATAGACCTCCTCTGTAACTCAAAAAATGCAACCTGTAGAATTTTTTAAATGTCGCTTATGGAGATTTTTGAGGGTAAAAGTTTGACGCCATTCCACGAGCGGGCGCAATTTTGAAGCAGGACATGTTGGGTATCAATTTACTCGGCGTAACATTATCTTTCACAATTCAAAAAAAAATTGGGCTAATTTTACTGTTGTCTTATTTTTTTATTCAAAAAAGTGACTTTTTTCCAAAAAAAGTGCGCTTGTAAGACCGCTGCGCAAATACCGTGTAAAAAGAAGTATTGCAATGACTGCCATTTTATTCTCTAGGGTGTTAGAAAAAAAACAATATATAATGTTTGGGGGTTCTAAGTCATTTTCTAGCAAAAAAAACTGTTTTAAACATGTAAACACCTAAAATCCAAAACGAGGCTGGTTGCAGCACTGAGGACCAGCCCTGGATGGGGCCCTCCAGACAAGTGGGGCCCCTGGGCAACTGCCCAGCATGCCCAATGGATCAGGTATGCAAACAGTGAGATAAAAACTCTTGTCCACTTGTCATGCTTCGGTTACCAAGTAGAGAAGCAGTGGAGTGCTCCAGCAAGAGGATGTATGCAGTCTTTTTGTCTCCATGAGATTGTGCTACCCTTACTTTTGGGACCAATGTCCCTTAGGGGCCACTGCGCTGGTGATTTATAATCTGGATTTGATCACCAGCAACCCGTCTATCATACTATATATACATCTTTAGAAACAGTGGGCTATGCCATTTGTGTCACCAATCCCTATCATCCAGGTCGGGCATGCATATCCCCTACCCCCACCTGGTTGCACCTCTTTTCCTCTGACACCTCCGCCTATTTAGGCGGAAGGAGGAAGGGGGAGTGTCTGTGTGACTACTCGCAAGACATGCTTGGCGACTTTTGGCCCATATGTTTTGCTGACGGACTAAGAACATTCTGGCACTTCCCGGGTGAGACGAGATACACTTCTACACCAAGGATTCTCCACGTAGGAGGACCTTTTCTTCATTTTAGCTTGTGGATATATGCCCCCTGTGTGGACGTGCCCCTCTGAAGAAGACCCCCTGTGGGTTGAAACGCGTCAGGGCTATCCTTCTACCCCGTGACTTACATTGTACATGTGCTTAATATTATTGATAAGTCTGCACTATATATATCCGAGTTTTTAATTGTCCTGCACTGGAGCTCATGTTCTAATTCAGTTGTCATACATATTTTTGAATAAACTATTTTTATCTTATACATTTCCCTTGACTTCATTTGTTGCATGCTGCCTAAAAACCCCATAGTGGGGGAATTCCTTCCTTCCGGTGTTTTTTAGGGGTGAGCAGCGCTCTCCACACCTTTGGGTATGTGTCTTTTCTTTGTCGTTTGCCAAGTAGAGAAGCAACCTCTGAAGGAAATGTGCCATGGCCATGCAGGTATTTCATGCAGGGCAGATTTAATATAAAGACAAATGGCTCCCTCCAATGAACAGGTTATCTTTCCCTTGAACCTTTCCTCTTGTTAAAAGTAACACTTTTTTAATGCTGTCAAAGGATGATCTGTTTTTTGGCTGTACAGAGTTACACAGCTGTGCCCAAGCGAAGCTCTTCTCAGCTTATTATACACTAATATTTATGAGTTATGATCTTAATTGGAAGGGACAAGCAGCAAGGCTTTCAATTTGTATTCCACATAGTCATTATGGAAGCATTAAATACAGAACTATTCATTTGGTCCTCATTTACAAAATTACCTGCCTTCATCTAGGTATTGCTTTTAATAGTTGTGCTCTTCTTCACAGACCTGCATGAATTGAATGCCTATCCAATTCACTAAGTTATATTTTGAAGAGTTCTTCCCAGCTTAATGGAATCTAAATAACCAAGATGCAATTAACATATGCTGGCTATATACTCTGAGATACTCACAATGCATACAACAGATCCAATAGAGGATCAACCCAAGATTCATTAAATGAAAAGGCATAAGATGGAAGCAAAGAAGCGTAGCCCAAAACTGAGGGAAAACATAAATTAAAAAAAAAAGGTCATGTAACTCTAAAATGTGGAGATAATTTTATGGTGGTCTCTGTGTTGTGCCTGGTTGGCATTTACAAAGGTTTTGGACACACAAATATTTTAGCATACTGATAAATGTAAGTCACTTATTTAATCATAAAAAAAAATGCACAAAAAAGAAGAATTGCCTGGAGTAGACGCAATTCCTACTACTGATGTCCTGAGAATATTTCCAGAATGTCATCAGGTGTCTGAAAAGAAATAACATTTTTGGGAGCCTAATTTCTCAGGAGCACAAGACCTTATATCAAACAGGGGTGGACATGCGTGCTGTTTACTGAAGTGCAGCAAACCCTGCACACCATCAAGGGTAGGGAGATTAATTAAAGTGGTTCTAAAGGCAGAAGTTTTTTTACCTTAATGCATTCTAAGCATTAAGGTAAAAATACTTTCACTGTCTGTGCCTCCTGCCGTCCCCTCCCAAACACTTAGCTGACACCATTCTTGATCCAGTGCTGTCCCTGCCAGAATACCTGCTCTGTCCTCGTTCTGCATTCACAGGCTTTACTGAGAGCAGTGGGGGCCAATGGCTGCTGTCAGCCAAATCCTGTGAGGAGTAAGCAGGGGGCAGGGCCAAGTGTCTATGGACACACGTAGCCCAGCTCGGGAGCACACCTGCACAAGTGCCCCAATAGCAAGTGGCTTGCTATGGTGGCACTAGAAGAGGAGAAGCAGACAATGCAGGCAGGGGACCCCAGAAGAGGAAGTTCAGGGCCGCTCTCTGCAATACCATTTCACACAGCAGATAAGTATAACATGTTTATTATTTTAATTTAAAAAAAAAGCTTTACAATCACTTTAAGGCTGTCCATAAACACCTCAAATAAAGCAAACAAATTGACTCATCAATTAGTGAACTGTTAGGAAGATTGGTAATGGACATTTCAGGTGCATTTCATTTGCCACAGAGAGATTTTCCAACCTGCTAGCTATCAAGACTTTTGCATTTCAGTATCAATGCCAAAAAACACAAAAAGCCTTACACCGGGAGGGTGGTCGGCTTACAGCGCTACACTCTCTCTGAATTGAACATAAAAAAACAAAAAGCTATGTATGACATAAATATGACCTCAAATTATATACAGCAATCAAAAAATAATGTGAACTACTGCACGGGTAGCCCAACACCCAGACATGCAACTACTGCTTCTGCTGTAATCATGAAGAGTGAACTCCACCTGTGAAGACTAAGGCAAGGGAAGGGAGAAAACAGGAAAGAAGAAAAAAATGGCTGCACATCCAGAACTTCCGACTGCCTTTTATTTTGTTTCACAAAGATAACACTAAAGACACCAAACTGTGGTCACGTAGACACGTTTCACACATACATCTTGTGCTTAATCATTACGAGGGAGAAAACAGCATAGACCTCTGGTGTATTAAAAGGATCAAAGGGCTTCATTAAAAACAACATACTATGTACTCACAAAATAAAATGTGAAAGAGCACATATAATCCATGAGAAATAGCCCACTTAACACACAACACTGTCACAAGGAAAGGATGGATGAGCAGCCACAGTGTCTGGATCACTGTGTGGCCATCTGACAGGTGAAGAGCTGGGCTGGATGTCAGAAATCTCTGCTGCTCCTGCTCGGCTCGCTCAATCCCAAGGACGGCTCTCAGTAGACGATGGTCTCCTGTAAAAGTAGGACGCGTTTCAAGGACTCCTCCTCTTCTTCAGCTAACCCCCACAGGCTACCCACTCATTTAAATAGACCCCCACAAACTCCAATGCATGGGGTGGGGGCAGCAAGACAGAATGACAGCATGCCTGGTGGAACGATGGACTAGGGATGGAATAACACCTCTGATACAAAGTGATCAGGGAAGCAAAACAATACAAATTGTAATCACATGTTCAAAAATCACAGAAATGCTTGTTCAAATGTGTTACTGATGGAAAACCAAGCAAAGTCAATGTCAAAAAAAGAAATAATAATAAAGATCATAATAGAAAATAAACACAACAAGCTACGTAAACGTGTGTATAACTGGATTTGTAAAGGGATAAAAAAAAAAAAAACTGAAAAAAACGCAGGTAACAGGGAAAATATTGTAATTGTAATTTTTGGATTTTAGCCTTTTAATTACACACAAAAGGAGTGAGGGCATTGTAGCACTTACACCACAGACACCAGAAATCTGTATATATCCTATATTCTAGGGTATAATACCTGGTGACAGCAGCTGCTTAGGAATTGCCTGGTGTTCCATGAAGTGCAGAAGTTGATTATTTTCAATAACTGCACTAATAAATCAATCAATCGAAAAACCATGAGGACTAAACTCATATCCCCAAACCACAAATAAAGTTGGAAATACAAAAAAAAAATTCTTAACTGGATCTTCAAAAAGGACATGTGGAGACATGATGTAGTCTCCTCAAACTAAGACTACACATAATCCTGTGTAAAAACAAATCTAAAAAATTATATTATATATATATATATATATATATATATATATATATATATATATATATATATATACACACACACACACACACACACACACACACACACAAGCGTATCAAGCAAATTACCGGGGATAAAAAAACAAAAAACTTTATGTGTTAAAACTGGAGCGCCTGGTGGTTACAATAATGATTCCATTATTGTAACCAGACATGCATGTGATTGAGAGATATTTTGAAAACATGGGCACCTGTAGTAATCTAAGGATATATGGGCATACAAAAATCCATATGCAAAAAAAAAAAGGCCCCGTGGATGTGAATCTCAGTAGTGGTCCTTTGAGGTGGGTGACAGCCAACAAGCAATACAAGGGCCATATATGGCTGGTGATCAGGTCAATGAGGCCCCAAGGTGGTTGGGCTTAGCAAGCTATAGCAGGCCCAAGCACACTACACAAACCTAAACCAATTGTATAAGCTATGGACCAACAATGTATGCTCCAAAATAGAGGTAAGGGATTAATCTCAATAGGTACATCAATACAGTGCTTTGAAAAAGTATTCATACCCCTTGACATTTTCCACATTTTGTCACGTTACAACCAAAAATGTAAATGTATTTTATTGGGGTTTTATGTGATAGACCAACACAAAGTGGCACATAATTGTGAAGTGGAAGGAAAATTATAAATGTTTTTCAAACTTTTTTACAAATAAATATCTGAAAAGTGTGGCGTACATTTGTATTCAGCCCCCTTTACTCTGATACCCCCAACTAAAATCTAGTAGAACCAACTGCATTCAGAAGTTATCTAATTAGTAAATAGAGTCCACCTGTGTGTGATTTAATCTCAGTTTAAATATAGCTGTTCTTTAAAGCCCTCTGAGGTTTGTTAGAGAACCTTAGTGAACAAAAAGCATCATGAAGGCCAAGGAACAACAGACAGGTCAGGGATAAAGTTGTGGAGAAGTTTAAAGTAGGGTTACGTTACTAAAGAAATATCCCAAGCTTTGAACATCTCATGGAGCACTGTTCAATTCATCATTCGAAAATGGAAAGAGTACGCAAAACGCTATGTGTGGTGGAAAATGAACACTGCACAGAACCCTGAACACATCATCTCCACCATGAAACATGGTGGTGGCAGCATCATGTTGCGGGGATGCTTTTCTTCAGCGGGGACAGGGAAGTTGGTCAGAGTTGATGGGAAGATAAATGGAGCCAACTACAGGGCAATCTTAGAAGAAAATCTGCTAGAGTCTGCAAAAGACTTGAGACTAAGGCGGAGGTTCACCTTCCAGCAGGACAACCACCCTAAACATACAGCCAGAGCTACAATAGAATGGTTTAGATCAGGGATATGCAATTAGCGCACCTCCATCTGTTGCAGAACTACAAGTCCCATGAGGCATAGCAAGACAGCCACAAGCATGACACCCAGAGGCAGAGGCATGATGGGACTTGTAGTTTTGAAAAGCTAGAGTTTCGCTAATTGCATATCCCTGGTTTAGATGAAAGCATATTCATGTGTTTGACTTACCCAGTCAAAGTCCAGACCTAAATCCAATTGAAATTCTGTGGCAAGACTTGAAAATTGCTGATCACAGACACTCTCCATCCAATCTGACAGAGCTTGAGCTTTTTTGCAAAGTAGAATGGGCAAAAATGTCACTCTCTAGACGTGCAAAGCTGTAGAGACATCCCAAAAAGTCTTGTAGCAAAAGGTAGTTCTACAAAGTATTGACTCAGGGGGGCTGAATACAAATGCTAATAAAATACATTTATGTTTTTGGTTGTAACATGACAAAATGTGCAACATTTCAAGGGGTATGAATACTTTTTCAAGGCACTGTAAATTAAAGAATAGTGGAGACATCTAGCTCTTTGTTCAGACCCTTTGGAGAAAGAGAATTCAACTTAAAGATCCAGAATGTCTCCCTAGACCAGAACCAACCCAGCTCTTCACCTGGCCACACTGTGATTCGGACACTGCGGCTGCTCATCCATCCTTTCCTTGTGACTGTGTTGTGTGTTAAGTGGGCTCTTTCTCATGGACTATATGCACTCTTTCACATTTTAATTTGTGAGTACATAGTATGTTGTTTTTAATAAAGCCCTTTGATCCTTTTACTACACCAGAGGTCTGTGCTATTTTCTCCCTTCCCTTGCTTTTGCATTTCAGTAACTCACCTTTTAACACATGCACAGCACTTTATGGTAACATGCGGTATATGCGTCTTTCCATTCATTTTGAACGCTACACCAAAATATACAGTAGACCTAAACATAACTGTTCTGTGCTATACAGATACCATAAATAGTGCAGGTGTTTTTTCCGTACCATGGGTTGAATGAGCTGCCCCAACACAACACAAGTAAAAGCGCATGAGTTAAACCTGATGGGTTTACTTCCTCTATGTTTCCCAGCAAAGGTAAAGCATAATGGGCTACTATGCATCGAATAGTAGCCCATTATGTGTCACTTACCTGACACAGGAGCCAGCGTCACCACTGTCCCCTCATCCATTGAGCGTCCATCTTCTTTCTGGGTATCGCGGCTCCGGCGCTGTGACTTACCGGAGCCGCGATGACGCCACTCCCGAGCATGCGCACGGCGTGCTCAGTGCGTCTGCGTGCATGCGCCGTAGACAGCGGTGCCTGTCTTTTGCCAATATTAAGATATTTCTTGGACCTACAGGTAAGCCTAAGGGCTCTTTCACACGGATGTGTCCGTGTATGGAGCCCGCTCTGCACAGCGGGGGATCGCTCCGTCGATACCCCGCTGTGCAGGAAGATGACAGGTCTGTCTCTGCACTCTGTGCAGGGACGGACCTGTCAGAGCGCCGCTCTCCCCTATGGGAGATCGGATGACGACGGACTGTAGAGTCTGTCGTCATCCGATCCGATCACGGATGGAAAAATAGCTTTTTCCTCAGTCACACTTTGTCGGATCGGAGCAGGTCGGATGTCAGCAGACATGTCACCGCTGACATCCGTCCCTCCATAGAGGTCTATGGAGGGTCCATTCAGGTCCACCAAAAAAACTGACAGGCGGACCTGAACCGACCGCCCGTGTGAAAGGGGCCTTAATCTAGGCTTACCTGTAGGTCAAAGTGGTCTGTAAGTGTTTATAACCACTTTAACACATGCAAGGGTGTGAAGGGGCCCATTGTTTCGGAAAACATTGAGGTGAATATAATCAGCATTATCAGTCAAGAAAGCGAAAATGTAGATTTATGTTGCAAGACATTTTAACACCTTTAAAATTGCAGTGCTTATTTTGATTATCAAGCGCTGGTAAATTGACAGCGCTATATAAGTACCTGTAATAACTAAAAATAAATTATTAACTTGCAGTTAGTATTTAAATATTAAAACAAATGCGTCCATGAAGTTGGCTTTCCATTTTTCGTATACACTGGGCTTTTCAAGGTACATCAAGCAGATACCTCAGATGACCTTTTCAAAAAATGTATAGGCCTACTGTTACTAATAACTAATAACCGTAATACACATGATGAATGCAGTGAGCTTTCTCAATTTACTAGTCACTGTTTATAAGTCTAAATATTAGCAGACAATCCCATTGAAAAATGATACACCTGAGATCCACGTTCAGCTAAACGGTAAAAGAAAAAAAGAAAGCCTTAAAATTCAACCTTTGATTGATATCCGTCTGCATACCTAATGATTTCACACTTATAATACAAGTTGGTAAGAGCTAGTTCCACATTTCTCAACTGCAATTCAATACCAAATCTTTATTTAGCCCAACTATGTCTTTGCTTCTGACATTTATTACATTTAAGATGCATTTCATTTTTATAACACTCATCCTGCCAGATGGTGAACTCCTTCAAGGTACTAAGTTGCTGAATAAAGTAAATAGGAAATGCAATCAAGTTAAATGAAGTGCATGCTCACCCATTCTGTGCCACCTACGCTGCTGCCTAAAACGGCCAGAGAAAGATCTATCCTTCACTGGATATTTGTATTCAAATCAATGTGATGATTCCAAATGCATGGGCTAAATGTAGATTACAGGAATAGGCTATATTATTATTACTTAATTTTATTATACATTCATGAATTCTCATAAAAGCTTTACATGATAATGGGAGGATTATAAAATATTGAAATGGCCCATTCTATAGACACAGACTCATAAGTGTATAGTTTATAAAAGACAAACTAAAAAGAAAAAAATAAGGCTTTGCAAAATCTTAATAAGAAACTCTGCATAATCAGCAGATTTGAAAAAATAACTCATGTCCTCCTTGAAAAACTCCAACTGCTCTAGAACTTGCCAATGAGTGCTTCAATATCTGAACAGTATTATGTGATGGTGTAATGAAATTATCAGTTGGGTCTGCTCATAGATAGACAGATACCTTCCAAAGCCTGGTAGGCACCGATGTATTTGTTTATACTTAAAATGGAACTCCAGTTGTGTTTTTAACATGTAGCACATTAAATAAATGTTGCTCCTGTCCAAGATCCCACATCACTCCTCATCCGAATGGAGTGACAGCCAGCATCATTCCACCAATTTCCCATAAGACCAGGCTGTCATGGACACACCCCTTGGGGTAGGGATTATAGAGTGGGTGTGGCGCTGCTTATGGGAATGTTTGACCATTCTTCCAGAAGCGCATTTGTGAGGTCAGGCACTGATATTGGATGAGAAGGCCTGGCTCTCAGTCTCCACTCTAATTCATCCCAAAGGGGTTCTATCGGGTTGAGGTCAGGACTTTGTGCAGGCCAGTCAATTTCCTCCACCCCAAACCCTTACCTTGTGCACTGGTCCAAATCATGCTGTTTTTCAGGGGTTGGGCTTGGCCCCTTAGTTCAAGTAAAGGGAATACTTAGGGCGTCAGCAAATTGACACATTTTGGACAATTTCATGCTCCTAACTTTGAGGGAACAGGTTGGGGATGGCCCCTTCCTGTTCCAACATGACTGCGCACGAGTACACAAAGCAAGGTTCATAAAGACATGGATGAGCGAGTTTGGGGTGGAGGAACTCGACTGGTCTGCACAGAGTCCTGACTTCAACCCGATAGAATACGTTTGGGATGAATTTGAGAGGAGACTGCGAGCCAGGCCTTCTTGTCCCCATTAGTGCCTGACCTCCCAAATGGAAGAATGGTCAAACATTCCCATAAGCAGTGCCACACCAACTCTATAATCCCTACCCCAAGTGGTGTGTCCATGACAGCCTGGTCTTATGGGAAACTGGTGGAACGTGCTTCTGGAAAAATGGTCAAACATTCCCATAGACACACTCCTAAACCTTGTGGACAGCCTTCCCAGAAGACTTGAAGCTGTTATAGCTGCAAAGGGTGGGCCAACTCAATATTGAACCCTACGGACTAAGACTGGGATGCCATTAAAGTTCCTGTGCGTGAAAAGGCAGGCATCCCAATACTTTTGGTAATATAGTGTATATGTTGCCAAAATGGAATGAACTGGTGCCAGCTGTGGGTTCAATATACATTTATGATGCAATGAGATAAAAATGTCAAAAACGAATTAAAAGTAAATTCATAAGATAGTGCAAAGAAAACATTAAAGTGACAAGTGCTGTAATTCATAAGTCCATTGGTGATTCAGCAAAGAGTGACATGTGCTATGATTATTAGCCCTTGATATGGTGCTGCAAGGGCCCACTTGAATATAGTGCTGCAAAAGATCACAAAAAAACAGTGTCTCCACAAGTGCTCCCCCTCTTTTGCTTCACTCACCAAAAAACTCTCCCCACCAGGGGGTAACCAGCATTCACAGCACCAATGGCTGCATATAGATCCCAAGTCAAGCTATTTCTCTTTTCTCCTTACTTCCACTGCACCAGCAATCTCATATATATGCAAAGATAATAAAAACAAGCTCCATAGCGCAACACTGTTTATCTAATTTATTAAAAGTGAGTAGTAATGCACTTACATGGGTAAAATGATTACAAGCAGTTTGCAAGCATGAGAACCAGGAAGTCTGGAATACGATGAGCTCCACGGGCCCAAAGCGGGAAGTGATGCATAGACGCTGTAGCGCCACCCTATGCATTTTTTCACAAAGACATCATCTGGAGTGCCCCTATGCTGTGGGTTATTATTATTACTGCCATTGACACAAAAGTTTAGGGTTATTTTATTCCAACATCTTCAGGTGTGCCTGCAATATACTGCAAAAAAAGCAACAGGGCCAACATTTTTTGGGCACTGAGATGAGTTATAACCTATTCATATTGAATGGGCTGTCTAACTTGACATAATACACCTTAATGCATGAATATACACAGATATTGTGTGGCCCTCTGGTCCTTGCACAGCCATGCTGTTTTTGAATTGTGACAGTGGGTGTGGGGAGAGGATTTCCTGCTCTCTGTTACTGGGGGGTGCCCAGTAACTAAGCTAAGCAGGGCAATAGCTTCTCCGCAGGATGTGGGAACCTTGCAAGAAAACCTGAACAAATTAATCGGGTGGGCAACTACATGGCAAATGAGGTGTAATGTGGAAAAATGTAAAATAATGCATTTAGGGGGCAAAAATATGAATGTAATCTACTCACTAGGGGGAGAACCTCTGGGGAAATCTAGGATGGAAAAGGACCTGGGGGTCCTAGTAGATGAGAGGCTCAGCAACAGCAAGCAACGCCAAGCTGCTGCAAGCAAAGCCAATAGAATATTGGCATGCATTAAAAAGGGAATTAACTCCAGAGATAAAACGATAATTCTCCCACTCTACAAGACTCTGGTCTGGCCGCACCTGGAGTATGCCGTCCAGTTCTGGGCACCAGTCCTCAGGAAGGATGTGCTGGAAATGGAGAGAGTACAGAGAAGGGCAACAAAGCTAGTAAAGAGTATATAGGAATAAATTGGAAACGAAATAGTTGGACTTTAAAGACACACTGGTAGATAATCAATAAATTCTAATATTTTTTTAGATTAGGTACAAAGGTAAAATACATGATTGCATGTAGAATACATAAATATAGAAAGAATCAATAAGATTAGTGCTCATACGCCCTATATGTATAATAATAAAAATAATAATATATATATATATATATATAATAATATATATATTATCATATAGGGCATATGAGCACTAATCTTATTGATTCTTTCTATGTATTTCTACATGCAATCATGTATTTTACCTTTGTACCTAAATAATAAATTCTAATATTTTTTTAGATTATCTACCAGTGTGCCTTTAAAGTCCAACTATTTAGTTTCCAATTTATTCCTATATACCCAGTATCGGGACAAGGCACACTACTACCTGTGCATTCACAGTGTCACCCCGTGAAAGCACATCTTACTTCAAAAATTATTCCAAAAGCTAGTAAAGGGACTGGAGGATATTAGTTATGAGGAAAGATTTCAAGCACTGAACTTATTCTCTCTGGAGAAGAGACGCTTGAGAGGGGATACGAGTTCAATGTACAAATACTGTACTGGTGACCCCACAATAGGGATAAAACTTTTCTGCGAAAGGGCATTTAAAGAGACTCGTGGCCATTCACTAAAGTTAGAGGAAAAGCGATTTAACCGGAAACATCGTAGAAGGTTCTTTGCGGTAAGAATGTGGAATTCTCTTCCATAAGCTGTGGTTTCAGCAGGGAGCATAGATAATTTCAAAAAATGATTAGATAGGCACCTAAATGGCCACACCATACAGGGATATACAATGTAATATTGACATAAAAGCACAAACACACAGGTTGGACTTTATGGACTTGTGTCTTTTTTCAACCTTACCAGCTATGTAACTATGACAGGTGCTAGAGCAAGTTAAATATTACACCCTAAATACCTAAATTTGGGTGCTCCAAAAGGCGAACTTATGTCACCTAGCACATAGTACAAGTTATATCACCTACGCAGGCATCGTGTAGGATGACCAGGTGACCATAAGGTCATGTAGGGGTTAATTAGAGAAGAATAATGCACTTTCCAACTAAACTGAAAGATATTTGTATGATGTTGCTATTTCTATAAAATAAAAAAAATAAAACCCATCAGCCGAATGATGAAGATCACAGCAATTCTTAGTTATTAGGACCCGGGATCGGGAGTCTAGACATTCACAATCTGCTCCTTGACCCAACCAGCAATGTTTTCACTGGCTGTTGAAGACAAAATTCTTAAATACTAAATGGCTACCCAAAAGCAGCAAACAATTGCATCTCCTCATCAAGCTTCCTGCAACTGGTATACACAGAGTAAACCGTAGAAAATACCTTTGTAATCTACAACTAAAATGCTATAAAACATAAAATATTTTAATGTACTGTATGTTCATACATGACCACAGCATGGCAAAGCATATTTTGACACTACTAAAATGCTTCCTTGCAAGCAGACCTCAGGGTTATTTTTTCAGGTTCTGGCACACAATTTGAAACAAACACCAAATCCACCAGCTGCGCAATGCAATAACCATCATGTTCACACCAGAAATATATGCGGCAGTAGCACCAAAATGCAACAAAGGATGAAAAAAAGGGAAAATTTATATTTTATTAAAAATGGCTAATATTTATGATACACGGGCAGGAATTCATAAAGGGTGTCCCAGAGTGAATTCTGTTGGGCAGCTGCATCAAAATTGTCAGTGTTTGCACCAGATTCATGTACCTGTCAGAAACAGGTACATGAATCTGTCAGAGGCTGGCACTAAAGTTGGAATGTCCATGCTGGACACTACTTACTCACTCACTCCCTGGCCACTGCAGCCATCACACCAGTGTTATTTTTTATGTTAAATTTCAATTTAACGTAAAATTTCAATTTACTTTTAGTCATAGTCTTTTGACTAAAATGCCATTTTAGTTTTAGTTGTATTTAAGTAGTCTGAACTGTTTTAGATTTAGTCATATTTTAGTCGACTAAAATTGTGTTAATTTAGCTGACGAAAATATTTTTGTTGACGCAATTAACACTGCATCACACAAACAGTAGTTTTGAAGTGGAATGGGTGGAATCTGATGGGGAAACGAGAGACTAGTTCCCCATCAGGTCTGCCTTGCTTTTGACTAATGGCGCACAACAGTGGGAAGATCAATAGCCACTATTCAGTCTCAATCCATCCACTACCATCTGCTGTCAATCAAAAGCAAGGCTGACCTACTCAGAATTAGTCTGTCAGTTGCCCATAAGGCCCTGTTCACCCAAGAGGCACTAAGTTCCTTATCAGTTCTGCCTCCCCTGTGAGCTTGTCATTTCCCAAACATGGCCATTGCCATATCTGGGTATCTCTGGTCCTATGTTTATATTTAGCTATTGGCCAGGGAATCTACCAAGATACAACCCTGGGCGGAAAGTGTTCACATTCATGACAGCTTCCTAGCATAGACATGACCCCCCCCCCCCCCTGAGCACAGGCATTTCTCTATATGCTACCTCAGATTCGGTCTTAATTACCACCAGTTTCCTAATCTGCAAACTCTTTGAGAATCTTTAAGGACAGGTTCTAAAAGTGGTGGTAATAACAACAAAGTGAATTTGTTGCACATGTTGGTAATGTTACTCAAACTGGCACAAATGCTTGTCTGAATTAGGTGCAGATAGTTTTAAAGGGAACTACTGCCAGAAAAGTGATGTAAATGCTTTATTGGATCTCTTTGAAAGTGCTTTAGCAAACTAAAGGTTTTTCAGTTAGGATTTACTTTGAGTAAAAAGTATTGGTTCTACTGCAGAAAAATGGAAGAGTGTTAATGACCCTAAGCCAGGAAAATGCTTATGGAAACAGAAGGCGGTACATAAAAACATGAAACATATGTCAGAGTGGAAGTAAAAACTATATTTGGGCTGAAATCCTGCATTTTAGTGTTCTTAAAAAGGCTCTTAATGAGTAGACTTCTGCTAAGTCATTAGCTTTGCCACAATCTGAAGTGTTTGTAAATTACAAAACTTGTTAGGTCATTTAGGTTGCCTAATTTTCAGAGTGTCTGGGTGGAAAATAAAAGCTGATCAACGTTTCCATGTCAGTAACTGGTCGTCAAACGCCACAGGAAGGAAATCCAGTTTGATGACGACAGTGCTAGAAAATATATATATAAAAAAAAAAAAGATTTCTCTTCTGATCATCTTCAAAGCACCCTGTGAACCTGAGAACGGCTTGATTAGACATACACTGACCTCAGCTCCCATGGTCAAGCACTGGCTTGAGGTGGACCTAAAACTTCACAGCTGACGTTGTGGTTAAAATTTGTGTTATATCGCACTTCAGGTTTTGAGGATTTTGATGCTTTGAAGATAATCTGAGAATGCTGGGGCCATTGTACAAATGTAAGATGATACCACAGGTTTACTTTAACTCTCCATTAACTTGTTTCCTTAACATGCACATAAAGGATTTACATGGCAGCAAACAGCTGGTTGAAAATAAATTGACAATGTCACATACTAGGTTGTCTAATCAGTCTACATTACAAAAAAACTATTTTGACATGACTTTTAGCCTATATTTTGTATGAAAGATGATAGTGTTGTATGACTATATAACATGATGTGTTATTGGCTGCCAATAAAAATAATAATTTGCTTAAAATTGATCCATCATGGCTTCATGGTTTTGTTCACATCATCTGTGTTCAGCTTCGTTGATTGGCACAGAGCAATGCAGGCTCAATGTTAGGGCACATAGAAAACATAATGTTTGTTTTACAATGTTAAATACTAGACAGTCATTCAGACCTATCCATATCACAAACACAGCTAGCTTAAATAAGAAAGCTGATTATGTGGAACACTCGCGCCTTGGTATTATATGGCTACAATTAGAGCTGCTGCTGTCTAGTATTTTCCCTTACGGGGGGGGGGGGGGGGTCAAAGGAACTGAATAAAAAATGGACTGCGCTAGCTCCACCCAAATTACTGATGTAATCCTATGTGATTGTGTATCTTGATTTAGATATATAAATATTGTGGCTTATAAAAAATATTAAATACATACATACATGCATTCAATGTGCAAACGATACATAGAAGAAGGTACTATAAAGTGACAAATGGTAAGTGCTATAAAGTGACAATAGTGCAATTGAATGTCTATTTAAGTGCACAAAGTGCTATAGTGACCCAAAGTGTCCCAAAGGTGTCTGTGCTTCCACCTCTTGGGGGGCAATGGTAACAGGTCCGAACTCACCAGATTGGTTAGACTCCCTTGCCTTATGGCTAAAAGAGTCAATCTTTCTTGTAGATCACTATGGGGGACCTATTCCAATGCGATCTCCTCCAGGTTAATCCTCTATCACAGTGTGATCCCAACAGTCTCCTCCAGGTGGGGTCTTTATGGTGGATTACCGCCAATGATGTCCTCCGTTTCTCAAATGCAGATAGTGTGCAGCAGGAAACTAAATGAGAAAAAGGCTTCTCATAGAGTAAAATTCCTTGGTTTATTTAAAATTTACAAAGATAAAAATAACTGTCAATCTGACAGGACTAGTGTCATCTCTAGCATTGGCCTAGTGTAAGAGATGGATGCTGTATGTTCTGCGTTTGTTCCAATCTCAGGCCGGAAGTGACGCATGAGAGTGTCGGCTTGATGCATTCCGTCATAAGAATGCGACATTGTCAAAAGCGACGTTGTCAAAATAAGAAAGCTACCCAATTTTATTGGGGATGGAGAGTAATTAGGATATCTAGTATATAATGTTATAAATCTAGCGAGTCCTGCTAGATTGAACCTAAACTCAAACAGATAGGCCCCAGGCGTAGATAGTGTATATTTCGGGCTACTCGCGTTAGGACAAGCATCTGTGCAGCTTGTAGACTTCAAGGGCTGCCTGAACGCAGTACCTAGAGTCTAGACGTGGTATACGAGCCCCAGTACGAATAAGGCCTAGCCAGAGGCAGAATTTTTAATGTAGTTATTTATCTTATTTATCTTCCAAATTAATAAAACAACATAATTAGTAATATCCTGTATTTATGATATGATATTGAGTATAACTGAGATGCATCTAGTCAACAGAAAAATGTCTGTGAAAAGTATTTTAAAATATTATAATGTTGGCAACCATATTATTTAACACAAAGAATCTTACAGCCATGGTGTATGGGGGGAGGGTCAAGGGTATCACCTTGGATGCAGGGTCCCTTCAAAGCTGTGAATAGCCCCGCCTGGAGCTATGTAAAAGCAACCGCATGGTTGGCTCTTGGCTCTAATGTGTTATATGACACAGTTAAACCTGGGAGGACCTCCTCTTACTGGGCAGTGCTGTATCTGTGGTCTGATGAATAGATACATGGGGAACTTTTGCTGGGGGAGAATATGGGGATTTTGGCTGCAGGACGAGGGAGGGGTATGAGGGGGATTTTGGTGGGGGGAGCTATAAGACCCCTTTCACACATATGGACCGTTCGTCTGTTTTTCATCCATCCGTTGATGGATGAAAAATGGACATCAATGCATTCTTATGGGAAAAACAGATGACAACGGATGATTATTCATTTGCATTTGTTTTCATCCGCTTCTGTCAACATCTGTTTTTTTGAATGAATGAAAGCCCTATTTTTCATCCATCCAAAAAACGTAATGGATGAAAAACAGATGTTAGCGGACGACATCCGCTTACATCCGATCTGCTGACATCTGTTTTTAAACCAGTTTTTCCCCCCTCTTTAAACACACTGTATATAGCTGGTTGCTAAGGAGGGGGCCGGGAAGCCGGCCGCCACGTCCTTAACAACCGATGAGTCATCAGCTGTCAGTGGAGTTCCCCGCTGACAGCTGAATGTAAATAAAAAAAAAATTGCAAAAAAAAAAAAAAAAAAAAAAAACGGTGTGGGGTCGATACCAGGCCCTTCGGGTCTAGTGTGGATTCAGAGAGGACCCCCTCCAGCCAAAATGTAAAAAAAAAAAAAAAATGGCATGGGGTACCCTAAAATCCATATCAGACCCTTATCCAAGCATGCAGCCCGGAAGTTTAGGAAGGATGAGCAAACGCCCCTCCCCCCCCTGAACCATACCAGGCTGCATGCCCTCAACATGGGGGTATGGGTGCTATGGCTGCCCCCCAAAGCACCTTGCCCCAATGTTGGAGACAATGGCCTCTTCCCGACAACCCTGGCCAGTGGTTGTCGGGGTCTGCGGAGAGGGGGGGCTTATCGGAAGCTCTGCTTCTCCTGGTGGCATCTTCTCCCACTGCGGTCTTTTTTCCCCGCCGGTTACCCACTAAAAGGACAGGACAACAGCGGCATTTTTTGTTTTTAACGGGTAACCAACAGCAAGAAAGAAGACAGCGGCAGTGAGGAAGAAGACAGCGGCACGGAAGAAAACAGCATAAGAAGAAGACAGCAGCGGGAGAAGACAGTACAGGGAGAAGACGGCACCAGGAGAAGACGGCACCCATCCCCCATGTTGAGGGTATGCGGCCTGGTATGGTTCAGGA
This sequence comes from Lithobates sylvaticus, assembly GCA_028564925.1. NCBI lineage: Eukaryota > Metazoa > Chordata > Amphibia > Anura > Ranidae > Lithobates > Lithobates sylvaticus. The sequence continues at coordinate 121,567,051 of CM053036.1, read as the reverse complement.
GGGGGGGCGCTCGCTAATCCCCTCCCTTTTCTGACCTGCCGGGCTGCATGCTTGGATAAGGGACTGGTATGGATTTTGGGGGGACCCCATGCCGTTTTTTTTAAAGGTTTTTTTTTTTTTTTGTCTGCAATTTTTTTTTTTACATTCAGCTGTCAGTGGGGATCCCCGCTGAGAGTTGACGACTCATGGGTTGTTAAGGATGCGACAGCCGGCTTTCTGGCCCCTGCCTTAGCAACCAGCTGTATATAGTGTTTGAAGTCCAGTTCAGTCACTTTTTTTTTTGTAAAAAACTGTTGAACACAGATGAAAAACTGTTGAATACTTCATCCGTTTTGAGGTGATTGAACTGGTGAAATGAACGGTCCGTATGACCGATCTGGTATCATACAAAAAAAGTTTTGTGCATGTCCGATCAAATAATATCAGACGAACTGTCTTGGTTGGCTCTTGAAAGCTCTGTAATAACGATCAGATTATCGTACGATTGCTCCAAAATCGGGCTTAAGAGAGGAGGAATTATTGGCCATTGTAGCTGGATACACACTATACAATTTTCTTTAGATTTTTTCCTTTAGATTTACCAAAACCATATAATAGGATGACAAACCTAAACACTTTCAATTTGTATGCAATCAGGAGGCAGGCTCTTGCACTACATAGTTGAAGGTAAATCTAATATTAAATCAAGCAACTAAGTTGTATAGTTATCCTTTCCCTATGTATTCTCTTCGGCCCATTATCCTTTCCAGACCACTTCCCAACCCCTTGTCCGGTTCAGCTTTGTTTTTGGGGGGGGTTTGGGTGTTTTCTCTGTCTCCGGGGGTTGCGATGTGCAGCAGCCGAAACCCCCCCTACCCCTAGGTGAGAGTGGGGTTTGGCCTCCTGCTCATCGGCGGCATGCGTCGATGCCGCAACCAGCGGTGTCATTGATGTTGATTTAACGTCTTTTTTATTCCATCCTTAGCCATGCACGAGAGGGGTGGAGACCCACTGCTGATGGCTCCCTCACATGCAGCTGGGAATCCAATCCCTACCTCTCTTGTGCGGACTGGCCAATCAGGCATGACGCTAACGGGGCCCCTCCCTGGGAATGAGAGTATATAATGGCCTTGGAGCAGCTGGTGGTTCATTTGCTTGATTTAATCACAAGGAAGCACATCCTGATCCCACACACAGGTTTCATCTTTGCTGGGAGATCAGCCATCCCACTTTTGGTATGTTTTTTGTCATGTTTTTCTCCCCTTACTTGGTTTTATTTCAGACACTCCCTCATGTAGTCCCTTTGCGGGAACATAGATATTTTTGCCCCATTACTTTCACACATTTATCTAATCCCTTTTGTGACACATTTTTCTAGAAACACCATGCACTTTTGGTGTAAACATAGCCTATTGGATCGTGCTGTGACCACTATGCTGGGTTCCGGGCACTGTTCTCCGTCCTTGGAGGGTTCCCCCGTTTCAACCCCGGGGGATATATCATGCCTCTTACCCCCATCTTCCTTGGCTGATACCGGACTTGGCTTTGAGGTTGTTAGTAAGTGTCCCAATATATCTCCACCTTGTTGGGACATAATTCCCTTGCCCCCCCCCCCTTATTATAAGGGTATTATCATTAATCCCTGTTCTTTCTTCCCTAGTATATTACTTCATAACACTCCTGATGAATGGCTGTAATGCCAGGAAACGTGTAGTGTGCCACTAGATGCCAACAGTTACTTGTTTTTATTACATTTGTCTTTCAATCGATTTATTATACCATGTATATTTGCCAGGTCTACTTTTCATTTGTATTGCATGCTATGAGCAGCATATTTAGTGTAAGTCTGGTGACTACTTATCTATTTGATACAAAATATCTGATATGTATTCTAGATTGTAATAAATAAACCATGTACTGTACTTTCATTTTTATGTTGTCATTTTCTCTTAACATGGCGTACCCTCATTTAAAGTCCCACAAAATTCCTCCCTTTTATCATCTAAAGTTTTAGTGTGTATTCAGCTTTACAGTCACAATTGCCAATTTGTCTTTCACATTTTGTACTGTTTAACCATTTGCCACCCACATATGGTCACAGTTGCCCACCTGCTGCCCAGGTACTTTAATGACTGCCTACTTGATGCTCGCATATTGCCACAATTGTTTTTTTGTTGTCACAATTCCCCTTTTGTTGTCTGTATATTGTAACAATTGCTTATATGTTGTCAAGCTTGACCATTTTTCACTGCATGCTGTCACATTTGACTATTTGTTTCTTGCACTTTGTCACATTTGGCAGGTTGATGCACACGTATTGTAATAACTGTCCATTTGTTGTCATGTTTACTTCTTTGCAGCCCTTGGTATTGTTAAATGTGACTATTTGTTGCCTGTGTGCCATAAATGATTGCCCATTTGTGGCCCATATATTGTGAGGATTGGAATTTTTGTCTACATATTGTCAAGTCACTGTATTAAAAAATGTAGTCCCCTGTAGTTCTGTCTATCAAAGCACAGTACTACTATATCCAGGTTATTAAACCCTTGGATTTTGTATTTAGCTTACCACTATTATACCCGGGTTTTTTTTTTTACAACAGTGCTTGTAGTGAATTCTTGAATGCAATTTGTTTTTGTTACCCACCATAATTATATACATTTAGATAATTCTTCATGGTCTCTGTTTTTTTTTCCCCTAACCATTATTATTTAATTGCATGTTAATTTCTGAAAATAATCTTAACATACAGAAGTAAATGGGTGTGTGGTGGGGAGTTAAACAAAAAATAATCTGTCCTGGGTGTCACATACATGAGGCATGCCACTGGCTTGCAGTACTTGTGCAATGCTAAACACATTTTTAGATGTTTAGAAGTTCTCTCAACAGAAGGCAGATACAGCTTTATGAAGTTTTATACTGTCTGAATGTCTTGTTTAACAGCTCAAAGGATGCAGCGCTTACATTTCAATAAACTTACTGTAAAATCACGTCTTACACTCAAACAGTTTTTAAAAGCTCAATACAGCAAATTTGGTTTGCACATCTTTTGATTAAATATAATAATTTCAGATACAAATACCCTAAAAACACAGCAAGAGACTTGCGCCAGGTTAAAGCTGCAATGTCTGCAAATGTAAACATGATTACAATGAAGCCAGCATTCAAGAACGCTATCTTCACAGTTGCTGTAGATGATTCTGAAAGTGTTTCCACTGTCAGGGCATCACTTTGGGAAATATTTGGAGCTCTCTCATCTTACCTGATGGGTAAATACAGTTCATTCCCATGTATCCATATAAAAAGGAATCTGGACAACAGTGGTAGTGAGTGTTTTTTTTTTGGGGGGGGGGTAGCAAACAATCCAGAGGCTGTCGGCTTGTAGTTCTCAATGAACTACCATGGCACTGTGGAGCGCTGTGGTAGGTCATTGATTCTTCCTGTCAGTGTATCTGCTTGCCCATACGGAATGTACGGGCACACAGATACATCTGTAGGAGACCTGCATGGCCGTGCAATGCTTTACAGCATTACACAAAAAAATAAAGAAATGTCAATTTTTTTTTACCTGCAAAAGTAGAAAAGTGAACTTATCCTTTAAATTATTCCCTAAGGAAACCCTACTTTTCACCAACATCACCAATAATGCAGAGGTTGAGCCATTTATGGCCACCTTGTGTCAAAAGTGATAATAAAGTGAAGAATTCAGACTTTTTCTGAAATGTTTGGCCATATCATAATTACCATATCAAAATTTTTTCTCCAAAAGAGTCAGTCTACTTAAATCTAATCTTTCCAACTTCATGGAGATACCTGCTGGCTGAATCATTTATTTTGTGTTATTTCTTGGGACCTTCCTCAGCCAATGGACAGGAGCTTTACTTACTGTGTTGGGTCATTCTACATTTTTGAGTAGTCAGCTTTCTCTGTTGTACCAGGAAAAAAGCAAAGGCAGAGACGGACCTTTGGCAGAGTGTTCAGACTGCTGGCTTTGCCAAAATGTATAAAAAAACAATGGATGATTAGGCCCTCCTCTAGGATGGTGGTTCTCAACCTCAGTCCTCAAGTACCTTAAACGGCCATGTTTTCAGGTTTTCCTTTACTTTGCACAGCTGCTTTAAATCAATATCAATGACATGGTATTGATAAGAGCTATTTTATCTAAGGGAAGTTCCCAAAACATGGCCTGTTAGGGGGACTGAGGTTGAGAACCACTGCTCTAGGCTCCAGACATAACCAAAACTAAAAGGTAGACTGATCTTTTAACAGATTTTTATGTGCACTTTCACATCCATTCATGTGCTCTGTTCTATCACACAGGATATAACAAAACAGGTATTGAATGCAATGACTTCAGACAGTAAAATTACAATGCTTTCATGAGCAGGTAAGTACTGAACCATGGAATTATTTACTTTACTTACCCAGTTAGTAAAAATAAAAGTAAATACCAAGGTCTACAGCAGGATAGCAGGGAGAGAAATGTGTATAGGATTATACAATGTCATTCATTGGTATTAAATAGTAAAGCAATAGGTAGTGTTCTTTTATTATCATGTTATAAAAAGAAAGCAGCAAGCAGCGCAGGATAAGAGAAAAATAAAGCATAAAGATTGTGTCATTGACTGGTTTTGTTTTATTCATGGACTGGCTGGAAGCATTTTGTGCTCACAGATTTCTCAAATGAAAAAAAACATGTAAGCATCTGTATATATAATAAAGAGCAAACAATGGAGCTGTTCAGACACTCCTGATGCACATTTCACCTTACAAAACAATGCAGATACAGTGGTAAATTGTATGTTAATGATTTTGTTTGCTCTGACTGCCATTGGTATTACTGAAGTATACATTTTCTGTTGCTGCAGATATAACCTTGAGAAAGGTTTTCTTTAAAGTTAAAAACTATGGAAAACTGTATTTCTTCAATCACAGATATAATTCCAGGACTAACCTTTACCAGATTCGCACAATACCTCTGCCTGAGAAAATATATTAAAAGAGCTTTGACATCTAGGTACAGATTCCTCTTGCATTCAATATTCTAGCTTTAAAGGCTGGATTTAAATTGTTGTGGTAATTGGTAGCAAGGCAAAGAATTCAGGACAGGCATATCAAAACTGGTGTCCCTGGGCCACATGCAGCCCTCTCATCTTGTGGCCCTACCTGGTTTAACCACTTCGAATAAAAATGTATGTATGTGTGTATATTTTATATATATATATATATATATATATATATATATATATATATATATATATATATATATATATATATATATATATATATATATATATATATATATATATATATATATATATATATATACACACACACACACACACACACACACACACACACACACTTTAATTTTAACAGTATTCCACTTTAAATAAAACATCCACCTGATAAAGCAGGTATAATCTGCAATTACAGGCATTATGGGAAACCTAAATAGCTGGAGGGCAAACACAGGGAAATAATGCAAACACCATGAAGACTGCATGTTAACTGCAATTTCCACACAACTCTCCTCCAATTAACCACTTAGCCCCGGACAAATTTGCAGCCAAAGGACCAGGCCTCTTTTTGCGATTCGGCACTGTGTCGCTTTAACTGACAATTGCGCGGTCGTGCGAAGTGGCTCCCAAACAAAATTGGCGTCCTTTGTTTCCCCACAAATAGAGCTTTCTTTTGGTGGTATTTGATCACCCCTGCGGTTTTTATTTTTTGCGCTATAAACAAAAATAGAGCGACAATTTTGAAAAAAATGCAATGTTTTTTACTTTTTGCTATAATAAAAAAAATATAAAAAAACATTTTTTTTTCCTCAGTTTAGGTCAATACGTATTCTTCTACATATTTTTGTTAAAAAAAATCGCAGTTAGCGATTATTGATTGGTTTGCGCAAAAGTTATAGCGTTTGCTTTCTTGTTAAAAAAAAAAAAGTTATAGCGTTTACAAAATAGGGGATAGTTTTATAGGATTTTATTAATATTTTTTTTTTTACTAGTAATGGAACTAGATCAGCGATTTTTATTGTGACTGCGACATTATGGCAGACACATCGGACATTTTTGACACATTTTTGGGACCATTGTCATTTATACAGCAATCAGTGCTATTTAAATGCACTGATTTCTGTGTAAATGACACTGGCAGTGAATGAGTTAACCACTAGGGGGTGGGGAGGGGTTAAGAGAGCCCTGTGTGTGTTTTCTTACTGTAGGGGCTGTGGCTTTGCATGTGACGTCACTGATCGTCTTTTCCTATGACAGGGCACAGACGATCAGTGACAGTGTCACTAGGAAGCATGGGGAGAGGTTTGTTTACACATACCTCTCCCCGTTCTGCAGCTCTGTGACCCGATCGCGGGACACCAGCGGCGATCGGGTCCGTTGGGAAATGGACACTCAAAAAAGCTGCTTGCCGTTACAGCAGCAAACACTCACTACTGACCTTTGGCTTGTTTACTGACTAAGCTTCTGTTTAATCCCTACCTGCTTATCTGCTACTGGACCCCAGCTTGCTCACTTCCTGGATTGGGCAATCCTAAGGACTGTGACCTGGTACCAACATGCAGCAAATTCCATCTCCACCATCAGGAGCTCTGTTGAACACTGGTTAGTACTTAGACTCCACACCTCAGGTGAGCCAACACCATCCGCCAGGGTGACTGCCTGTGTACCTATCCTGCTGGTCGGTGGTAGTCCGGCTACTGCTATAGCAACTGGTCTTCGAGCCTGACCCCTGACCGTGTCAGGGGGGAAAAGAAAGAGGGAACCAACTAGAAACTTTATGTCTCCATCTAATACCCTAGATGGCACTTTATAACCCCTTTACATTGCAACCCAACGGTAGGTAATAAACATCAAAGGACAAATAAAATTCCATGTACCTGTCTGTAATGAACATCCCAAATGGAAGGGGATATTGAGGTGCATGCTATAACAATGTATCTTCCCTTCATAAAATAAATATTATACACACTACCCCTCCATAAAGCAGTAGCATATAGGGAGGGGGAGGGAAGAAGAACCCAGGGTCCCCACTAATCTATACGCCCAAAACTTAGATGTAATATAATCTCAAGTTACTGTGGACATGAATCATATAGAAACTACACAAGCTCATTAAAATAAACATACACAGATGATTAAGAATAACCAGTAGAATGTTTAAGCCACTGGCACTAGCCAACCATTCATTTTTTTCCTTCATTATCTCCTTTTCCAGTTCTATCCTCCAGATGCAAATACAACTGTCACGAGAAAAATACATAAACATGAGGCCTCAAACATAATACGCTGCCTGTTTTATTTTTCGGCAGAAGCATTACAGGCAAAGAAACAAAACTCTGAAGCAACTTTAACACAGTGATGCACTGTCTACATCTCTAGCTACACACTGCTCTTTGACTGCAAATTAGGCAGATATAACAACATGACTTGTGGCTGAGAACAAAAAGCCGCTCTTAGACACAAACAAATAAATAAAATAAAATAAACCCGAACTTTAGGGCTGGTCGATACAAAGCCATAATAAGTTATAAATCATCACTTCCAATACCTGCTCTCCGATGACTTTCTTTTTGCTAAGATATACAGTATATGTGAATGTGGCCAGCTTAAATAAAAATAATCACTGTGTTTAAAGGTTTTAAAGCCCACCTGTCACAAAGTCACACAAAGCGACCATGCAGCTGCACAGGAGACACCCCTCTGGTGCCATGCTGTAAATTAAGTGTGTCTAAAATGTGGCCCCCATAGAAGCTATGAATATATGTCAACTTTCCTGATTTGTGTGAAGACTGATATAGAGAAGTGTAAGTGTACTTATGGCCAAGTTTACACAAGCGACAGACCTCGCCTCCCATCTGAAAAGCAATCCACAGTGGATCACTTTTCAGAGGCATTTGACAGGCACTGTGGAGGCAATATGTCGCCTCCTCAGTGCCCTGCAAAGCCTGTACCAAAACCATGTGCACTGCATCATCACTTGAATGGATTAGGTTCGGCAGCGATACTGCCCACCAAATTCAACATAGGGTATAATTTTGACACGCCCACAAACCAAAGCATCCCAGCCTTGGCATGGGTTCATCCAGCTGCCTTTGCAGCTTAACTACTACAGCCAATTCTGGTATTTGTCTCCTACATGTAAAAATCTTTTTTTTGCTAGAAAATTACTCAGAACCCCCAAAAATGATACATATTTTTTTTAAGCAGAGGTCCTAGAGAATAAAATAGTGGGTGTTGCAATTTCTGTATGTCACAGTATTTGTGCAGTGTCTTTTCAAATGCATTTTTTTTTAAATACACTTTAATGAATTTTTTTTTTAACATTACCTGTTTATTCAACATTTTTTTATTTACCAATTTTACAATATCTATACATACCCCAATTTTAACAATGATTTTACAGAGTATATATTTTTAAACTTCTAATTACTTATTTCCATAGATCCCCAGCAGTGACTATATACCCCAAATAGAATTACCTACACAAAACCATTCATAACAAAACAAAAAGATAATAAAAAATAAATAAGTAAAAAAAAAAAAAAAAAAAAAAAAGGAGGGTCCCCCTCCCACTCCCTTCCCTCTTCCACCCTCTCCCCCCCATACCACTCATCCCTTCCCATACAGCCCATATTTTTCCCCTATCCACTTTAATGAATTTTAATGCAAAGAAACACAATATATAACCCAATTTTTTGGTAAACAATTATGTTTTTATAAGATGATGTTACGCTGAGTAAATAGATACCTAACATGTCACACTTTAAAATTGCGCACGCAGGTTACCAGTTTAGAGTTACACAGGAGGTCTAGTGCTAGAATTATTGCTCTCGCTATAATGTTCGGAGCGATACCTCACGTGCGGTGCAAATACTGTTTCCATATGTGGATGTGACCTACATATGCGTTTGCTTCTGTGCGTGAGCACGAGGTGGAAGAGGATGCTTTAAGATTTTTTGATTTTTTTTTTTGTCCCTTACATTTTTTTTCTATATCACTTTTATTCCTATGACAAGAAATGTAAACATCCCTTGTAATAGAAAAAAGGCATAATAGGTCTTCTTTATGGAGAAATTTGGGATCTATAAAACCCCAAATCTCTCCTCTCCCTTGGAAAGCATGAGATAAAAACTAAAAAAAACATTGATCTCTGCTTTCCAGAAAAAAATAGCAGTGGTTACATCTTGACATGACCTCACTTCAGGCCTCCCAGGACCACAGAGATGCCCGGGGACCATCTGGTCCACGGCTGGCTCTATAGTAACCGAGAGGAACTGAAAGATTTTATACCAGGCTCCCTGATCACACGGGAGCACCCAGAGAGACGCAGGTGGGTGGAAGCCGGTGAGAATGTCCTCTCCCGCTGCCTGTAAAAGCATTTCAGTGGCTAATCAGCCACTAGGATGGCTTTTACAAAAAAGATAATCGCTGGCTGAAAAAAAAAAATACTGGGACAATGCCTATAGCTGCAGGCATCATCCCGATATAACCACTTCAACCTAAGGATGTCCATGGATGTCCTACGGTCGGGAAGTGGTTGAGGGGGGCGGTTGAAGGGGAGGGTTAAAAAACTATTTTTACCACCTCTCACCACAAGTGTAAACAAACCCCATGTTTAACTTATTAGGTTTGGGCTAGGAAATGTTTCCTTTTACCACTTTACCTCCAGAAGGTTTTACCCCCTTCTTAACTAGGCCATTTTTTGGTATACTTTACCTGGAAATTGCGCAGTCATGCAACACTGTATGCAAATTAAATTTATATTATTTTTTTCTAAGAAATAGAGCTTTCTTTTGGTGGCATTTGATCACCACTGGGTTTTTCATGTTTTGCTATATAAATGAAGAAATACAGAAAACTTTGGAAAAAAAACAATATTTTCTACTTTGTTAACCACTTCAGCCCCGGACCAATTGGCAGCCAAAGGACCAGGCCCCTTTTTGCGATTCGGCACTGCGTCGTTTTAACTGACAACTGCGCGGTCGTGCGATGTGGCTCCCAAACAAACCCAAAATTGGCGTCCTTTTTTTCCCACAAATAGAGCTTTCTTTGGGTGGTATTTGATCGCCCCTGTGGTTTTTATTTTTTGCGCTATAAACAAAAATAGAGCGACAATTTTGAAAAAAATTCAATATTTTTGACTTTTTGCTATAATAAATATCCCCAAAAAATATATAAAAAAAACATTTTTTTTCCTCAGTTTAGGCCGATACGTATTCTTCTACATATTTTTGGTAAAAAAAAATCGCAATTAGCGATTATTGATTGGTTTGCGCAAAAGTTATAGCGTTTACAAAATAGGGGATAGTTTTATAGCATTTTTATTAATATTTTTTTTTTTACTAGTAATGGCGGTGATCAGCGATTTTTATTGTGACTGCGACATTATGGCGGACACATCAGACATTTTTGACACATTTTTGGGACCATTGTCATTTATACAGAAATCAGTGCTATTTAAATAGCACTGATTCCTATGTAAATGACAGTGGCAGTGAAGGAGTTAACCACTAGGGGGCGGGGAGGAGTTAGTGTGACGTGTTTTTTTACAGTAGGGGGCGGGGCTGACGTCTGACGTCACTGATCGGCTGTTCCCGATGACAGGGAGCAGCAGATCACTGACAGTCAGTGTAGGAAGTGCGGGGAGAGGTTTGTTTGTTTACACATACCTCTCCCCGTTCTTCAGCTCTGTGACCCGAGCGCGGGACACCAGCGGCGATCGGGCCCGCTGGTCCCGCGGCCGTGGTCACGGAGCTCCCGACCGGGTCGCGAGTGTGCCGCCGGCGGCACGCGCGCGACCCCACGGCTAGGCAATTAAAGGGGACGTACCCGTAAGTCCTTTTGCCTAGCCGTGCCCTTCTGAGGACATAAATGTACAGTGGGCGGTCGGGAAGCGGTTAAAAAACATGACCAATAAAATCAAATTTCTTCATAAATGTAGGCCACAATGTATCTGCTACATGTCTTTGGTAAAAAAATAAGTGTATATTAAATGGTTTGTGTGAAAGTTATAGCGTTTACAAACTACGGTACATACAGTATATTTGAATTGATCAATCATGATGTACAGTACTGAGGGCCTATCTAATTTCTTGAGGCACTTTAAATGCCAGGGCGGTACAAATACCCCCCAAATTACCCCTTTTTAGAAAGTGGACAGTCAGGTGTAAGAGGCATGAGTTTTTTGAAGTTGTAATTTTCTTGTCACAATTTTTTAGAAAATTAAAAAATTAAATAAAATTTGTTTTTGTTTTTTACACACAGTATGTAAAAAAAAAAATGTAATAATTTTTATTAAATTTTTTTTTTATTATTTTGTTTTACATATTTTTTCTTGGTTTACTATTTTGTTTTTATTTTGTTTTTACATACCCTCATCAGAGAATTTCAGTGTCATCATAGTGACACTGTACTACTCTGGGGTGTGTTTGGGAATTTCTTTTTTTTTTTTTTTTACACTTTGATTGCTGTTACAGTGATAATCACTGTAAACAGCAAGGTTTTGCAATGTCTTAAACAGGTTACATTCATAACAGCTGTGATTTGCAATTGTGTGCTGTGATTGGCCTACATCTATCATATGGTACAGGGTTCTGTGAATAGCCCAGGTACCATGTGATAACTTTGGGCCAATCACTGCATCACTATAGGAATCACAGCTGTTATGAACGAAATTCATTCATAACAGCTTTGTAGACATTGTGATCATGTGATCACATAGCAATCATATGATTCTCCCGGCCACTGAAAGCGGCCATGTATGGGAAGCCACTCTGCCCGCTCCCCCCTCGGTTGGGTGACATACATGTACGTGATCCAGCGTGCCTGTGCCGCCCTGTTGCAGTAAATATACTGTGGCTGGGTGGCAACTGGGTAACATGCATCTGTAGATAAAACTTTAGTTTTTGATAGAGCAGGGAATGGGCAAAGCCCCTACAAGGTTGTTTTTTGTTTTTTTTGCAGTCTTTGCCCTGCTGAAGAGATATCACATTTCTCTTTATTTCCTGTCCTGGTGACACTACAATAAATGTATTTAATGTTAGCTGAAGTCCTCTCTTCAGTTATCAGTGTAGGAAGATCCACAACACCTCCAATTCAAGTGAGAGCTAAACATTTTTGGATTTTCCATTACTTTATGGTCACCAAGATAAATAGAGTCTTCCCACCTTTAGGTCTGCATCTGTTGAAAAAGAATGATGGAAAACTTTCCTTGCTGTCAGAATACAATGTCTCAGTGGGAAGGATTCCTCTATCCACCTCACTTGTGTGGATGGAGGAATCCATTTTTTTTTTTCCAATCAGCTTATGGCTGATTGAAAAAAAAAAAAAAAAAAAAAGAGTCATCTATGATGTACATTTATCCTGTATATTTTTTACTAAAACCAGCAATTCAGCAAATATGCTGAATGCACTGTCGGATATATATAGTGCCTTGAAAAAGTATTCATACCCCTTGAAATGTTCCACATTTTTCATGCTACGACCAAAAATGTAAATATCTTTTATTGGGATGTTATGTGATAGGCCCACACAAAGTGGCACGTAATTATGACGTGGAAGGAAAATGCTAAATGGTTTTCAATTTTTTTTACAAATAATTATGTGAAAAGTGTGGCATGCATATTCAGCCCCCTTTACTCTGATACCCCTAACTAAAATCTAGTGGAACCAATTGCCTTTAGAAGTCACCTAATTAGTAAATAGAGTTAACCTGTGTGTAATTTAATCTCAGTATAAATACAGCTGTTCTGTGAAGGCCTCAGAGGTTTGTTAGAAAACCTAAGTGAACAATCAGCATCATGAAGGCCAAAGAACACACCAGACAGGTCAGGGATAAGGTTGTGGAGAACTTTAAAGAAGGGTAAGGTTATAAAAAAATATCCCAAGCTTTGAACATCTTGGAATGTAGGAAAGAGTTTGGCACAACTGCAAACCTACCAAGACATGGCCGTCCACCTAAACTGACAGGCAGGGCAAGGAGAACATTAATCAGAGAAGCCGTCAAGAGGCCCATGGTAACTCTGGAGGAGCTGCAGAGATCCACAATTCAGGTGGGAGAATCTATGCACAGGACAACTATTAGTCATGCACTCCACAAATCTGGCCTTTATGGAAGAGTGGCAAGAAGAAAGCCATTGTTGAAAGAACGCCATAAGAAGTCCCGTTTGCAGTTTACGAGAAGCCATGTGGGGGGACACAGCAAACATGTGGAAGAAGGTGCTCTGGTCAGATGAAACCAAAATTTTACTTTTTGGCCTAAAAGCAAAACGCTATGTGTGTTGGAAAACTAACACTGCACATCACCCCAAACACACCATCCCCACCGTGAAACATGGTGGTGGTGGCAGCATCATATTGGGGGAATGTTTTTCTTCAGCAGGGACAGGGAAGTTGGTCAGAGTTGATGGGAAGATGGATGGAGCCAAATACAGGACAATCTTAGAAGCAACCCTATTCGAGTCTGCAAAAGACTTGAGACTGGGGAGGAGGTTTTCACATATTTATTTGTAAAAAAATTTGAAAACCATTTATCATTTTCCTTCCATTTCACAATTATGTGCCACTTTGTGTTGGTCTATCACAAAATCCCCCAAAAATACATTTACGTTTTTGGTTGTAACATGACAAAATGTGGGAAATTTCATGGGGTGTGAATACTTTCTCAAGGCACTGTAGATGCCATTTTGTGGATACAACTATGCATAGCAAATATCATGAAAAGTTGGGGGGAAAACCCATAAAAAAATGTAGAAATCATTACTTTTTACATAAACAATACATCAGAACTAAAGAAATAATTTCATAAAATTGTCAATTTCTGAATTAAGCAAACCACAAATCAGATGCATTTTATGTTTTTATTATAGTTACTGTTATAGTTATTATCCATAGTTCATGAATGCTAACCACAGCAGAGAAAAAAAAAATAATAAGACAATACTCTAAATGAATATAAAATTTCAGTAGCATCGCCAAATTTATTTTTTAAACTTTAAGCTTCATTGGTTAATAACTCCTCAAGCTGTTTATAATTGCATGGTTGCTATCCTGGTCCTCATGAATGAGAATTCTGCCAAGTGTTTTGGGATCATCATTATCTGTTTATTTTCATTACCTAATTTCACCTTGATTGAAATATTGTGGAGCAGTTTACGTTTTCTGCTATTCTTCTGTCTTGTAAATTGTAGCTTATTGTTTCTGTTCTTTGTAATTAAACAAGCTAATTGGCTAGAACAAAATAATATGCATTAAAAATACATGTTTAGAATGCTAAAATTCTTTGAGCATCACTATCTTGAGAACACTGCTAGAAAAAGGTGAGGAATGCTACCAATTAGTTCATTTTGTAGGGAAAAGGTTTCTTTAGGGAATGATATTACCATTGTCATACAGCAAAAGACTATTTTAATGCTTGTAGCGATGGATCACAAGAGATTGTGCCACTGTGTTTGCAATGATAACCAGCAGCTACTGACAGTGAATTATTACCCTGCCCCTTGGCAATAAGCTTCCTCCTCTACCCCAAAATTAAAATGTGTTGATCCTGACATGCTGATCTATCTCTTAATATAGAAACATCACACAGTTTTATTGCAATGATATTTAATACAAGACAGATGATTGATTACAAAGCCATATTTCTTACTTAATAGGCTTTAAAAACAATATTCAGCACTTTGTATATATGTAAATTGAACATTTGACTTGCTGGAGTTCCTAACGGGAAGTGAATAATGACATGGCTGCAATATTCAGTAAATGTCATCATCCTTGTATGTCTAAGCATAGATGAATTCTGAGCAAATGCTGCATGATACTCTAACCCTGGGGGAGTTATATACAGAATCTAAGAAAATCGAATTGTAACTATGCTCTAAAAGAACATGGTTCCATATTTTCAGTGATCGCACTGTTTTAGTTATTGTTTACTTAAAAGTATTTTTTACATAAATTTTTTTTCTATATAGGGTTTTTAATAAAGAAGTTTACCTGCCCTAAAACATTTTTAAGTAATCTCAGTGATACAGTTCAGGAACCACAGTACCTGTATTAGTCTTTAAAAGGATATATTTCACCAAAAGTGTTGCCACCATCCCATACATAAATATGTGAGAAAGGGTCCCCCCAAAGAGGATTGGGACTTTAAAGGCAACTAAGTATCGGTGCAAGACCAAATGTTTGTTTATAATAAATGTAATTTATTAAATATTATAAAAAGCCAATAAATGCATAACATTGCAATTGACTGTTTAAGAACAATATCAAACAATACAATGGATACAGAATGACACTGGTATTGTCTCCTACGTAGAAATTATGCCAGACGCGTTTAAGGATCTTGCTCAATTTCATTACAGTAGGGAGTAGATTTGAAGCTGGCCCTGAGTACTATTAAGGGGCAGATTTCAGCCTTGGCAATATTTTTACAGTGGCCAATTGCTTCCCATTTGCTGGTATGAGCATTATTTCAAGGAGCCACGTGTATATTGCCTCCAACTGAGTCTCCCTTGCCCCTATGGGATATCAACTTTGTATTGCAAGTCTTGCAGAGACCACCGTTTGGACCAATTGGGGAAATTCCATTGGAGCTTCTGATTAAGAAAGTTGCGGGTATCGGAATTGGCAGCTCTTTTCTGTAGGGAGCCATTTCTGATACTCCATAAAGACAAAAAACAAGGTAGTGCTGCGTTCTCTTGTCTTTTTTGCCAAAAGTAGTTTTGTCTTTTCATATTAATTAGGACATGGTATTGCCTTCTTTTTTCCTCAGTTACCAGGGGAGAGGGATCTTCACACATTGGGTGTGGTACGAGATATAACGTTGTATTTAAAAAGGACTGCTGCAGCCAGTCAGATTCACTGTTTGTCCTTACTGAAGACCGTAGCAAGGGGCAGCTGGCCACTGAGTCGATTTCTTAAGCCTATGGCTTGAAAAGAAGGAATCCTCCATTTTGTATGCTAGTTTACTCTACCAGAAGTGTAGGGGCCTTTTGGGCTATCCGTCATCAGGCTTCAGTGGAACAGGTTTGCAAGGCTGCGACCTGGTCTTCAATTCACACCTTTACGAGTTATTATTAGGTAAATGTAATTGCTACTGATGATGCTGCATTTGGTTGCAATGTCTTTAGGGCTGCTGTGTAGCTTGTGACTTGCAGTGGTGGCTGTGTCTCCCTCCCCTTGTGGGCAGTGCTCTGGGACACCCCAGGTAATAGAGCTGCTCGATTAATCGTTAAAAAAAAATCACAATCTCGATTCAACCCCCCTCCCGATCTCTATGCAGAATTTCCCGATTCATTTAAGTAACAAGTATAGCGAGTTCTCTGCTCACTCAGCTGTAATAAGATGTAAAAAAGCTGGGCAGCCTGCCAAGTTTTTCACAACATTGTCCACCCTAGTAGATACTGTAACTAGAAACATTGTAACTTTTCCTTCTTAGATGAAAGAAATGAACTTCAGTCTGGAAGGTTAACCACTTAAAGACACTTTTTCTGATACTTGTTTCTTACAGAAAGTTAAAAATCAGTATTTTTTGCTAGAAAATTACTTGGGACCCCCAAACATTATATATATATATATGGAAAATACATAAAGCTGCGCCAATATAAACAAAATTTTTTTTTTTTTTTTAAAACAATAAATAAAAGAGAAATCAGTATAAAAATCGATATAAAACAAATGTCCCATCAGAAATGACCGTGAGAAATTACATAAATTAATTTGAACAGTCTAGGTTTTTAGTCTTAATAGTCCAGTTTGAAATAATTCTTAACACCAGAAGATGAAATTGGCGTATAGCTGGTAGAAATAGCTTGTTCAAAAAGGGGAAGACACCTCAGTGACAGTTCTATAATTTTCACGCTGTGACATGCAGAGGAAATAGTTGCATCCCGACCACCTATTTGATTAGAGGCTTACCAAATGGCTATAAGTTTAAGGCATTGTAAACAGAAGCCTGTAGTTGTCCCCGTGGGCGAAAGCTGATAGAGTTAATCAATCCGGGACGGATCGCTCAAATGGAGGAGGAGAAAAAGAACCACACCATCCGTTCCTGATACAGATATCCAGCCAGTTCCCACTAGTTTCTAAAGCTGGAGAGTGCAAAATTAGTCACTCTCCAGCTTTAGAAACTAGTGGGAACTGGCTGGATATCTGTATCAGGAACGGATGGTGTGGTGCTTTTTCTCCTCCTCCATTTGAGCGATCCGTCCCGGATTGATTAACTCTATCAGCTTTCGCCCACGGGGACAACTACAGGCTTCTGTTTACAATGCCTTAAACTTATAGCCATTTGGTAAGCCTCTAATCAAATAGGTGGTCGGGATGCAACTATTTCCTCTGCATGTCACAGCGTGAAAATTATAGAACTGTCACTGAGGTGTCTTCTCCTTTTTGAACAAGCTATTTCTACCAGCTATACGCCAATTTCATCTTCTGGTGTTAAGAATTATTTCAAACTGGACTATTAAGACTAAAAACCTAGACTGTTCAAATTAATTTATGTAATTTCTCACGGTCATTTCTGATGGGACATTTGTTTTATATCGATTTTTTATACTGATTTCTCTTTTATTTATTGTTTTAAAAAAAAAAAATTTTTGTTTATATTGGCGCAGCTTTATGTATTTTCCATTTGCCTTTTGGTGTGAGTATCCCACTTTCTAGCAGCAGCCTTTTTCTGGGTTAGGGCCCCTCCCAATTTTCCTTCCCCTTCCCTATTCCCTTTCCCCCCTCTCCAGTCTCACCGAGCGCGGTTTATCCATTTCCATTATATATATATATATATATATATATATATATATATATATATATATATATATATATATATATATATATATATATATATATATATATATATAATATATAGATAGCTATATAGATACATATTGTAAAGTTCCGGGGGACCAGCTAGATCGCAGGACACAGGCTTTTCACTCAAAAGGAGGGGGTGGGGCCAGGCCGGGGCCCCGTGTCTGAATGGACACAGGGAGCTGTGACTTGGCTCGGGTGCCCCCATAGCAAGCCGTTTGCTGTGGGGGCACTTGACAGGAGGGAGGGGCCAGGAGCAGTGAAGAGGGACCTGGGAAAAGGTGGATCCATGCGGCTCTGTGCAAAACCAACTAGGTATAACATGTTTGTTATTTTTTAAACAAGACTTTACAATCACTTTAAGGCTATGTTTCCACTATTGCGTCCCCAAAGTCCCGTGATTTTGCCGCGATTTTTTGCTGCAATTTTACCGTGATTTTTTGCCGCGACTCACAAATCACATGAAAAGTCGCACTAGTGGAAACCTAGCCTAAGCCTGTTCTGGGTCCTGTGATGTTCTCCAAGAAATTGATTTTACAGATAAGCACAAAATCCAGTTTTTATCATGCACACCAAGATTACCGTCTACAACTAAAAGATTTCTGAGCATGGCAATAAATTACTGCACACAATCCCTGAAGACACATTTCCAAAGGAAATGATCTAACTGTAAGCGTCAAAAAATAGTAGCTACCTGCAGAACACAAATACATCAAAAGGTAGTAAAAATAGTGATATCTGAATCAATGCTCTGGAGAAAAATACCTCTAGACTGTGAATAACAGTAGAGTTCTCTAGTGAGACTGTAGCTTTGGATAAACTAGTAAAAATAATACACAGTATGAGGGAAATGTTTTCCTCTACTACTGTATATATACTGGCATTCCTGAGCAAAACTATATGCTATAATGTTTACATATATGTTACTTGTCAATCTTGCTCTTGAAGGGTGGTTATATATTGCTTGATATTTCCAAGCAGTGCAACAGGTTAAATTATAATTAATTGGCCACACAATCATTTATTACCATGTGATAACAAGCACTGAAAGTGTTTGTACTTCCTTTTCACACCAAAAAAAAGGAATGATCCTTTCACTTTACTTGTGCTATAATTTCATAGGCCAAGACAGGAAGAAAAACTACACCTGGTACCTTATTAAGATGCACAGTAGTACTGTATTCTGGTGTAATTAGACCTTACCAATTATAATATCATACAATACCAAAAAGTTATGGGTTCAAACACTTTTGTTATCAACAGTCACATGGCTAGATGGTCCATAATTCCAAAGATGATAGAAGTAGACAAAGAGAAAAACAATTGCTAGCGTACATGGGTTTTTATTATTTTGTCCTGGACTTGAGTCTATGAAGCATTTTGAAAGAACCTGGAAAGCAGTGTTAAGAGTTTTGAACTAGGTAGTATACAGCAGCTTTTGAGCTCCGTGGTCATATATGTGTGATTTGTGTTCACAGTGTGTATAGTTATAGGAGGTTTTAACCTATGGTACCTGTTTTATTCAACTATATATGTTTCCATCAGGTGCATGTGATTTATGAACATCATTTTTTTATACTTTAATGTATACATCCTTTGTGGTATAAGAATTTTGTTCATGGCACTTTAGGTATTGTGCTACATAGCAGCATCAACCTACACTCACGTATAAGAGCACTGTGTTTCTTATGCCAATATCAGCGCACTAATTATACTTGTTTAATTGTAGCCTTCACAAGTGAGAGGTCACTGTCATCGGTGCAGCTTTTATTTCATTTTATTTTACTTCACTTTATTTTAATTTAATAGATTTTTTAGATTTTTAACTTTATTTATGTTCACTTGTTTTTCGCCACATCAGCGCTTGAGTATCACATTTAGCATTTATTAATATATGTAGCACCCTCTAGTGTGCTAGAGTAGAATTTCCGCTAGAGTAGGTAAATTGTTTGGCTTGGCTGGCAGCCAAGCCTGGTGTTTTTCTAGGTCAGGGTTTGAGTGACTCAGGGAGGGCTGGATGACTCACAGGCAGCATCTCTGAGACCTCTCCCTATGGTGGAACTTGCTGGAATCTTCCAGAAGAATGGGTGTGGAGGTGAGGAGGTGCTTTCTGGAGTATTCTGAGGCCCCTGACTAATCCCCAACAGATGGGTTGACAGGGGGCAGGCCCCCTTTAATACTCAGGGTCAGGGTCAGCTGGGACAGTGGAGTTCGGTGGAAGCTGGAGGTGGAGTGTTAGGCTGTTGGTGGCCCTTAAGGGTAGCCCCCTAGTCTTGGGGGGTGACCTCGGGCCTGGGCTTGGGTGCGTAAGGGACCCTCTTCAGGACACACAGAGGTGTCCTGAGGAGGACAGCAGGAGAACACTGTAGGGCAAATCTCCAGGGAGGAAGACAGCCAGGTGGGCTGGAGAGTTTTACAGTCTGAGAGGACCGAGAGGCATGCCTGAGAAGACTGGGAGAGAGCAGTCTGGGATGGATGCAAAGTCAGTATGGGAGGACCGTGGAGAAGTAACTAAGAGAGCTGGAGAAAGCAGCAGCTGCAGCAGGGTGGGCTGGCAGTGCCTAAAGAGGTGGTGCTGGGATCAGTAGTCGCAAGAGGAGGACAGCTGGGCACTAGGACTTTGCTACACAAACAAGGGACCTGCGGTCCCTGCCTTTGAAGGACATTTACTACTTATCTCACTGAGCCTTTGTCAGATCATTCAAACAGTGCCAGCTGGTCCTGGGAGTTGAAGTTCTACAAGCAAGATTCATGCAACAACAAGATTCATAAAACATAAAAACAAAGCACTGGACTGTTCTTCTGACTTAAGTGTGCTGTGAAGATGTGGTGTGCTTGGCTTTGTGGTGTGGTGTGCTTGGAGATCCCTTTCTACTTGAGGCTCCTTAGTGGGTGCATTACATATAGTTAAAGCAGTGGATTACCAAAGTTGGAAAAATATTTTAAAGGTTCCTTCAAGGTAAAAAATATTAGGAAAGGCTGATTTAGAGAAATCAAAATAATGCAATATTATATCTGGTGTTGCTGGTCAATATGGCTTTATGTAATTTGTTTTCAATACTCTTGTTCTGCTATATGAAAGCCAAGACAAGGTGTCAGAACAGCACATCCTTTGTGGATTCCTTATTAAAATGTTAAGCACCACTGGCCTAAACTATCAATAATACAAGAGCATATAGGCATCTTCAGGATGATGCATAAACACAAGCTACTATTCTTTTATATACAGTATTCATGCTATAGTAGATTTAGCCAAGATTGGGACTCTGATCTCATCAACAGCTTTGTGCTTTGTTTAGTCAGCAGGGCTATACAGTATAAAAAAGATCATGGTTATTAATATTTATACTCTATGTAGCTAGTAATTAGTCAAAATAGTGACATGCATTTCACCAGCAATATATGTAAAAACTCTGTGTTAAAGAACAGTAGGAAAAGAAAAAAAAGACCCTGCAAATTTCAACTTCCATCAGTTCACACACTTCAACTATTCATTCTCCGCAATCACTTTCAATTGTCAAACTACAGTCAAAGATGTGCTGGGCAATCTTGACTCACCATTAATTTATTTCCAAGCACGATATATAAATCATATGCGAGAAAGTTCAAATGACACCAGCACTGTTTGCCCAGAAGCTTCAGTCATTTAGAAAATGAAAACTGAACCTGTAGTGGAAATCTGCTGGGCTGCTGTGAAATAAAATATTCAGAACTGCACAGTGATATTGGCTAGATACGCAAAACAGAATATCTTTTTTTTCTTTTACACTGTAACACATTGAAATGTTTTCCCCAACAATGCTAAAGGAGAAGACAAAATGAAATGTATTATTTACATTACAAAACCTTGATCTGATTAACAGGTGTATGTTTTACTACCTGCTAGGACGAAACCAGATTTTAATGCACCACTGAGCTAGCAAGCAGATAAATATAATGTGATGATACTGATTGGGTTAACAATGTGAGTGAATTCAACAGAAGAAGAAATGAGTAGAACATGCAAAATGATGTGTACTGCACGCTGTGTAAAATACGGGACATGTCCTTCATCATAAAAAAAAAAAAGGAAAAATTCTCAGCAGAAATCAGACACTGGGGTTGATTTACTAAAACTGGAGAGTGCAAAATCTGGTGCAGCTCTGCATGGTAGCTGATCAGCTTGTGAAAAAAATATAATGTGTACTCCGCGCCAAACCCAAGTTAAATAATAAACTACAACAAATGATATGTACTAGAAAAAAAGCTGCTCCCCTGATTAAGTAGTGGTGTTACTCACGGTACTGATAAAATAAAGTGTAGAGGGCGCTCTATATTGCTAAGTGATTAGCTGAACAAAATTGATCGATTGAACTCAAACGACCCAAACGTTCAAAAACAAATAAAGTGCAATGTGCCAGAATACTTAAAAATTCACACAGATGATATACAAGTGATAATAATAACAACAATATGTGGACCAATAAGGCAGTGAAAAAGGAGAAAAGTCCCAAAAAACTCAAAGAAATCCCAAAAAATCTTCTGTGTTTAAATTCTTCCAAAGATATAGTGAGTATTCCTTCACTGCTCTTGGTAGATAATCTGCTTACCAATAAATGGTAACCCTTTTAATTAAGGACTGGGCTGCTGCACAGTGGGAATTAGCGTTATGTTGAAAAAAAAACCTCTGTGCTGTGTGAGCCTAAAAATATCCCTAGCAGCACAGAAATTAGGATTATCAAAACCGTACAAAACGGTCGGAATTTCCGATGGGAGCTTTTCATCTGATTTTTCTGTTGGTTTTCTGTTTTTCTGATCGGTCTTTTTCTGTTGGAATTTCCGACGGAATCTGGATTGAGAACCTGTTCTTAATTTTTCCGACGGAAAACCTTTTTATCGGATTTTCCGATCGTGTGTATGCAATTCCGACACGCAAAATTCCAACGCATGCTCGGAAACAATTCGACGCATGCTCAGAAGCATTAAACTTCCCTTTTATAGTGCAGTCGAACGTTTTTTAAGGCGTGGTGTTATTGACCGTCGGAATTTGGTGTGACCGTGTGTGTAGGCAAGACAGTTTGAGCGAAATTCCGTCGGAATTCCGACGGGAAAACCATCAGAGCTTTTTCCGACGAGAATTCCGACCATGTGTACGCGGCATAAGATAGCACTGTTAGTTTGGACAAACAGGGTACCTGACAGGTTTACCTTAACATATATATCAAAGTGAAACCCAACAAAGGGCTGAAACTTATACATTTCTTCTGCTCTATAACAACATCAAACAATATATTGCAGGTCTCCACCTCATTGTTATTATCCATTCAAGAATAGGCAATTCAAATTATACAAACTTCTCCAAAAAACAAAATTGTTAATAGTTTATATATTGCTCTTATTGTGATTGGACACATTGCTACTTTGATCGAAGTGTATAGTTTTCTCCAACAATTTTGGCTATGCCCCCAGGTCTTTATAACTAGGTCACCTTGGAATGCAAACACGATGATAATGAAAAGTCATGCAACCCCTGCACATCACTGGACTACGGCCCCGTTCTCATTATCACATAGAGGAAGCGAACATTTCCGCTATGCAATTTTGACATGCGATTTTCATGCAATTCAGTGCGTCACATAGGCCAGATCATTCACTTGAATAGGCTGCGATGCACGTTTGTCACCAGAAAAAAAGAAAGCAAGATTTGTGAAGGCGCGGTTTGTTACGATTGCCACACAATCCTGTCACGCGATTTGTGATCACAGGCAGAAGTCAAGTGATTTTGCCCACAATCCCAAATCATGAGATGTGAATGGGCCTAAAAGTGTAGCAATCTGCATACTTTCTGGTTGTAACTGACACACAGAGGCAGCATTTCCTGTTATAAAAATAGTTTGGATGAGCACAGAAACAGTGCACTGGCCCCAGCATTTCTCCTGCAAGAGAGAAATGCAAGTATTCTCCTGTAACACTTCTTTTTGAAATAGATGTGATTTAAAGCCCCACTCTGGTTCTTTTGTTGGAAGGATAAGTGCATATCTATAGAGATTTTTTAATGGACATTAGTCCCAATTGGGTCCATCAAATACACTTTAGTACTGCCTATTTTTGGACAATAAGGGTGTGATTTACTAAAACTGGTGCACACAGAATTTATTGCAGCTATGCATAGTAACCAATCAGTTTATAAAGTGCACATAGTCCTCAAGGACAGTATATAGATAAATGTAAACAGTATAATGGCATAGTTAACAGCCTCAGACCAACAGGTCATTAAATACCAGGGACAAGGACAATGAAATATAACAGATATTTAAAATAGTCAATAGATGAGAAAGAAGTTAGTAGTGACCTGTTTTGGAAGCTACAGAAGTGCCAATGGCTCCAGCTGCTGCCACTGCTCCCAGTGAGGAGAAAAAGAGAGAGCAGCGCCACTCAGGTAAGTATTTAGGGGACTGAACATAGAAGGTTTTTTATTGCTTAAAGTGGAAGTAAACCCCCCTATCATTTTCAGCCAAGGAAGCTGCCATCTTTGCCTCTGTTTAATCTTCAACTGCCACGGTGCTGCACATGTGATCCGTTATGACACCAGCCATTGGATGGTTTGACTGTTTGATTGAGAGCACAGCCAATGTGCAGTTAGCATTCCCGGAATGCCTTTTTTTTTTAAACTGTTAAATCGATGGGTTTACTTCCGCTTTAATGCAGAGAATGCATTAGGATAAAAACCTTAAAGTATAACTAAAGGCAAAACTTTTTTTTTCGTTTCGGATGGAGTGGAGAGGGATTAGAACACCTGTCAGTTTCTATTAGGGAGCTTTGCGTTCTCTATGTGGCCTGTTTACTGTTATCATTGAAAGTGAAACTAAAAGAAAATCACAAAGTTTGGGTTGTCCCCAGAAAAGTAATAGATGGGAAATATTCCAATGGTGACACTAGTTCTGATGATCTGGGAGTCCCCAAGAGAGCTCCTTAATTTGCATATATTTTATTTTACTTCCTGTTCTGGCTATGGGACAGGAAGTGAGGAGAAATCTCCCCAATGGGACACAGATGGCAAAAATAAACATTACAGGGGTTATAACCCTCCCTTGCTCTATCCAAAATGAAAAAGTTGTACCTATAGTTCTACTTTAAACCACTTTAGGGTGCCAGTTTATCAAGGCCCAATGGAATTGCTCCACTTTGGATGGATTTAGAAGTAGGCCTCTGCAGTGCAGGAGAGAATCCTGGAGTGTGGCTAGATCCTACCAACTAAAAGAAAAGCATATGCTAATGCCAGACATACCCAATGAGAAACTCTTTTAAAAGAGAATGTAAAACAAGATGGAAAGAAAGAAAAGAATAAAAAGAGGTACCAATGATTATATTCTCCCTTCGCTATAGGTTACAATTTAATGAGATAACACGTATTGGCCATAGATATTTACCCATATTACACGGTGGCAAGGGTTCAAGAGAGGTTTTATCCTCAGGAGTCCAATTCATAGCTAGAAAAGCACTTATCATAGAAAGCATAACTTCTACTACTTCTGCTATCTCTCTCTAAAAATAGCTCAGGCACATATGTGAGTGCTCCAGGCATGTACAGATGTGGACACTATTATTACTCAAGTTGTGCCTATTTGGGAGATTCTCATTTTATCAGGTCATACTCCAATTTCAAAACGCATAGGGATACAAACATAATGAGACATTTTGTAGATTGTCATCAAGGAGATTTTACCTCATATAAGATAAGATAATCCCATTAGAGGGGAGAAAGAATTTTAAATTTAAGAAAAGAAAACGATCTCGTTCATGTAAAAGTACCTCCTTTTTGTGTGTGCGTTTCTTCTTCCCCCTTGTTTTTTTCCTTCCTTCTTCCTCTCTGCACCCAACATCCCCCCTCCACCCCTTTCCTAAAATTTGTAATGTGTTTAATCATATGCACATTATGTCTAACAGTCTATTATATAGATCCTCCTTTAAGAGACGTCCAGTATTAAGCCGGCTATACACTATTAGATTTTTTAACAAAAATTTGTACAAATATTTTTACAATCATTTGTACAAGCAGTTTCACGATTTTATTAGTTTTTTTACATTTGATTTTGTAGTGAATGGACTTTTCAGAATTAAAACTGCATACAGTTAGACATTCGTATGAAAAAATTATTCCATCCTGCTTCTTTGAATTCTCTAATTACTATGGCCAAACATGAACGTCGATTTGACCTTATTAACGATTAGAAAATCAAACTAATGTTCTTAAAACAAAAAATGTCAAACTAAATTTTACGAAAGTATACCCAGCTTTAGTCTAGTGTGTATAAAAGAATGTTATTCCTGATTACCTCTTATGTGTACAACTAAGCCCTATTGGGTGAAACACGTTAGGGGGTGGCGGTCTCTGGGCAGACAGTATTTGTTGTGATTCTCTGTGAAATAAACCGGTAAGCTTTGTGATGTCATCAGTGTGCGGGTGTCTTTCATTATCCAATGTTTGCCAGTTCAAATATGTTGAAAACGTCAACAGTTTTGATGGTGTTTACTTCTACTATTTTATTAAGCCAGGCAGCCATCAGAAACTCAGACAAATAGTATTTTGCTGCCAGATCAATAAGCTGTGCCTGGATCACAGACCTAAAGGATATGTCACCTGTAGAAGAGTAGTCATGCTCTAGTTTTTATAAATATTGACAAGCTTAACGGATGTTTTATTGGTTTATGTATAAATATAATTAGAACAATCATAAAGCAGCATATGTATCTAAAGTATTTCTCACTAACCTTCAGTACATTTCTAGCATCAAACGATTCTCTTTCTCTTTGGCCAGGCTTTCCAGGAGATACAGTACTTCTTTCTTCAGCTATAATGGAAAAAATGTTACCAGTTATTTAATTTGCCTTTGTGAGCTAGAATAAATAAAACTAGAGTGCTCTATGTTAAAAAAAAAAAAGTCCATAAAATGAGGGTATAAATGCTAAAGCAGTTTATATATAAGGTAATAAAACACTCCCACCAAATCCTCTGCTGAGTGTTTTCATTTTTGATTATATCAATCATACCTTCAAGAACATATCACACACATATTACTGCATTTCAAGAGAACCTTACATTAAAATAATAACGCAGGCTATTTAGAGTACAGAGTTGCATGCACTGAGAATGTCTTCAGTAGGGGTGAGGTTTAAGTTTGGGTCTACCATGGGTTAGAGGCAAACCTTGCCTTGTTCGTGGTTACGCACTATGCGTTATGCACCTCTGACCCAGGGACTTAAGCTTGTGCTTAATTTAAATTAAAAATGTGACTGCGCTATGTGGTCAAATAAAGAATAAAAATATATAATAGGAAAGCTGCTAGCACAAAATATAAAAAAAGAGAGAGTAAATTAACCGGCGCGACAGACAAAATAAACAGAGGAAAAAAACTGACACAACATACAATGTACAATGAAACCCTCTGGATAATAATATTGGGCACAAACAATGGGATATGTGTAACTTTCAGTAACTAAACTGTAAATAGAGGGAAAAGGGGAATAAAATCCATTTCTCATGAAGTGGAGATACGAGCTGTAGAATACTACTTGGCAGAGGACCCATTTACCAATCCTAAGCAAGCCAATTTCATAATTGAATCATTAACTTACTGTTTAACCACTTAAGGACCAGGCTTATTTTTCAAACTTGTTGTCTACAAGTTAAAAAAAAAAATTTTTGATAGAAAATTACCTGGAGCCCCCAAACATTATATATATTTTTGTTCTAACACCCTAGAGAATAAAATGGCAGTTGTTGCAATACATTTGTCACACTGTATTTGTACAGCAATCTTCTAAGCGCACTTTTTTTGCAAAAAATACTTTTTTGAATTAAAAAAATAAGACGAGTAAATTAAAACCCAACATGTCATGCTTCAAATTTGCACCCGCTCATGGAATGGCGACAAACTTTTACCCTTAAAAATCTCCATATGCGACGTTTAAAAAAATTCTATAGGTTGCATGTTTTGAGTTATAGAGGTCCAGGGCTAGAATTATTGCTCTCACTAACGCATGCGGTGATACATGTGAACACCTGTGGTTTGAACACCGTTTTCATATGCGGGTGTTACTCACATATGCGTTCCCTTCTGCATGCGAGCTCGGCAGGACAGGGCGCAGTTTAAACTTTTTTTTTATTATTTATTTTACCTTTTATTTTTACACTGTTCTTTTTTAAAATAAAATAAAAAAAGTGTCACTTTTATTCCTATTACAAGAAATGTAAACATCCCTTGTAATAGAAAAAAACATGACAGGACCTCTTAAATATGAGATCTGGGGTCAAAAAGACCTCAGATCTCATATTTACACTAAAATGCAATAAAAAAAAAAGAAAGAAAATTTCATTTGAAAAAAAAAAAAAAAATGTTGCTTTAAGACAGGGCTCGACAAATCCCAGGCGCCAGGTCACCATTGCAACTAGAAATTGTGCCCTGGCGCCTGGGTTTGTGTCACTGATAGGTGCCTCTGCTACAGGGCGGGCTGTGGGGTCTGTCTGGTAGTGGGGATGGGGCAGGAAGAGAGCGCTCAGTAGCCGCTGACATCCTCCTCTCTTCTCCACACACTGTTGGCAGAACAGTGCTGCGGTGTGTGAAACTGTATGTAGAGAGGAGCTGTCACATATGAGGTTGGATGTCGGAGGTGGGCGGGACTCAGGGTGGGCGGGACCCAGCTATCCAACACCAGCCAATGGGATGAAATCTGGGCGGGCCGCTGCGTGTATTTGGCCCGCCCCTTTCTTAAACAGCCCAATCATTGGCTGGATAGCTGCTGGGTCCCGCCCACCTCTGACATTATGATGAATTTGTCAGCTCCTCTCTCCATACAGTTTCATAGCAGAGCAGGCCTGGTAATATGATCCTAGAGTGAGAGCTCAGCTCCTTCCTGCAACCAATCAGCCGGCTCACAGCACACTGACACTCAGAACTGTTTTAAGTTTTGTATCCAGTTCGTGAGTCAGAAGTACCCAGTACATTAACACACCGCAGAGCTGCAGAGAGAATTCAGTTTCACAGTTACACTATCGGCTGTGAAACCTGCCAATGCCAGTTAGTGCCATCTGCCAGTGCCAACCATTGCCACCTGCCAGTGCCATCCAGTGCCAATTAGTGCCATCTGCCAGTGCAATTCAGTGTCACCAGTTAGTGCCACCTGCCAGTGCCAACCATTGCCACCTGCCAGTGCCAATTAGTGCCATCCAGCGCCACCTGCCAGTGCAATCCAGTGCCACCTGCCAGTGAAATCCAGTGCCACCTGTCAATGCCAGTTAGTGCCATCTGCCAGTGCCAACCATTGCCACCTGCCAGTGCCAATTAATGCCACCCAGTGCCACCTGCCAGTGCAATCCAGTGCCACCTTCCAATGCCAGTTAGTGCCACCTGCCAATGCCAGTTAGTGCCATCTGCCAGTGCCAACCATTGCCAGCTGCCAGTGCCAATTAGTGCCATCTGCCAGTGCAATCCAATGTCACCTGTTAGTGCCACCTGCCAATGCCAGTTAGTACCATCAAGTGCCATCCAGTGCCACCTGCCAGTGCAATCCAGTGCCCATCAGTTCCAACCTCAATGCCGCCCCATCAGTGCAGCCTGTCAGAGCACATGAGTGTAGGAGAAAAAAAAAACTTATTTGCAAAATCTTATTTCAAACAAAACAAAAGTTGATTTTTTTTTTTTATTTGTTCTTTTTTCGCTTGGCATCAGGCATGAGCAATTCTTATTGCGCAATGCCCCAGACATGCAGTTCTGGGTGCTGGGCAGAGGATGTAAATAACTGGCTCCTAACCTTTTCAGCTGGCTCCTAGATTCTAAGCAAATTTGTCAAGCCCTGCTTTAAGAGCTATGGCTATGGAAGCTATGGAAGTGTTGACGCCGCTTCCGCCCTACAATGGTATGGAGCCAGGTGGGGGCCATCTTCCCCTCACTCAGCTACATAACACAGAGGGGAGAGGACGCGATAAGCGGCGGAGGGCATTGGAGCAAAGTGATTTGCGCCGTAGAGACCACTTTTATCTGAAAGCGGACTGCCGGCTGAAGAAAAGGATACCGGGGTTATGGCAGCTAGCTCCTGCCATAACAACGATATTCCTCTTCAAAGTATCGACGTAAAATAACGTTGGGCGGTCCATAAGTGGTTAAAACACAACCATTTTGAACTCGACGGTAACCATTATCTGCAAGTTAATGACACAGCGATGGGGGCAAATGTTGCCCCCAGCTATGCAACTCTAACGATGGGCCATTGGGAACATCTCCATTTATCATCTAACCACCCTTTTGCCACCCATGTGATTTTTTTTATGGGCGGTACGAAGACATTAGTAATCATATGGGATGGCTCCCAGCAAGACATTGATGCCTTTGTCAAGTACTGTAATTATAACTCCATGGGTTTAGCGTTCAACCACGTAGCAGATCCAGATTCATTAGCCTTTTTGGACTTAGAATTGTTTCATGAGGATAGTGTTATCTTCACCAATTTTGTCAAGCCCACTGCAGGCAATTCCTTTTTACATTACCGCAGTTGTCACCATCCTAGATAGATACATAACATCCCTTAAGTCAATTTTGCCATCAGCGAAAAAAATTGCACACGAGATTCTGACTATGTCGTACATGGGCAACTATTGAGCAAAAAATTCTTGGAAAAAGGGTACCCCTCCTTTATTAGTAGATGAGGCCTTTCAATGGTACCTGAACCCAGTCCCTGAAAAGCCTAAAGATCACATGTCAAATATAATACAACCTACTAGGTTTACCACACAATTCCAAAAATAAAAAAATGGAAAACATCCTGGCAAACCACTGGTCTATATTACTCGAAGACCCTCATCTTAATGCCTCTCTGACAACTAAACCCAAGGTATCATATAGGAGAGCAAGGAACATTAAGAGCCAAATAGCTTGCAGTAAAATCACAACCATTTCAACCACCCGTTCCTTGACGCTTATCCCACTCATAGGAATGTTTCAGTGCAAAAAGGCCCTTTGTCTTACCTGCGCCTTCATTCAGCATGGCCAAAAGACATTTACAGTGAAAGAGAAATCTTACACCATCTAGGAGTTCTACAAATGTTTTATCGAGTTTGTGGTTTATTACTTCACGTGCCCTGTTAAAACCAAACCACGGTCAGGTAGACCATCTAAAATTTCAGCCACAACTGCCAGGAAAATTGTTCGGGATGCAAAGAAAAACCTACAAATAACTTCAGGTGAAATACAGGACTAAGATAAGGAGGCACTTGAAGAAATATGGGCTGCATGGTCGAGTCGCCAGAAGAAAGCCATTACTACGCGAATGCCACAAAGTATCCTACTTACAATACGCCAAACAGCACAGACAGAGACAAGCCTCAAACCTTCTGGCACAAAGTCATTTGGAGTGATGAGACCAAAATTTTGCTTTTTGGCCACAACCATAAACGCTTCATTTGGAGAGGAGTCAACAAGGCCTATGATGAAAGGTACACCATTCCTGCTGTGAAAAACGGAGGTGGATCGTTGATGTTTTGGGGATGTGTGAGCTACAAAAGGGCACAGGAAATTTGGTCAAAATTGATTGCAAGATGAATGCAGTATGTTATCAAAAAATACTGGAAAAACATTTAAATTCATTAGCCAGGATACTGCGCATGGGACGTACTTGGACATTCCAACATGACATATATCCAAAACACAAGGCCAAGTCGACTTGCCATTGGCTACAGCAGAATAAAGTAAAGGTTCTGGAGTGGCCATCTCAGTCTCCTGACCTCAATATCATTGAGCCACTCTAGAGAGATCTCAAACGTTCATGCAAGACAGCCCAAGAATTTACAGGAACTGGAAGCTTTTTGCCAAGAGGAACAGGCAGCTTTACCATCTGAGAAGATAAAGAACCTCATCCACAAATACCACAAAAGACTTCAAGCTGTCATTGATGTTAAAGGGGGCAATACACGGTAATAAGAACCGGGGTATGTAAAAAAAAATTTTCAGGGTCATTTGGGTAGTTTCTGTTGCCATTATGATTCAAAAAGAGTAAACACAGTTGATTGATAATAAATGGCTTCAGCCAAAAATTAACCATGCGTGAAAGAAAGGTTTTTGTGTTATCATTCTTATTCTCTGAAAAATGGCCAAGAAATCATAAATTCTGACAGGGTATGTAAACTTATGAGCACAACTATATATGATATCCATATTTATTTTCCAAAAACGTGCCGTGCTAATCAAAACAAACAATTACATTTGCCACATGATCCATAATGAAATAGCAAAAATATGGTGAACAAATCAAAACCACTCAGTAAAGTGTTACACAAAGCAACCATACACAATTAGTGACATTCAAAAGTGACATTAAAAAGTGCAAAGTCTATACGCATAAAGGTCCGATGCCGTGACTGTGATTAACAGTGTATTAAATATCCATCTTCATGTGT
Organism: Lithobates sylvaticus; assembly: GCA_028564925.1. NCBI lineage: Eukaryota > Metazoa > Chordata > Amphibia > Anura > Ranidae > Lithobates > Lithobates sylvaticus. The sequence continues at coordinate 121,534,818 of CM053036.1, read as the reverse complement.
AATTCATCAAGTGCCCCCTCCACCTCCATATAAAGGTTTACCAGAGCAAGTGTGACCCCAAAATGAGAAGTTAAACGAGCACTCAATGTAAACACCACTCTGCAGCTGCTACAGGGTAAGGTTCCACCTCTCCTTCAGCCCAATTGTACTCAGCAACAACTCACATTAAGAGGAAAAATAAAGCCCACCAGGCTTCAACAGTGTGAAATCTAAAAGTTTATTAAGTTGGTTAGAAATGCAATGAATCAGCACCTAACAAAACAACATTTTTCAGAATTCTGCCAGTAATTGTGCACATGTGTGGTTATGTCACAACTTTCGGTTCTGACCTACACATTTCGCCAGAACTGCCTTCATCAGGGGCCCAGAAGCGATGCGAGTCCCCACTCTTAAATACTGGATGATTGTTAAGGGCGGGGAGCAACCCAAGAGACCAGCACAAAGATAAGAGATAATGTCCCATAGGGATTAATGCACATAGAGACGTGACATCTAGTAATGGAAATACAATATTACACTAAAATGATTGCACCAATAGGCAATAGTAGTAGACAATAGAAGTATAGACAAATATAGACATAGATAGACAAATAATACCCAAGTAGTAAAATGAAATATTAACAGAATGCAAAGCAAAATTTAATTCTTTTTTGATTTGTGTCTTTCTTTCTCTATCCACCAAAAGGACAAGCCCCCAGCTTAGCCAATCTTTTTATTAAGTTGGAAGAAGATGTCATCTTTGCCAATCCTAGACCTTAGTTGGTCTTATGGAAAAGGTATATTGATGACGTTCTCCTCTTTTGGGATGGCGGCATTACATCCTTAGAACTTAGTATGGTGAAGCTTAATTGTAAGGACTGGGGGACAGTCCTTAATTTTGAGGTGAGTGAACATAGAATACATTTTCTGGACCTTTTGATTAAGTGGAAATCAGCAGCCTTGTTATCAGTACCTACTTTAAATGAACTGACAGAAACTCCTTTATCCCTTTGAGTAGCTGTCACCATGAGTCCTGGCCTAAGTCAATCCCTTGCAGTCAATTCCTCCCTTTGAGGAGGAATTTTTTACATTTACAGGACTTCAACAATCAGGCAGTTGGTCCACAGGACAAAATTCCTCCAGAAGGGTTATGATGAATCCATTTTGGATGCCATCATTTCCAAGGATAGAGAGGGAATTCCTTTTGGTGGACAGAAATAGAAATACCTAAAATAATTTCCAGGATTTTTCTCTGTCAACAATCGCTGCTTTTTCTGTCCAACGTTATGTGATTAAAACATTTTTAGGAAACACTGGTTTATTCTCAAAAACAATACAGTGTTAGATCCTATTTTTCTGAATAAACCCCATATCCTGTTTAAAGGAGTTCTATCAGCATGGACCCTTTTTTTTACAGTTTCAAAGTTAATGGTTTGCATAACAGGAAAATAATTCTTCCAATCCACTGTAACTTGCAGATATTATATTTTAATATAAAATTAGTTGTATTTGCCCGGATTGTTTTAAATTAATTGTGATAAATGGCTGTCTTTGGGAGGCATGCAGGAGCCATTTGAGTTTGTTTAATTTTTTTATATTCAGTAAGCCTTTTGCATCTCTCGCCATTAGGTGTTAGTTTTAGCATAATGTTGTGTTTACATCACTAGATGACGTTATGTCCATTAATCCCTTTTGGACATTATTTGTTATCTTTGTGCTGAGTTCCTCCCCACCCTTAACAATCATGGAGTATTTAAATCTGGGGACTTGCAGCACTTCTGAGAACCCTGATGGCAGTTCTGACGAAAAACACGTATGAAAAAGCTGAATGTCATGAAGTCAACATGCGTGCAATTACTGGTGGAATTTGGGGAAATGTAGGTTTGGGGATGCATGTATATGTAAGCATTTTTTAGCCAACTTAGTAAACTTTTTATTTCACACTATTAAAACCTGGTGCTCTTTTTTCCTCTTAATACGAATTGTTGCTAAGTACAATTGAGCTGAAGGAGAGATGGAGTCTTACCCTGCAGCAACTGCGTAGCGGGGTGTTTACATTGAGTGCTGGTTTGACTTCTTATATTTTGGGGGTCACACTTGCTCTGGTAAGCCTTTATGTGGAAGTGGAGGTGAAGTGGCACTTGCTGGATTACACATGAAGATGGATATGTAAATACACAGTTAATCACAGTCACAGCATTGAGCTTTTATGTGTATGGACTTTGGACTGTATAATGTCACTTCTGATTGTCACTGTGTATGGTTGGTTTGTGTGACACAGTTAAGGATTTATAGAGCCCACCCCAGCCCGTCAGAACTGTGTCTGTCATTACCTCCATACAAAGGAGACTTTTTCCTGGCAGGATAGCAGTAGTGGGTGATCCAGAAAAAAGATTTGCTTGTCCCACATACTGAGAATGTTGAATGCAAGGGTCTTGAATAGAACTGAGCAAAGGGGACCACTTTAAAGGAGGTTACCAAGAGGCCCAAAAACAAGCACGAATTATCCGTGTGAAACCGGTCTACCAATGTTCCTGTAACGCCCTGTCTATGTCCTTTGGCACTTTGGCAATAAAGTAAATATACTACAGAAGTTCTTCCTTCCATGGTGTGAGACCAATTTTCCTTTTCTTTAATTACTATTGACGGTGGTGAGCCGGGGCCAGTACCCATGAGGAAATCTTTATCCACAGTTTGAGTGGTGTTACTCTCTTTCTGGACTTTGTATACTTGTCAAGTAAACAAACATTTAAAGTGGTTGTAAACCCTTACAGACCACTTTGACTTACAGGTAAGCCTAGATTAAGGCTTACCTGTAGGTCCAAGAAATATCTCCTTAATAGGGATGGGCCCGGTGCTCGATGCGAACCCACGTTCGCATCGAGCAACGGGCGTTCGCTCGCTCGGCGAGCCCAGAACTATTTTGGCCGCTCGCATCACGTTCGTGTGATGCGAGCGGCCCCGCAATGCATTGCGGCCGGCGCGGCCGGCGCAGTGCATTGCTGGCTGATGATTGGCCAAGCATGCACTGTGACCCCGCATGCTTGGCCAATCACAGCCCCGGAAACTCGAAGAGCCATAATTGGCTACAGGCAGGACGCCTGTAGCCAATTACAGCTCAGGGGCTGTAGTACACGCCCCCCCCCTATAAAAGGCCGCCACGCCGTCTGCGCCGGTCACATGCTGTTCCGGCGCAGATTGAGCAGGCTGATTCTGTGACACTCTGCTCGATTTAGTTAGGTAGAGAGATTCACTTACAGAAATTGAGTTAGATAGATTCAGTTACAAAGATTGATTGAGAAAGAGGGGCTTGTAGTGTGTTCGTGGCAGGCAGGCAGAGCTCCTATATTTTGTTACCAGAAGCACCTATAGGACTTGTAGTGTGTTCGTGGCAGGCAGGCAGAGCTCCTATATTTTGTTACCAGAAGCACCTATAGGACTTGTAGTGTGTTCGTGGCAGGCAGGCAGAGCTCCTATATTTTGTTACCAGAAGCACCTATAGGACTTGTAGTGTGTTCGTGGCAGGCAGGCAGAGCTCCTATATTTTGTTACCAGAAGCACCTATAGGACTTGTAGTGTGTTCGTGGCAGGCAGGCAGAGCTCCTATATTTTGTTCCCAGAAGCACCTATAGGACTTGTAGTGTGTTAGTCCCATCACACACACAGAGCTATATTTTGTTCCCAGAAGCACCTATAGGACTTGAAGTGTGTTAGTCCCATCACACACACACAGAGCTATATTTTGTTCCCAGAAGCACCTATAGGACTTGAAGTGTGTTAGTCCCATCACACACACAGAGCTATATTTTGTTCCCAGAAGCACCTATAGGACTTGAAGTGTGTTAGTCCCATCACACACACAGAGCTATATTTTGTTCCCAGAAGCACCTATAGGACTTGAAGTGTGTTAGTCCCAGAAGCACCTATAGGACTTGAAGTGTGTTAGTCCCATCACACACACAGAGCTATATTTTGTTCCCAGAAGCACCTATAGGACTTGAAGTGTGTTAGTCCCATTACACACACAGAGCTATATTTTCTTCCCAGAAGCACCTATAGGACTTGAAGTGTGTTAGTCCCATCACACACACAGAGCTATATTTTGTTCCCAGAAGCACCTATAGGACTTGAAGTGTGTTAGTCCCATCACACACACAGAGCTATATTTTGTTCCCAGAAGCACCTATAGGACTTGAAGTGTGTTAGTCCCATCACACACACAGAGCTATATTTTCTTCCCAGAAGCACCTATAGGACTTGAAGTGTGTTAGTCCCATCACACACACAGAGCTATATTTTCTTCCCAGAAGCACCTATAGGACTTGAAGTGTGTTAGTCCCATCACACACACAGAGCTATATTTTCTTCCCAGAAGCACCTATAGGACTTGAAGTGTGTTAGTCCCATCACACACACAGAGGTATATTTTGTTCCCAGAGGCACCTATAGGACTTGAAGTGTGTTAGTCCCATTACACACACAGAGCTATATTTTCTTCCCAGAGGCACCTATAGGACTTGAAGTGTGTTAGTCCCATCACACACACAGAGCTATATTTTGTTCCCAGAAGCACCTATAGGACTTGAAGTGTGTTAGTCCCATCACACACACAGAGCTATATTTTGTTCCCAGAAGCACCTATAGGACTTGAAGTGTGTTAGTCCCATCACACACACAGAGCTATATTTTGTTCCCAGAAGAACCTATAGGACTTGAAGTGTGTTAGTCCCATCACACACACAGAGCTATATTTTGTTCCCAGAAGCACCTATAGGACTTGAAGTGTGTTAGTCCCATCACACACACAGAGCTATATTTTGTTCCCAGAGGCACCTATAGGACTTGAAGTGTGTTAGTCCCATTACACACACAGAGCTATATTTTCTTCCCAGAAGCACCTATAGGACTTGAAGTGTGTTAGTCCCATCACACACACAGAGCTATATTTTGTTCCCAGAAGCACCTATAGGACTTGAAGTGTGTTAGTCCCATCACACACACAGAGCTATATTTTGTTCCCAGAAGCACCTATAGGACTTGAAGTGTGTTAGTCCCATCACACACACAGAGCTATATTTTCTTCCCAGAAGCACCTATAGGACTTGAAGTGTGTTAGTCCCATCACACACACAGAGCTATATTTTGTTCCCAGAGGCACCTATAGGACTTGAAGTGTGTTAGTCCCATTACACACACAGAGCTATATTTTCTTCCCAGAAGCACCTATAGGACTTGAAGTGTGTTAGTCCCATCACACACACAGAGCTATATTTTGTTCCCAGAAGCACCTATAGGACTTGAAGTGTGTTAGTCCCATCACACACACAGAGCTATATTTTGTTCCCAGAAGCACCTATAGGACTTGAAGTGTGTTAGTCCCATCACACACACAGAGCTATATTTTCTTCCCAGAAGCACCTATAGGACTTGAAGTGTGTTAGTCCCATCACACACACAGAGCTATATTTTCTTCCCAGAAGCACCTATAGGACTTGAAGTGTGTTAGTCCCATCACACACACAGAGCTATATTTTGTTCCCAGAGGCACCTATAGGACTTGAAGTGTGTTAGTCCCATTACACACACAGAGCTATATTTTCTTCCCAGAGGCACCTATAGGACTTGAAGTGTGTTAGTCCCATCACACACACAGAGCTATATTTTCTTCCCAGAAGCACCTATAGGACTTGAAGTGTGTTAGTCCCATCACACACACAGAGCTATATTTTGTTCCCAGAGGCACCTATAGGACTTGAAGTGTGTTAGTCCCATCACACACACAGAGCTATATTTTCTTCCCAGAGGCACCTATAGGACTTGAAGTGTGTTAGTCCCATTACACACACAGAGCTATATTTTCTTCCCAGAGGCACCTATAGGACTTGAAGTGTGTTAGTCCCATCACACACACAGAGCTATATTTTGTTCCCAGAAGCACCTATAGGACTTGAAGTGTGTTAGTCCCATCACACACACAGAGCTATATTTTGTTCCCAGAAGAACCTATAGGACTTGAAGTGTGTTAGTCCCATCACACACACAGAGCTATATTTTGTTCCCAGAAGCACCTATAGGACTTGAAGTGTGTTAGTCCCATCACACACACAGAGCTATATTTTGTTCCCAGAGGCACCTATAGGACTTGAAGTGTGTTAGTCCCATTACACACACAGAGCTATATTTTCTTCCCAGAAGCACCTATAGGACTTGAAGTGTGTTAGTCCCATCACACACACAGAGCTATATTTTGTTCCCAGAAGCACCTATAGGACTTGAAGTGTGTTAGTCCCATCACACACACAGAGCTATATTTTGTTCCCAGAAGAACCTATAGGACTTGAAGTGTGTTAGTCCCATCACACACACAGAGCTATATTTTGTTCCCAGAAGCACCTATAGGACTTGAAGTGTGTTAGTCCCATCACACACACAGAGCTATATTTTGTTCCCAGAAGCACCTATAGGACTTGAAGTGTGTTAGTCCCATCACACACACAGAGCTATATTTTGTTCCCAGAAGCACCTATAGGACTTGAAGTGTGTTAGTCCCATCACACACACAGAGCTATATTTTGTTCCCAGAAGCACCTATAGGACTTGAAGTGTGTTAGTCCCATTACACACACAGAGCTATATTTTCTTCCCAGAAGCACCTATAGGACTTGAAGTGTGTTAGTCCCATCACACACACAGAGCTATATTTTGTTCCCAGAAGCACCTATAGGACTTGAAGTGTGTTAGTCCCATCACACACACAGAGCTATATTTTGTTCCCAGAAGCACCTATAGGACTTGAAGTGTGTTAGTCCCATCACACACACAGAGCTATATTTTGTTCCCAGAAGCAACTATAGGACTTGAAGTGTGTTAGTCCCATCACACAGACCTTTATTTTCTTCCCAGAAGCACCTATAGGACTTGAAGTGTGTTAGTCCCATCACACAGAGCTCCTCTATTTTCTTTGCAGAAGCACCCATAGGACTTCTAGTGTGTTAGTGGCATCACACAGAGCTCCTATATATTCTTCTCAGCAGCACCCACAGGACTTCTAGTGTGTTAGTGGCATCACACAGAGCTCCTCTATTTTCTTTGCAGAAGCACCCACAGGACTTCTAGTGTGTTAGTGGCATCACACAGAGCTCCTCTATTTTCTTTGCAGAAGCACCCATAGGACTTCTAGTGTGTTAGTGGCATCACACAGAGCTCCTATATATTCTTCTCAGCAGCACCCACAGGACTTCTAGTGTGTTAGTGGCATCACACAGAGCTCCTCTATTTTCTTTGCAGAAGCACCCACAGGACTTCTAGTGTGTTAGTGGCATCACACAGAGCTCCTCTATTTTCTTTGCAGAAGCACCCATAGGACTTCTAGTGTGTTAGTGGCATCACACAGAGCTCCTATATATTCTTCTCAGCAGCACCCACAGGACTTCTAGTGTGTTAGTGGCATCACACAGAGCTCCTCTATTTTCTTTGCATAAGCACCCACAGGACTTCTAGTGTGTTAGTGGCATCACACAGAGCTCCTCTATTTTCTTTGCAGAAGCACCCACAGGACTTCTAGTGTGTTAGTGGCATCACACAGAGCTCCTCTATTTTCTTTGCAGAAGCACCCACAGGACTTCTAGTGTGTTAGTGGCATCACACAGAGCTCCTCTATTTTCTTTGCAGAAGCACCCACAGGACTTCTAGTGTGTTAGTGGCATCACACAGAGCTCCTCTATTTTCTTTGCAGAAGCACCCACAGGACTTCTAGTGTGTTAGTGGCATCACACAGAGCTCCTCTATTTTCTTTGCATAAGCACCCACAGGACTTCTAGTGTGTTAGTGGCATCACACAGAGCTCCTCTATTTTTTTTGCAGAAGCATCCACAGGACTTCTAGTGTGTTAGTGGCATCACACAGAGCTCCTCTATTTTCTTTGCAGAAGCACCCATAGGACTTCTAGTGTGTTAGTGGCATCACACAGAGCTCCTATATTTTCTTCTCAGCAGCACCCACAGGACTACCGACTACAATGGCTGGAAGACCGCCAAGGGGAGGCAGAGCGTGCAGAGCCAAGAACACAGGGCAGGCAGGCTCTGTTTCTAGTGGACGTGGCCGTGGACGTGGTCGTGCATCGTCATCAGCACGTGGCCATGGGACACGCGCGTCTTTGTTTTCGGCAGCTGGACATGTGGAGCCGCATCATGCTGAAGGCTTGGTAGAATGGATGACCAAGCCCTCCTCATCCTCCTCATCCTCTCTCACCCAGGCTCAGGGTACTGACAGAGCATCATCAGCCACCCCTTCCCTAGACCCACCATGTCCTCCTGAGGAGTCCCCCGAACTCTTTGAGCACAGTGTTGGGTACATGCTCCAGGAGGATGCCCAACGATTCGAAGGCTCGGATGACGATACCCAGCTTGAGGAATCTGGCAGTACTGTTCCACCAGCTGCAGCTTACTGCCAGGTTTGCTCTAGTGGTGAAGAGGGAGGGGATGATGAGGTCACTGACTCCACGTGGGTGCCTCAAGGGAGAGAGGATGAGGAGGAGGACGAGGAGGAGGAGGATGCGGCGTCACATGTCCAACGAGGCAGGATGCCCCCTGGAGGCCAGGTAGAGGCCAGCACAGCAACTGTACAACACCGCAGAGCTCCGCCTGTGCAGGGCGCTGCCTCTGCACGTTATCAGAAAAGTTCTTTGGTGTGGGCCTTTTTTGAGACGAGTGCAGCAGATCGCACCACTGCTATTTGCAATATTTGTCTCAAGCGTATCTCACGTGGCCAAAACATCAGCCGCTTGGGCACGACAAGCATGACCAGACATATGGCGACCTGCCATGCAGCTCGTTGGCAGGCACACATAAAAGACCCACACCAAAGAACTAAGCGGACCTCTCCTTGCTCCTCCTCAGCTGGGATCTCCATCCCCACTACACCTTCAGTCCTCTCTGAAAGCTGCTCTGAGAGGACTGAAGGTGTAGAATTCGGTGTGTCACAACCAAGTACTTGCAGTACACCGACGTCCGATTGCAGCAGGCAAATTTCCCTGCCCCAGCTGCTGGACCGTAGAAAGAAGTACACTCCCAGCCATCCACATGCCCAGCGGTTGAATGCTAGCCTTGCTAAATTGCTAGCACTTCAACTGCTGCCTTTTCAGTTGGTAGACTCGGCCCCCTTCCGTGAGTTTGTTCAATGTGCGGTTCCTCAGTGGCAGGTTCCCAAACGCCACTTTTTCTCGCGGAAGGCGATTCCGTCTCTCTACCGGCATGTGGAGGGCAATGTCCATGCCTCGCTGGACAGGGCGGTCAGCGGTAAGGTGCATATTACCGCTGACTCATGGTCCAGCAGGCATGGACAGGGACGGTACCTTTCTTTCACGGCCCATTGGGTCACTCTATTGGCAGCTGGGAGGGATGCAGGACAAGGTGCAGTAGTGTTGGAGGTTGTTCCGCCACCACGCCTCCAAAACGCGACTACTGCTACTGGTTGTGACACACCTCTCTCCTCCACCCCCTCCTCTTCTTCTTCCTCCAGTGCTCTGTCCTTGGAACCAGCGGTGCTCCGTAGGCGTACAAGGGGCTACGCAAGTACGCAGGCAAAAAGATGCCATGCCGTGCTTGCGCTGGTGTGTTTGGGGGACAGGAGCCACACTGGGCCAGAGGTTCTGGCAGCTCTGCAGGGGCAGGCCGAGAGGTGGTTGACGCCACGTCAGCTTAAGCCAGGAATGGTCGTTTCTGACAATGGCACCAACCTCCTCTCCACCCTGCGACAGGGGCAGCTCACCCATGTGCCCTGCATGGCTCACGTCCTCAACCTGGTGGTGCAGCGGTTCTTGGGCAGGTTCCCAGGCTTACAGGATGTCCTGAGGCAGGCCAGGAAAGTCTGTGTGCATTTCCGCCGATCTTATAATGCCAGTGCTCGGCTGACTGAGCTGCAAAAGGAGCTGAACCTGCCCAAGAACCGCCTAATATGTGACATGCCCACCAGGTGGAACTCAACGTTGGCCATGCTGCAGCGACTGCACACGCAGCAGAGGGCCATCAATGAGTACCTTTGCGACTACGGCACCAGGACAGGGTCAGGGGAGCTTGGTTTTTTTTCCCCACGTCAGTGGAGCATGATCAGGGATGCATGCACTGTCCTCTCACCATTTGAGGAGGCCACGAGGATGGTGAGCAGTGACAGTGCATGCATCAGTGACACTGTCCCTCTTGTCCACCTGTTGGAGCATACGCTGCGTGGGATAATGGACAGGGCACTTGAGGCAGAACAGAGGCAGGAAGAGGAGGACTTCCTTGCCTCTCAAGGCCCCCTTTATCCGGACAGTGTTCCTTCTGTCCCACCCATCACACAGGAAGAGGATGAGGAGGAGGAGGAGGAGGAGGAGGAGGATTGTGTGAGCATGGAGGTGGAGCCTGGCACTCAGCATCAGCAGCAGCAGTCTTTTAGGGATGATGTACAGTCCCAACAAACCAGTGGACTTGTACGTGGCTGGGAGGAGGTGGCTGGCGATCATGTCATCCTCAGTGACCCAGAAGACTCCGGACCGAATGCCTCAGCTAACCTACGCTGCATGGCCTCCCTGATCCTGCAAAGCCTGCGGAAGGATCCTCGTGTTCTTCGGATCAAGGAGAGGGACCATTACTGGCTGGCCACTCTCCTTGATCCGCGGTACAAGGGTAAGGTTGCGGACCTTATCTTGCCGTCGCAGAGGGAGCAGAGGATGAGACATCTCAGGGAGGCCTTGCAGAAAGGTCTGTGCAACGCGTTCCCAGAAACTGGGAGGCTACAAACTCCGGGTCCTGGGCGACGAGTTGCTGAGGCTTCGGTCAGTGGCAGAAGGAGCGGTGGGGAAGGTGGACGTCTGACCGATGCGTTCAGACAATTTTTTAGTCCGCAGCCCCAAGGTATGATCGGTTCCAGCAACCATCGCCAGCGTCTGATATACATGGTGCAGGAATACCTTGGGGCAAGGTCAGACTTGGACACCTTTCCCACCGAAAATCCTCTGGCTTACTGGGTCCTGAGGATGGATCACTGGCCAGAGCTTGCACAGTATGCAATTGAGCTACTGGCCTGTCCTGCCTCCAGCGTTCTTTCCGAACGCACATTCAGTGCTGCTGGAGGATTTGTGACTGATCATAGGGTGCGCCTGTCCACCGCCTCGGTTGATCGACTGACATTCATCAAAATGAATCAGTCTTGGATCACCACCAGCTACCAGGCACCTGAGGCGGATATAACCGAATAATTTTTAATGTCACATCCCTTCAAGACTGCCTATGCTGATGCTGAGTGACTGTCCTCTTATGTTCACTGACTATCCTCTTCCTCCTCCTCAATGATCCATGCCACCACACCAGTGCCTAAGGCACAATTTTTCAGCCCCTGTTTAACAGGGGCGTGTACTTCCAATTTTTTTAAAAAATGCTTCGCAACACGTGTGACTGCTGTGCTCCAAGTACAGTCTCTGTGAGGGGTTGCAGTGTTGTGGCACCAGCACCAGTGCCAAAGGCACAATTTTTCAGCCCCTGTTTAACAGGGGCGGGTACTTACAATTTTTTAAAAAAATGCTTCGCAACACGTGTGACTGCTGTGCTCCAAGTACAGTATCTGTGAGGGCCGGGTTGCAGTGTTGTGGCACCAGCACCAGTGCCTAAGGCACAATTTTTCAGCCCCTGTTTAACAGGGGCGGGTACTTCCAATTTTTTTAAAAAATGCTTCGCAACACGTGTGACTGCTGTGCTCCAAGTACAGTATCTGTGAGGGCCGGGTTGCAGTGTTGTGGCACCAGCACCAGTGCCTAAGGCACAATTTTTCAGCCCCTGTTTAACAGGGGCGGGTACTTACAATTTTTTAAAAAAATGCTTCGCAACACGTGTGACTGCTGTGCTCCAAGTACAGTATCTGTGAGGGCCGGGTTGCAGTGTTGTGGCACCAGCACCAGTGCCTAAGGCACAATTTTTCAGCCCCTGTTTAACAGGGGCGGGTACTTCCAATTTTAAAAAAAAAATGCTTCGCAACACGTGTGACTGCTGTGCTCCAAGTACAGTATCTGTGAGGGCCGGGTTGCAGTGTTGTGGCACCAGCACCAGTGCCTAAGGCACAATTTTTCAGCCCCTGTTTAACAGGGGCGGGTACTTACAATTTTTTAAAAAAATGCTTCGCAACACGTGTGACTGCTGTGCTCCAAGTACAGTCTCTGTGAGGGGTTGCAGTGTTGTGGCACCAGCACCAGTGCCTAAGGCACAATTTTTCAGCCCCTGTTTAACAGGGGCGGGTAATTACAAATCTTGATCTAATAGTTCACAGCAGGGCCCATTCCTGCGCCCACCAAGAGTAACTATGAGGGCCTGCAGTCTTGTGGCAACACCGTCCACCACCACCGCCAAAGGCCCAATTTTTCTGCCCTGTTCATCAGGTGCTTGCAATTACAAATCTTGATCTAATAACTCACAACAGGGCCCATTCCTGCGCCCACCAAGAGTAACTGTGAGGGCCTACAGTCTTGTGGCAACACCGTCCACCACCACCGCCAAAGGCCCAATTTTTCTGCCCTGTTCATCAGGTGCTTGCAATTACAAATCTTGATCTAATAACTCACAGCAGGGCCCATTCCTGCGCCCACCAAGAGTAACTATGAGGGCCTACAGTCTTGTGGCAACACCGTCCACCACCACCGCCAAAGGCCCAATTTTTCTGCCCTGTTCATCAGGTGCTTGCAATTACAAATCTTGATCTAATAACTCACAGCAGGGCCCATTCCTGCGCCCACCAAGAGTAACTGTGAGAGCTTACAGTCTTGTGGCAACACCGTCCACCACCACCACCACCCCCAATTTTTCTGCCCTGTTCAACAGGTGCATGCAATTACAAATCTTGATCTATTAACTCATAGCAGGGCCCATTCCTGTGCCCACCAGTCTTGTGGCTACACCAACATCTAATAGGGCAAATTTCTGCAGAGTATATACGCCAGGCCCCTACTTTCAAACATCCAACTTACAAACGACTCCTACTTGCAAATGGAAAGATTTGGAAGATGGAAAGAAAACAGGAAGTGAGAGGAAATCTACCCCTAGGAAGGGAAATTCTATCCTGTTAGATTTAATTTGGGAAAAAGGTATCTCCTCTCTACTGATACTTTATCACCAATCCTTGTTTCAATTAAAACCCCACTTTTCCAAAAACATTTGTCATTGGGACGGAAAGTGAGGTGACATGTTCTGAACAGATGTGCAAAGACAGCAAATGTTACAGGGGTGATAACCCCTCCCTATGTTCTCCAAAAAGCTTAAAAATAGATTTTTTTGGGATGGAGCTACACTTCATAATGTACCTGTTCAGATTCTACTTAAGAACAAACCTAAAGCCGCAAGTGGTTTTAAATGGCTTCTTTTTTTCCTTTACAAATGTCATTTTGTGCAAGGACAGTTCTAAACACGGGAAACACATGCCACTTCACAGGCATACTTTAGACACCCCCCAGGTACCATATTTAAAGGAAAATTTCACTTTTTTTTTTTCACTTTATGCATCATTAAAATGACTGCTCCCGAAAAAACGTTAGTTTTTAAAAGTTCTTTTTGCATTGATATATGTCCCCTGGGGCAGGACCCGGGTCCCCAAACCTGTTTTATGACATTAACATGCATATTGGCCGTTGTAATTAGCACTTTTGATTTCGAACGTTCGCGTCCATTATAACGTATAGGGTTCGAAAATTCGCGCGAACTTTCGGTCCGTTCGAAGGTTCTGGTTCGAACCGAACCCGGGGGTGTTCGGCTCATCCCTACTCCTTAACCAACATGGTTAAGGAGATATTTTACAAAAAAAGGGCACTGTCTATGGCGTATACGCACCGTAGACAACGGCGCAGGCGCACTGGGCGCGCCACAAGTGAAGGTAAACATGCCGTCACTTACGGCTCCCGCGCGCATGCGCCGCAGTGACATCATCGCTGCTCTGGCCACTCACAGCAGCAGAGCAGCGATACCCGGAAGGAAGATGGACGCTTCGTGGAAGAGGGGACAGCGTTGACATCGCAGGCTCCTGTGTCAGGTAAGTGACACATAATGGGCTACTATGCGATGCATAGTAGTCCATTATGCTTGACCTTTGCAGGGAAACAAAGAGGAAGTAAACCCATTAGGGTTTACTTTCTCTTTAAACCGCAGTTATGATTCCCTTATGTGTCACATACATGATTTTAATGAGTTTTTATTTAAATGTAAAAATAATAAAAAAAATTCTTGCACGTTTTTTCTTATTTCATCTCTTGTTCCTCATCAATACACTCTAGTATAAATTGTATTACAGCACACAATAACCAAATCAGGCAGACAGGGATTGTTGATCATATGAACAATACACAGATTCTCTTCTTGATATCAATACTTGTAAGACATATGCACTTGCCTAGGGGGTCTCTCCGGAACAGTGTATTCATAACTGTTGCATGAAGTTTTACCCTGTCCCATTCTTTTAACATCAGCCCCGAGCCCAGAAATCTCTGCATAAGACGATCCGCTATGAGCTGCAACCTGTTCAGAGAGAGAGAAAATACATATTATTTTATGTCAGCTCGGTCTACCATTTACAAAGTGTAGCTTGACTGAAAAAAAGGTGCGAGTATCCTAATTACAGCAGCAGAGTAAAGCACAAGCTATCAGAACAAGACAAGTGGAGTCCCCTGAGATACAACGTGAGTGCGTACCAGGGCATTTGGCAACTTAGTTTTACTACATTTAGCAAGACTGCGGAGATGTAATTTCTGTACATTATTAGAAATGTTCTACAAACTAACATGATCTTAATGTGAAATTACTTTGTCGTTTATTCATGGTCAAAAGAAAATAATTTTTTCCTGGCAAAATAAACAGGCTGGGACAACCGTCTTTCAAAATCGATTATTCTTTCAAGGTTGGTTGATTAGGGGGTGAATACAGAGGTCGCAGACTGCCCACAGCCAAATAATTATTTTCTGATCCTGATGGGGATCATCTAATGCCTTGATTACGTTATTCATCTGTTGTTATAATACTTTCTTCTGGCATAATCTACCCAACAGAACTCCCATATATTTTCATATCTGCCTAGTCCTGCAGCAAACCACTCCTGCAGTGTGATATATGTGGTCATCTACCCTGTATTTACAAAACCAGTGCAAGCGAATAAGGGTTATTGGCTGTGACATACTGCAGTCAATACTATATTTTAAACAGACCCTTTTGTTTACCCACCCAGGGCAGAGAAAAAAGGTTCATTTAGCTCTCTTCTTCCCAGAAGCATTTACTCAATTTTTTTCGCTCCAGTGTGACTGACTGCTGGCACCAGGTAAAAGAAAACTATGGATTCCTTCCTTGGCCCCACATGGAAAAAACCTTACTTTCCTGAACTACCACTCCAATTCAAGGAAGCCGATTTAATAAAGGATTTAAGAATGTTCACACATAATATATGTGAAGGTTCAATTATACACAATAAGGATATTTGCCAGCACATCACGGATAGAGTCCAAATGTTTTTTTATTGAAGCATGATCACACTACAAAAAGTTAGTGCAACGTTTCAGAGTCACGCAGGACCCCTTCCCCAGAAACATTGCACTAACTTTTTGTGATGTGATCATGCTTCAATTAAAAAAAAAAAACGTTTGGACTCTACCTGATGATTTGTGGTATGCTGGCAAATATCCTTATTGTGGCTTTCAGATCCAGTCTCCAGCTGGTGGTTGCTGCAACACCCAAAACTATAGAGCTTTCTCCAGGAACGTGTGCGATGGGAATATGGAGTACTAGGTTCAATTATCCAAACACGTGCAGATAAAATAAGTAAACAGGGATACTCTTGATAGGATCACTGAAGTGAATCTTCACACATTTACAACATAGTTGTCTGAGCCTGTGAACATTAGTTGTGGTTATGTGCACTACTTCATGCACACTGCAAATACCACAGTCCATAATCCATAGTCTCAGTTTATCTCAGGAGCGTGTGAGAGAGGGTGGCTACTTTCCTACATACAGTGGGACCATGCAGAACATAAATAGCCACCCTCTAATAGGAAGTCAAATCACAGAAAAGGGGATTTGGAAAAGGCTGACAGCAATAGAAGGGATTTTTTCCTATTAACCACTTGCCCACTGGGCACATAAACCCCTTCCTAACCAGACCAATTTTCAGCTTTCGGTGCTCTCATATTTTGAATGGCAATTTCTCAGTCATGCAACTGTACTGTACCCATATTACATTTTTGTCCCATTTTTCTCCACACAAATAGAGCTTTCTTTTGGTGGTATTTGATCACCACTGGGGTTTTTATTTTTTGCACTATAAATTAAAAAAAGACTGAACATTTTGTAAAAAAATTCACTTTTCTTCGTTTCGGTTATAACATTTTGCAAATTAGTCATTTTCCTTTATACATTATGGCCAAAATTGATACTGCTACATATCTTTGGTAAAAATAACCCAAATCAGTGTAAATTTGGTCTTTGTGAAAGTTATAGAGTCTACAAGCTATGGTGCCAATCATTGAAAATTGATCACACCTGATGTACTGACAGCCTATCTAATTTCTTGAGACACTAACAAGCTAGGAAAGTACAAATACCCACGCAAATGACTCCTTTTTGGAAAGTAGACATTTCAAGATATTTATGGTGAGTTTTTTGAAGTTGTAAAAAACAGGTTATTCCTCTCACACAGCATATGGATACCACAAATGACACCCCAAAACACATTCTGCTACTCCTCCTGAGTATGGCGATACCACATGTGTGAGACTTACACAGGCTGGCCACATACAGAGGTCCAACATTGAAGCAGCACCTTCAGGTGTTCTGGGAGCATAAATTATACACATAATTTCTAGACTACCTCTTACACTTTTGAAAGTCCTGGAGCACCAGGACAATGGAAATGCTAAAAGAAAGACCCCATTTTGGAAAGTAAACACCTCAACTTATATTCTATGAGGCATAATGAGTCTTTTGAACATGTAATTTAAAGTTGTCCATTAATAAGATATTTCTAACACATAGCATGTACATAGCAAAAATTACACCCCAAAATACATTCTGTTACTTCTCCTGAGTATGGTAATACCACTTGTGTGAAACTTTTACACAGCCAGGCAAAATACAGAGGCCCAACATGCAGGGAGCACCGTCAGGTGTTCTAGGGACATAAATTACAAATCTAATTTGACTACCTATTACACTTTTGTGAGGCACTGATGGGCACTGTGGTGGCACTGATGGGCACTGTAGTGGCATGGATATGGCACGGATGAGCACTGATGTGGCATGGAAGTGGCACAGATGATGTCAGGGCAGGGCTCAGCCCTTCCTTCTCAAAGCTGGCCCCTTAGCTGTCGGCTAATTGCCAGCTTCTTTCTCTCCAGTGACTCACCTGTTGATGATATCCTGCTCGTCGGTCCTGCCTACTTAAGATGTCCAGCCCAGATGATCTCTGCCTTCGCCTTGGTCACATCTCCAGAGACGCTCTCCTGTGTTCCTGTTAAAGACTTGCTTGGCTGACATTCCTTCTGGCTCCAGATCCTGCTTGCTGTTCTACTAAGCTCATCTCTGGCTCCCTGACATTTTGACTTGTCTGGCTATCTGTTCCGGTTCCTAAACTCTGGCTATGTTTTGACTAAGTTTACTCTGTTTACCTTTTTATTATTATTAAACAAGTGTGATTTAACTGTACTTCTGTCTAAGTCTGATTCATGGTTTCTGACAGATGAGAACCGATGTGGCATGGATGTGGCACGGATAAGCACTGATGTGGCATGGATGAGCACGGATGATCACTGATCTGGTATGGATGTGGCATGGATGAGCTATGGATGGGGGAGCATGAATGAGACATGGATGTGGATGGATGAGCATGAATGAGCCATGGATGTGGATGGAGGATCATGAATAAGTTTGGATGGAGCATGGATGAGAATGAATGAGCCATGAATGGGGATGGATGAGCATGAGTGAGCCTGGATGAGCCATGGATGGAGCAAGGATGAGCCAGGGATGGATGGAGCACGAATGAGCCAGGGATGGATGGAGCACGAATGAGCCAGGGATGGATGGAGCACGAATGAGCCAGGGATGGATGGAGCACGAATGAGCCAGGGATGGATGGAGCACGAATGAGCCAGGGATGGATGGAGCACGAATGAGCCAGGGATGGATGGAGCACGAATGAGCCAGGGATGGATGGAGCACGAATGAGCCAGGGATGGATGGAGCACGAATGAGCCAGGGATGGATGGAGCACGAATGAGCCAGGGAGGGATGGAGCACGAATGAGCCAGGGAGGGATGGAGCACGGATGAGCCAGGGAGGGATGGAGCATGGATGAGCCAGGGATGGATGGAGCACGGATGAGCCAGGGATGGATGGAGCACGGATGAGCCAGGGATGGATGGAGCACGGGTAAGCCAGGGATGGATGGAGCATGGATGAGCCAGGGATGGATGGAGCATGGATGAGCCAGGGATGGATGAAGCACGGATGAGCCAGGGATGGATGGAGCACGGATGAGCCAGGGATGGATTGAGCATGGACGAGCCAGGGATGGATTGAGCATGGACGAGCCAGGGATGGATGGAGCATGGACGAGCCACGGATGGATGGAGCATGGATGAGCCAGGGATGGAGCATGGATGAGCCAGGGATGGATGGATGAACCAGGGATGGGCACAGGTCAGTGCTGTGGGCACTGCAGATCCAGCCCACAGCGCTGCTACACCCACTCCTCCTGCATGGATGAGCACTGATAAGCACTGATGTGGCATGAATGTGGCACAGATGAGCACTGATGTGGCATGGATGTGCACAGATGTGGCACAGATGTGGCACGGATAAGCACTGATGTGGCACGGATAAGCACTGATGTGGCAAGGATAAGCACTGATGATCACTGATCTGGTATGGATGTGGCATGGATGAGCTATGGATGGGGGAGCATGAATGAGACATGGATGGGGATGGGTGAGCATGAATGAGCCATGGATGGGGATGGATGAGCTATGGATGGAGCATGGATGAGGATGAATGAGCCATGAATTTGGATGGATGAGCATGAGTGAGCCTGGATGAGCCATGGATGGAGCAAGGATGAGCCAGGGATGGATGGATGGATGAATGAGCCATGGATGGATGGATGGAGCATGAATGAGCCAGGGAAGGATGGAGCATGAATGAGCCAGGGATGGATGGAGGGATGGATGGAGCATGAATGAGCCAGGGATGGATGGAGCATGGATGAGCCAGGATGGATGGAGCATGGATGAGCCAGGGATGGATGGCGCATGAATGAGCCAGGGAGGGATGGAGCATGAATGAGCCAGGGAGGGATGGAGCATGAATGAGCCAGGGATGGATGGAGCATGGATGAGCCAGGGATGGATGCAGCATGGGTGAGCCAGGGATGGATGGCGCATGGATGAGCCAGGAATGGATGGAGCATGGATGAGCCAGGGATGGATGGAGCATGGATGAGCCAGGGATGAGCCCGGGATGGATGGAGCATGGACGAGCCAGGGATGGATGGAGCATGGACGAGCCAGGGATGGATGGAGCATGGACGAGCCAGGGATGGATGGATGGATGGAGCATGGATGAGCCATGGATGGATGGATGGAGCATGAATGAGCCAGGGATGGATGGAGCAGGGATGAGCCAGGGATGAGCCAGGGATGGATGGAGCATGGACGAGCCAGGGATGGATGGAGCATGGACGAGCCAGGGATGGATGGAGCATGGACGAGCCAGGGATGGATGGAGCATGGATGGAGCATGGATGAGCCAGGAATGGAGCATGGATGAGCCAGGGATGGATGGATGAACCAGGGATGGGAACAGGTCAGTGCTGTGGGCACTGCAGATCCAGCCCACAGCGCTGCTACACCCACTCCGAACTGGACATGCTCCGGTTTGTTTACAAGTGATAACACCGTCATTGGACAGCGTAATCACGTGGTAAAGGCCCGCTGTCATTGGCCCTTTACCCCGATCTGTGATGCACCGGGTCTAGAAGACCCTACGGTCATGGACATTCCTGGGTGAGTGCTCAAGGGGGCGCGGGGGCGTGATTCTGGAAGGACGTCATATGATGACCATACAATGTCATATGACGACCGTCATATGATGACCGCGGTGTAGCTGTCATTCAACTATGGCTTAGTCAGCAACTGGTTAATAATACATACTTAAATTGTATTTTCATTTTATAAACCAGTTTAATGCCAGTTAAAGTGTTAGATTTATAGGATGTCTGGTATTGCTTAACCACTTGCCTACCAGGCACCAACACCCCCCTCCCATCCAGACCAATTTTCAGCTTTCGGTGCTCTCACGCTTTGACTGACAATTACTCAGTCATGCAACACTGTACCCAAATGAATTTTTTGTCCTTTTTTTCCCACAAATAGAGCTTTCTTTTGGTGGTATTTGATCACCTCTGGGTTTTTTATTTTTTGCGCTATAATTGAAAAAAGACCGAAAATTTTGAAAAAAAACGCATTTTTCTTTGTTTCTGTGATACAATTTAGGAAATTATTAATTTTTCTTCATAAATTTTGGCCACAATTTATACTGCCACATATCTTTGGTAAAAATAACCCAAATTAGTGGAAATTATTTGGTCTTTGTGAAAGTTACAGACTCTACAATCTGTGGTGCGAATTATACAAAATTGATCACATCTGATGTACTGGTGGCCGATCTCATTTCTTGTGACCCGAACAAGCCAGGAAAGTACAAATATCCTCCAAATGACCCCTTTTTTGAAAGTAGACATTCCAAGGTATTTAGTAAGAGGCATGGTGAGCTTTTTGATGTTGTCATTTTTTCCCACAATTCTTTGCAAAATGAATTATTTTTTTATTTTCTATTTTTTTTCTACAAAATTGTCATTGTAATAGGTTATTTTCTCTCACATGGCATGTGTTTACCACAAATGACACCCAAAAATAAATTCTGCTACTCCTCCTGAGTATTACGATACCACATATGTGGGACTTTTCCACAGCCTGGCCACTTAGAGAGGCCCAACATGCAGGGAGCGCCATCGCGTGTTCTAGGAGCATAAATTACACATCTAAATTGTTGACTACCTATTACTTTTGAAGGCCCTGGAGCACCAGGACAATGACACGTGGCACTGACGTGGCACTGATGACACTGACGTGGCACTGATGACACGTGACACTGATGACAGATGGCACTGAGAGATGGCACTCATACATGGCACTGATATCACGTGGCACTAATATGTGGCACTGATGCGAGATGGCACTAATACGTGGCACTGATGACAGACGGCACTAATACGTGGCACTGATGACAGACGGCACTAATACGTGGCACTGATGACACATGACACTGATGACAGATGGCACTGATACATGGCATTGATGACAGGCGACACTGATAACAGATGGCACGTGACACTGACAGGTGGCACTGATGACAGATGGCACTAATATGTGGCACTGATGACAGATGGCACTGACTACAGATGGCACTGGCAGATGGCACTGGCAGATGGCACTAGGAATGGCACTGGGGATGGCACTAGGGATGGCACTGGCGATGGCACTGGGGATGGCACTGGGGATGGCACTGGGGATGGCACTGGCGGATGGCACTTGCGGATGGCACTGGCGGATGGCACTGGCGGATGGCACTGGGGATGTCATTGGGGACAGATGACATTAGGGACAGATGACATTAGGGACAGATGACATTGGTGGCAGTGGGCACAGATGGCATTTTTTTTTTTTTTTTTTTTTTTTGTACAACACTTACGGCGCTGCAGCCGTTCATCTCCGCCTCCTCACACGCTGTCTCTGTGTGAGGAGGAGGAGCGGCGCTGAGAGATGATCTCATATGTTTACATATGAGATCATCTCTCATTGGCCAGGGCGATCGCGCTGTAAACGGCCGCTGTTATTGGCCGTTTACAGCGATCTGTGATTGGCCGTGTCCGAGGGACACGGCCAACACAGAATTTCCCTGCTGCGCGCTCGTGAGCGCGCACAGGGAACGAGGAAAGGGGAGGCCGTCATATGACGGCCTCCCGGGATTTGGCATCCGCGCTGTGGCCGTCATTCGGCTACGGCCGGATGCGAAGTGGTTAATCTAAAGGAAAACTGAATAGCCTTTCAAAAAAAAAAAAAAAACATTTTGTATCAAATACTTACCGTAATTTTTCTTTCCTGATAGACTCCATGGCAGCATACGTTTGGGTTAACCTCACCTCCACTCCTCCCCTATAGTACCCCACTCCCATAAACCTTTGCTTTGAGCCAGAGGCCACGTTCCGTAACTAGCCTACTCAAGACAATGGGGGGGAACTCCTGCTGCCATGGGTAAGGTAAGTACGGTAAGTATTTGATAAGAAATTATCAGTTTTCCTGACAGACTGCATGGCAGCATACGTATGGGAACTAACTAGCCATACACCCAATGGGTGGACAATGCTAACCCAAAGGTTTTAATTTGTACTGTCAACAGACATGACCTGCAAGCCGAAATAAACAGAGGTTAAGGAAGCAGACTCTACACAACAATGAGCCATAAACCTATTGATTGAGGACCACAAGGCCGCCCTACAGACTACTTTGGGGACCACATGCTGCAAAGCTGCCCTGGATGTAGACCCACTTCTGGTCGAGTGAGCAGACACTACCTCCAAAGTAGCCAAGCCCTTGGCTCTGTGAGCCTGTTGGATGGCCTAGGCAATCCGTGCCACAATCGTCCTAGATGAGGCACGTTTCTCTATCCTTTCTGGCAAAAGAATGAACAGGCGTTCTGAAGCCTGAAGGAAGTGGTAGCTTTGTAGATATAACTTCACAATATCTGAGGCATTCCTAGAACTGAAGGAAGGCACTGCTGGGAGTCAACTCCGGACTCCCCATTAACTAGAAATGCGCTTTAACTAAGCCACAGTGCGCCCTCTCCCACGTCTAAAGGATGCAAGTTAGAACTCTAAAGGTTGGCGGAACAATTTCTTGGCTCCCATGAAAGACTGATGCACCCTTGGGAATTGAGTCGAGCACGGATAACAGCAACACTTGAACCGGAAAGAACGTAAAGAAAGTTCCCCATTACCAGTGAATAGATCTCTGAGGCTTTTTATGCCGACATGATAGCCAGGAACAATGCAAACTTCACAGAGAGGCCTTTAACTGAGACAGCCCTAGAACACTTCACTTTCCCGAGAAGGAGTTGAGAACAAGAGGGAGACTCCACTTGGAAAGCCGCCGCTTACTCCGAGGTCTGAGTCTAACTGCTCTCTTGAAGAATCGGTGGGCAGGAAAAGATGCCTAGACCGGGATACATCTGTGAAGCCCAATAAAGCTGACACTTGAACTCCGAAGGAGCTGACCGAAAGAGCCAGATCTAAATCCGACTGAAGGAAGCCTAGAATATTTAGAACTTCTAGATCACTACATGATCTGTCAGCAGCAGACATGTATTGAACAAACTTTGACCAGATTCTCCCGTAAACTTTGTGTTCATTCTTCTGGTATTCAAAAGAGCAGAAATAACTCTGAGGAGCAGCTGAGGATCTCCAATCTCAAGAACCAGACGATCAGACGCAACAGTGCTGGACATGGATGTAGAATTGCACTCAGTGGCAGAAGGTCTGGCCTGAGGAGAAGGTGCACTGGGTTCCAGTAGCTGAACTGTGCTAGCAAGGGAAACCAAGGCCCAATTGGCCAATAAGACATTATTGCCACTACCTCCACAACCTCTGTTCGGAGTCTTCGTAGAAACCCGAGGTTGACCAGGTGTCATAAACAGGTGTGACCAGATTGTGTGGACTGCAAAGGAGGAACCCAAAACGCATGTAAAAGTAAAATAAGAATAATGTTTATTAAGATAAGTGATATATAAATAAGTAGACACCCCAAAATACAAACAGTGCTCAGCCACAAACAGAAACCCACAGACAACAGATAAATATATACAGGCACAGGGAAGTACCGAAATCAACACATCAGCCAGGCCAGGGTCATACACAAAAAGATCAATAGATAACAAGGGCAGTTTCAGAATCACAAACGTTAGCCAGGCCAGGGTCATACACGGGAGATCAGCAGATGAACAAAGGCCGGACGGGAGAGGGAAAATAAGGATGGGAAAGGCAACAAGGGAACTGGAACACAGGATAGGATCAAAATGGGATGGGTCCAGGTCACAGGTTCAGGTCACAAGTTCAGGTCACGGGGCGCATGGAAGAGAGATACCAAGGCAAGCCCGTGAGGGCTGGCTAGGTATTTATAAATCTGCCAGTGATGTGACAGCTGAGCGCACAAAAGAGCTGTCTGTTCCACACTGCCGGGATCCATCCGCTGGTGAACGCCAGTACTGCGGCCCAAAGATGACATAACACCAGCAGGGAAAGCCTCTCCTGACAGTTACAAACTGCCAGGAGACACCTGCTGGTGGACCACAGTACTGCACGCCAAATGATGGATCTTACCAGCGGACGGATCCATTCTTGACAGTACCCCCCCCCTCAAAGGAGCGGCCTCCGGACGCTCCACCTAGCTACTGCTGGGACAAGTCCATGGCATCGAGGTGGGCAGCGGGCACTTCAAGCTGGGCAGCAGGCACTTCAGGCTGGGCAGCAAAGAGGAACACCTCAGGCTGAGCAGCAAACAGGAGCACCTCGGGCTCGGCAGCAAACAGGAGCACCTCGGGCTCGGCAGCAAACAGGAGCACCTCGGGCTCGGCAGCAAACAGGAGCACCTCGGGCTTGGCAGCAAACAGGAGCACCTCGGGCTCGGCAGCAAACAGGAGCACCTCGGGCTCGGCAGCAAACAGGAGCACCTCGGGCTCGGCAGCAAACAGGAGCACCTCGGGCTCGGCAGCAAACAGGAGCACCTCGGGCTGGGCAGCAAACAGGAGCACCTCGGGCTGGGCAGCAAACAGGAACACCTCGGGCTGGGAAGCAAACAGGAACACCTCAGGCTGGGCAGCAAACAGGAACACCTCAGGCTGGGCAGCAGACAGGAACACCTCAGGCTGGGCAGCAGACAGGAACACCTCAGGATGGGCAGCAAACAGGAACACCTCAGGCTGGGCAGCAGACAGGAACACCTCCGGCTGGGCAGCGGACAGGAACACCTCAGGCTGGGAAGCGGACAGGAACACCTCAGGCTGGGCAGCGGACAGGAACACCTCAGGCTGGGCAGCGGACAGGAACACCTCAGGCTGGGCAGCGGACAGGAACACCTCAGGCTGGGCAGCGGACAGGAACACCTCAGGCTGGGCAGCGGACAGGAACACCTCAGGCTGGGCAGCGGACAGGAACACCTCAGGCTGGGCAGCGGACAGGAACACCTCAGGCTGGGCAGCAGGCACTTCAAGCTGGGCAGCAGGCACTTCAAGCTGGGCAGCAGGCACTTCAAGCTGGGCAGCAGGCACTTCAAGCTGGGCAGCAAACAGGAACACCTCAGGCTTGGCAGCAAACAGGAACACCTCAGGCTTGGCAGCAAACAGGAACACCTCAGGCTTGGCAGCAAACAGGAACACCTCAGGCTTGGCAGCAAACAGGAACACCTCAGGCTGGGCAGCAAACAGGAACACCTCAGGCTGGGCAGCAAACAGGAACACCTCAGGCTGGGCAGCAAACAGGAACACCTCAGGCTGGGCAGCAAACAGGAACACCTCAGGCTGGGCAGCAGGCACCTCAGGCTTGGCAGCAAACAGGAACACCTCAGGCTGGGCAGCAAACAGGAACACCTCAGGCTGGGCAGCAAACAGGAACACCTCAGGCTGGGCAGCAAACAGGAACACCTCAGGCTGGGCAGCAAACAGGAACACCTCAGGCTGGGCAGCAAACAGGAACACCTCAGGCTGGGCAGCAAACAGGAACACCTCAGGCTGGACAGCAAACAGGAACACCTCAGGCTGGACAGCAAACAGGAACACCTCAGGCTGGGCAGCAGGCACTTCAAGCTGGGCAGCAAACAGGAACACCTCAGGCTGGGCAGCAAACAGGAACACCTCAGGCTGGGCAGCAAACAGGAACACCTCAGGCTGGGCAGCAAACAGGAACACCTCAGGCTGGGCAGCAAACAGGAACACCTCAGGCTGGGCAGCAAACAGGAGCACCTCAGGCTGGGCAGCAAACAGGAGCACCTCAGGCTGGGCAGCAAACAGGAACACCTCAGGCTGGGCAGCAAACAGGAACACCTCAGGCTGGGCAGCAAACAGGAACACCTCAGGCTGGGCAGCAAACAGGAACACCTCAGGCTGGGCAGCAAACAGGAACACCTCAGGCTGGGCAGCAAACAGGAACACCTCAGGCTGGGCAGCAAACAGGAACACCTCAGGCTGGGCAGCAAACAGGAACACCTCAGGATGGGCAGCAAACAGGAACACCTCAGGATGGGCAGCAAACAGGAACACCTCAGGAAGGGCAGCAAACAGGAACACCTCAGGATGGGCAGCAAACAGGAACACCTCAAAATGGGCAGCAAACAGGAACACCTCAGGCTGGGCAGCAGGCACTTCAAGCTGGGCAGCAGGCACTTCAAGCTGGGCAGCAGGCACTTCAAGCTGGGCAGCAGGCAAGAACAGCTCAGGCTGGGCAGCAAACAGGAACACCTCAGGCTGGGCAGCAAACAGGAGCACCTCAGGCTGGGCAGAAAACAGGAACACCTCAGGCTGGGCAGAAAACAGGAACACCTCAGGCTGGGCAGCAAACAGGAACACCTCAGGCTGGGCAGCAAACAGGAACACCTCAGGCTGGGCAGCAAACAGGAACACCTCAGGCTGGGCAGCAAACAGGAACACCTCAGGCTGGGCAGCAAACAGGAACACCTCAGGCTGGGCAGCAAACAGGAACACCTCAGGCTGGGCAGCAGACAGGAACACCTCAGGCTGGGCAGCGGACAGGAACACCTCAGGCTGGGCAGCGGACAGGAACACCTCAGGCTGGGAAGCTGGCAGCGGGTCATCAGACTGGGAAGCTGACAGTGAGTCATCAGCCTGGGAAGCTGGCAGCGGGTCATCAGACTGGAAGGCAGGCAGCAGGTCATCAGACTGGAAGGCAGGCAGCGGGTCATCAGACTGGAAGGCAGGAAGCGGGTCATCAGACTGGGAAGCTGGCAGCGGGTCATCAGACTGGGAAGCTGGCAGCGGGTCAGACTGGGAAGCTGGCAGCGGGTCATCAGACTGGGAAGCTGGCAGCGGGTCATCAGACTGGAAGGCAGGCAGCAGGTCATCAGACTGGGAAGCTGGCAGCAGGTCATCAGACTGGAAGGTAGGCAGCGGGTCATCCGACTGGAAGGTAGGCAACGGGCCATCGGGCTGGAACATCAGGCTGGAAGGCCAGCACCAGGACATCAGACTGGGAGGCTGGGACGTCAGGCTGGAGGGCTAGGACATCAGACTGGAAGGTTGGGACATCAGGCTGGAAGGCTGGGGCATCAGTCTGGAAGGCCGGCAACGGAACATCAGGCTGGAAGGCTGGGACGTCAAGCTGGAAGGCTGGACCATCAGGCTGGGAGGCCAGCACCAGGACATCAGACTGGGAGGCTGGGACGTCAGGCTAGGACATCAGACTGGAAGGTTGGGACGTCAGGCTGGAAGGCTGGGGCATCAGTCCGGAAGGCAGGCAACGGGACATCAGACTGGAAGGCTGGGACGTCAAGCTGGAAGGCTGGCACCAGGACATCAGACTGGAAGGCTGGGACGTCAGGCTGGAGGGCTAGTACAACAGATTGGAAGGCTGGAACGTCAGACTGGGTGGCAGGCACTGGAGCGTCAGACTGGGTGGCAGGCACTGGAGCGTCAGACTGGGTGGCAGGCACTGGAGCGTCAGACTGGGTGGCAGGCACAGGGTGATGTTGAAAGCCCGAATAGCTGGAGCTGGTCTTGACCTACAGCGAACCAAAGGAACTTGCGGAAGTCTTCTACAATGGGCAAATGAAAGTAAGCATCTTAGGTCTATTGGAAACAAGCCAGTCACCTGGCTGGAACTCCTGTAAATCAGGGACAATGTTTTCACCTTGAAGGCGTGCAAGGTCTAAAACCGACCTCTGCAAGCTGTTCCTCTTCATGACCATAAAGAGGGGCGAGTACCTGCCCTGAAATCTCTTGCATTCAGAGACTGGCGTGGCAGCACTTTGCGAAACCAGTGACTTACGTAAACCATGAGTACATGCTTCTTTTTTCCTTTATCTCAGAGTTAGACAAAATCCATTGAAATGAATCCGAGATGAAGAGGACTTCTGATGGATCATGCATGTCCCTAAAAGACCACTTTCACATCCCAATAGTCTGAGGCCCGAACTCAGTAGCTTCTTGGATACACGAGTTCAAGCTTTTAGCATACTTCTGATGGGATATCTGGTCTCCTCACCAGCTCTTCCTAAAAACCCGACCTGGTCTGTAAAAACCCCGCACGTTCTGAACTTTGTTCTCTAGATTGTGATCTTCCGGCTTATCAGGCGCCAGTCCTGAGGCAGGACCCCATCTTGCCAACTGTGGTCGGTTACGGTGCTATCCAGCTTGCCAAAGAGGAAGCTCCCTCAAAAGGAATGCTATCTTACACCTGTTAGAGGTGGGATTAGCAAGGTCAGGCCCAAGCCATAGCACTCATTCGCCGTAACTGACGAGAGCATAACTCACGCCACTATGCGGATGATGTCAATTGGAGCCTCACCATGGAACTCGACACCAGCTCCGGCTATTGAACTAGTTTCTAAAAACGCTCTTGAATACTGCGTCCACATTCTCCATCCACATTTTCATCCTTTTCAACATGGCCACAAGAGCCCAGGCTGACTTTTGGGCTATTAACTGCATCTTCCAAGGAAAAGCGACATGCTTGCCCAGAAGGAAGGTTTATCTCGCGATCTTGCTCCACTCATCCAAAATGATGTCCCCTAGTTCCGTTAGGGATGGGGAAAACAGAACACTCTCTCTAAGGCTATGTCTCCACTATTGCGACCCCAAAGCCACACGATTTAGAGTGCTAATCTGATGCGACCCTAGCCCCGATCCAACTTTACAGTCTCCGGATAAAAGCTGCATCAAAAGTCACGCAGCAAGCCTTCCAGAGTCGCTGTAACCTTAAGTCGCATAAATTGGAACGGATGCCATTGAAATGTGACCCTATGTGTCCAAAGTCGCATGACAAGTCGCACTAGAGTTAAACAGAGCCCAAGATGCTTACAGAACTTCCTTCTTGCTTTGCAGGAGACTCTACAGGTTCTATTCATGTAAATGCACCCACCATTGCCTTGACCAAAAGGTGTTACAAGGGTAAAGAGACTCATCCCCTTTGTCTGAGGTCTTCATAGATGGATGGCTTGGTTGAGACAGTTTCAGTTCTTCCTGGTCATCCTGGTGGGAAAACACGCTGCAATGGCTGTTAAACTTTGCATGTGGCTTGTATCCCACTCTTTAAGGGATTCTTGCACCACGTGCCTCAACAGAGATGCCATTTTCCAGTTTATACATCACAGAACTTCAAGAGACAATTATCATGCAAAACAGCCCATTTACATATTTATAATTTAATAGCATGCTGCAACTGCACAGAAGTAAGATACATAGACAGAATTCAGAAAGCAGTTTATCAAAACCACGTCAGAGAAATTAGCCGTTTTTCTATAGAGGTATTTACCTTGCTAAAAGCAATACAGCTATTTAATTCAAAAGATTCAGTACCTCTACATTGGTGCCTGAACCATTACAGAATTACACCCTGTACCCTGCCTCCTTCCAGCTGGCAGCTGGTAATATTGCATCATAAGACTGTGAATGTTTTATGGTTTATACGTTATGAATTTAAATGAATGATTTTACAAGTTTATTACATAGCTGTAGACTTTAGCGTCATAATAAAGATTAACAAAAACAAATGAATAAAACTGAAAAAGCCATATCTTTTTCTCCCTCCTACCTGTCCTCCTACTCTCTTCCATCATCTCAATCCTAAAAAAATATTCAGTAGAGGTAAAAAAATAAAAATAAAAAACAGTATTGTCTTAAAGTGGTGTTGCCACCAAAAAAAAAAAAAAAATAGCTTAAAAGTCATAAAAAAAAGAAAAAAAAATAATTGAAAAAAAAAATGTTTTACTCACCTCTAAATGCCTGTTGCTAGGGGGTCCCTCGTAGTCTGCCACCTTTAGTGCCCGGGCACTGACATCACTTCCCCTCGGCGCCGCACAGTCATCTGGGACCTGTCACGTGTCCCAGATGACTGAGCGTCGTATCACGACGCACGGCGCCGCTCGCGCATGCGCATGCTCAGTGGGTGACCGGCTGTGAAGCCACAGCCGGGTGCCCACAGTAAGGTTGCCGGCGCCGCGAGCGGAGCGGGGAACGAGGGGGGCTTCGTTCCCCCGCATCACTGGACCCTGGGACACCAATTATTAAAAGTCAGCAGCTGCAGTATTTGTAGCTGCTGACTTTTAAAAAAAAATTTTTAGGGGGCACCCCACTTTAATAAAAGATTAAATAAAAAAGCAGCTTTAACTCCAATACCCAAAATACAGAGCTGGCGTCTGCAGTACCCTGTTACCCTGAGCCCAGAATGTCATGTAATCACACCCAGCCTGTGTTTGAACAGTGAGCCTAGGTTTACACTGGTGCGTGGAAAAAACTAAATGTGATTCCCACAGGAATCGCACAGTATTCCTGTGTACTTCACAGTGCGATTTGAGCCATACATTTTGTATGGCTCAAATCGCATTGCATCCGCTCCTAAATGGTGCAGGACCCTTTTTTCCCTTGCACCCGAATCACATTGAATGGGTGTTCACACCCATGTGATGCGATTCTGTCAATCACACTGCATTTTGCCATCTGTTTCAGGGTGTCGTTAAGCTAACATTGACACCCGCAGCAGATTGCATGGATGCTGTTCGATTGCCAGAAATGTGGGGAAGCGCAGTAAATTTTGTGCGTTTCCCGCATTGCATCAGTGTGAACCAGGGCTGAGGGCTCAAGGAGAAGCTGCAGTGATAAACTCATCTTTCCGTCACTCTCCTTTCTGCTACTACCAGCACATAATTGACTCTTTGGAGTTGATTTACTAAAACTGGAGATTTCAAAATCTGGTGCAGGTGTACATGGTAGCCAATCAGTTTCTAACGTCAGCTTTTTCAGGTAGGCCCCTTTCGAACTTGTGTGGCTTGTCTTTTGGACTTGGGACTGCAAAGTCACATGACAAGTCGTACCCCATGATTTCCAATGAGTACCATTCATATCTGTGCTACTTCAAGTCGCACGACTTCAAAGTAGTCCCTGCACTACTTTGGTTCGACTTTGACGCGAGTTGAGGTCCATAGACCTCAAGTTTACACAGGCATTCCCTGAAATCGTGGCAAAATTGCGGCAGCAAAATTGCGGTAAAATCACTGCATAATCACACGACTTTCAAGTCGCAGCAGTGTGAAAGGGACCTTAAGCTTTAACAAAAAAACCTGGAAACGGATTGGTGTCTATGCAGAGCTCCAACTGATTTTGCACTATCCAGTTTCAGTAAATCAACCCCTAACCCCAAGCACTGGTGTGAACCCAGCCTTAATGCTTTTTTTTAATTCAGCCCACTGGCTGAATGAAAAAAAAAAAACCTATGCATGTATGCCAGTTTAAGTGGTTTTACCCTAATCCTCTGCTCCTAGAAATAAAGGCCCATACACACAATGAGAATATTAGACAATTTTTTTTTCTTTCTATGCTAGTCTCTAGGGATAAACCCCCCTGTTCGGTTCGCAGCAGAACATGCGAACAGGCAAAAAATTTGTTTGAACACGTAAACACCAATAAAGTCTATGGGACACGAACATGAGAAATCAAAAGTGCTAATTTTAAAGGCTTATATGCAAGTTATTGTGTTTGGGGACCTGGGTCCTGCCCCAAGGGATATGTATCAATGCAAAAAAAAAAGTTTAAAACAGCCGTTTTTTCGGGAGCAGTGATTTTAATAATGCTTAAAGTGAAACAATAAATGTGTAATATTCCTTTAAATTTCGTACCTGGGGGGTGTCTATAGTATGCCTGTAAAGTGGCGCATGTTTCCCGTGTTTAGTCCGACGGACCAAAAAAAAAAAAAAAGTCGCAAGCCGCCTACGATCTGCCTCCAAGAGAGGCACCCGCCGTAATGACCTCTCAGGTGACAGTTCTTTTATAACTGACATCCCTATGGCTTTCCCCTAGCGTCAGAGGGGGGCGGGGTCACCTGGCAACATCATCGCGTGGCCCGCCCTCAGTTATAAAAGAACTGTCACCTGAGAGGCCGGTCGTAGGCGGCTTGCTGCTTTTTTTTTTGGTCCGTCGGAGCGAGAGAAGAAGAACAAGACTTTGTGGGACAGTTTTATTTTTAAATTTTTTTAATAAAGGACTTGTCCCAAGGCGTGTATTGTCTTTTTTTTGCTGCATCACCATTCAGTCCAGCATCATTCCATCACAGGAGGTTTTACGTTCCAAGCCTTTCAGACGCACTGCCGTACAGTATGTGCGTCCACCTGGATCGGTAAGAGTACCACTATCCATCTGAATTTCTCTTCTGAATTTTTCCTCCATGTTTAGAAGTGTATTCCTTGTTTATCCAGACCACATGCTTTTAATTTGACCACACACTTTCTTTCTACTTCAGTGATTGAAGAGAAAGCTCTCCACAGACTGGACACTATATATGTGAATTGTTGTTATTTGGACTACTTTGAGTCATCACCATTTATTTTCATTATGATTTACTCACATCACTTTAGTGATTTTTTTATTATATTATATTGGTTTATGTATACAGGTTATCTTGATTTACTTCTTGTTTAACCTTAGCACATATGAAGTGATTTTGTGTTTTTACCCAACCACAATTATTTAGCGCTACACTTTTTGTTTGATATTGCCATTTGGACTTAGTTTGTTTGTGTGTTAGCTGCTTTTTATTCACACATTTCTTGTTTAACACTCACCTTGGGTTTAGCGCAGTATTTTCACCCTCCTTTTTACACACATTTCTAAAGGTTTCTATGCCTGAAAACAAAACACCTTCAAGGAGCAGATCTCCCTGCAGCCCCCCCCCCCCCCAATACTTACCTGAGCCCAATCCTGATCCAGCGACGTGCACGAGAGCCAAGGCTCTCCTAGGAATCTCTCTCCTGATTGGCTAAGAAACAGCCAGTGAGAAGGGAGTGGTGGTGGGACTGAGCCATGCTCTGTGTGTCCCATTGAATCGACAAGGCCTGTAAGGCCCCTTTCACACTTGTATGACTTGTCCTACAACTTGGGACTGCAAAGCCGTATGACAAGTTGTTCCCCATGATTTCCAATGACTACCATTCATATTAGTACGGCTTCAAGTCGTGCCAACTTCAAAAGTAGTCCCTGCACTACTTTGGTCTGACATTGATGTGAGGCATTCCCTGAAAACGCAGAAAAAATTGCATCAAAGTCACGGCCACGAAATTGCAGCAAAATCGAGCGACTTTGAAGATTAGTTTTTAACCACTTGCTGACCAACACACGCCGATATACGTTGGCACAATGGCAGCGGTGGGCAAATGGACATACAGGTACGTCCCCTTTAATTTTCAGGCTAGTGGGCGTGTGCACGCCGCATACTGCGTGACCGTGCCCGCCGGTGTCCCACGATCGTGTCATGGTGCAGCAGAACGGGGTGATTCCTATGTAAACAAGGCATTTCCCTGTTCTGTCTAGCAACATGACAGAGATCTACTGCTCCCCGTCATCGGGACCAGTGATCTCTGTCATGTTGTAGTGAGCCTATCCCCTCCCTAAGAATCACTCCCTATCGCCCCCTAGTGTTTAAACCCTTTCCCTGCCACTGTACTTTACACAGTAATTAGTGCATTTTTATAGCACTGATCGCTGTATAAATGACAATGGTCCAAAAATAGTGTCAAAAGTTTCCGATGTGCCTGCTGCTATGTCGCAGTCACAATCGCTGCCATTACTAATAAAAAATAATAATAATAAAGATGCCATAAATCCATCCCCTATTTTATTATAATTTTTGCGCAAACCAATCAATATATGCTTATAACGAAATATGTAGAAGAATACATAAACTGAGGAAAAAAATAGTTTTTTTTATATATTTTTGGGGATATTTATTATAGCAAAAAGTTTCAAAATTGTTGCTCCTTTCTTTGTTTATAGAGCAAAAAATAAAAGCCACAGAGGTGATTAAATACCACCAAAATAAATATCTATTTGTGGGGGAAAAAAAGGACGGCAATTTTGTTTTGGTGTAACGTTGCACAACCGCAAAATTGTCAGTTAAAGCGACGCAGTGCCGAATCGCAAACAGTGCTCTGGTCAGGAAGGGGGTAAATCCTTCTGGGGCCGAAGTGGTTAAACTGTGTATTTAGTGTTTTGCCTGGAGTTCAAAATTAAAGTGATTGTAAACGTTCACCTTGTAAAAGAACCCATTCAGTTTTACAGTTTTTCCCTTTTTTTTAAGTGATCACATTCCCTCTGTTCTCGGCTGCATAAGGTGTAATGTATACGGGGACATTTTAAAACCCTCTCCTGAACGGCGTTTACATGCCGCATTTAGCAACGTTTGCATTTAGAATTGAAATAGTCAAAAATGGATCTCCATTAAAAACGCCTATAAACGAAATGCGGCTAAACGCGAGTTACCACATTTACAAGCTGTTACAGGCATTTGGCGGGGCAAACGATTTAGAGCCAACAGTAACCTAAGTAGGTTTACCTAAACAGAAAGATGGGCTGTGAAATAAACTGACAGAAGCCCCTGGTAAAACTAATAAGCAAAAGTCAACAAGTCAACACAAGGTATGTTAGCACATGCATCATCAAACAGGAAGTTCCTGGTCAATATAGCTACAAAACAGGCTTTGATAAGGGAAGAAGTGAGGTAGACACAATGAAGGGAAATTACCAAAAGTGCATCAGCCAGAATCCCAGCAGTTTCCTGGGGAAAGAGAGCAAAAGGGGATACAAACTCCTGGGAGTGCTCCGAGGTTAAAAAAAAAAAAAAAAAAGCATTGGTTTGAATAAGAGTAAACACTGAGCACTGAACACTGACTTGGCTGGAAACCCCTTAGACTGGCCAATGGGTAACTGGAACAAAACCAGCAATCCCTGAGTTCAATCCCAGGCAAAACATTACAAAACCAATGTATGTAAATTGGATATTTGCCTCTAATTAGTCATTGCCAATCAATTCAATTTTCCAATTGTACCCCAGGACATCCATTCCCAAAATTTTCTTTTCTCACCATGCAAAGGCCTTGCAACAAGGTTCTAGTCCTTTAGAGCTCCCAATAAGTTTTGATGTGTTGGTAGATGATAAACAAAACTATGTCCATCTTCAATGTTTAGTTCATCACATGCTCGGGAGATAGCCATTTGTCACTTTATGATGCATACCATATTCTGGATTTCAAAGCAGGCTGAAGGACAAAAGTACTGAAGGACAAAATAAATATGTGCTGACTCCAGGTAGGTAGTTGGTGAGGGTATTCTAACTATATTAAGTTTAGTTTTCTGCAGAAGGTGGATGTGAAATTCAAGGAGTTCAGTGTTTCCAAAGGCAAAGTTATTTCAGTCTCCCTGGAGCTCATACAAAACTCGATGTTTCATTTCAGTGATAACCTTCTTTTTTGAAAGATGAGGGTTGTTAGAAATACAAGCTCTTGACAATATTAACTATATCAACCAGGTTGTAAGACTTACATCAACTAACAATTCAATGTTCAATTGCACAATAACAGTGCTACAAGCGGATGAGGGCTGGCTGCTCGAACTGACCATTATAAATCCTCTTCTTTCTCTAAAGAATCATTTCAATTTATCTGCTCCTTGCAAGACATGAAATAGTGAAATAGTGAGT
Organism: Lithobates sylvaticus; assembly: GCA_028564925.1. NCBI lineage: Eukaryota > Metazoa > Chordata > Amphibia > Anura > Ranidae > Lithobates > Lithobates sylvaticus. The sequence goes on along the minus strand of CM053036.1, from coordinate 121,498,983 downwards.
CAGTCCCACAGTAATGCTTTTTCAATAGCCTAGAATTCAATAAGACTTTCTCCGCTGCTGTCAAATGAAGATTACAGTGCAGGTCAGTCAAGACATGGAGTCATCTTACCAGGATGGGTATTTATGTGTTTTAGAAGAAATGTGGTATAAAATTTCTGCAAAGGACTGTTATACTATGGAAGAAATATCAAATATTAATTAAATTAATATGAATATTGTACATGACTTATATATACTCCCTGCTATTAGCATTTGCTAGGGGAATTGGTGAGCATGATGCACATGTACAAGTCTACAGGCTGAGTGCAGTTTCATAGAGAAATAATTTCCTGTGTTTGTAATGCTGACATAAAAAGCTGTAATTTACAGGGTACATTGAACCACATTAGTCCTTGGCTTTTAACGTAACCAATAATCTAATGCCCCTACTATTTTCACACAGGCTAAGACAAATTTAGCAGGAATTCAATTACCCTAACTTTTTTATTTGGGTGTAGTTACATACATATTTGCATGTAGGTCAATTTACATTTTCATAAATAGACCTTGGATTCACACATTTTTTTCAATCAAATCCAATTAGAAAAAAAAAGCGTAAATTTTGGGTGAAACATTCATAAATAGACTCCCTACTTTTTACCTCTTTTACCTCTTATCTTTTTTACCTCGTCTTCTTTTTCTTTTTCCCCCTTTTTCTTCTAATTCTTTTTTCCCTCCTCTTCTCTTTTTCACCATGGCGGTGGTCGGTAGCCTCCCAACTCTGATCCTTTTGAGCCTATACCACATGTAGTGATATCAAAGTAACACACCCAAACTGTATGTGTGTTTACATATTTGTTTATTTATTGTATGTATTTCTTTTTCTTTTTTATTCCTAGAAAATATAGAAAGCTCCTGAAGAAGCGTTACACGACGCGTAACATGTAGGGCAACCAAGTACAAGCTATTTATGACAAAACTGCTTCCATATGGTTCATAATTTTCTGTCTAATGTCACGTTCATACGATGAAATTTGAATAATTTATTTGAACTCTAGTGGCTAAATGACCCATATTGTTGCTATTTTAGCAAAACTGTCTATTATCTTGTAGTAATCTCTATATTGTTCTCAGATTGTCAAGATCTGTGTAGGGTTTTGAATAAACTGTATACTTATGTATTTAATAAAAAAACTTTTATTGATTTAGATTGTACGCCTAAAAAGTCCATCATTTTTTAACACAAAATAGTTGATTCTTTTTATAAATCTCAGATTCCATAGTGTAAAATAAATAGTATCTGTACAACTCACAAAAGATCACAAGCACATCAACTGCTGTAGATCTTTCGTTTTACAGGATGTATATGCATAGATTCAACCTTGGTAACATATGAAAAAAGTTACTTTTAAATAGGGATTGTCGATTTCTCACACCAAATTTGTGACTAAGGTCGTACTTATACCTTTTCTTTATGCTGTGAGAATGGAAAAAAAAAGATCCGGACAGGACCATAGAAGGTCATTTACCCATCAGCAGGACCGGTATCTGCTGCTTTGTGCAAGGAGGAACAGGATGAGCACTGCTGGAGCCCTACAAAATGACCTCCAGCATGCTATTGGTGTGAATATCTCTGAACAAACAATCAGAAACAGACTTCATGAGGGTGGCCTGAGGGCATCCTCTAGTGGGCCCTGTTCGGGCACCGTGGAGCTTGATGGGCATTTGCCATCAAACACCAGAATTTTCAGGTCCGCTACTGGTGCCCTGTGCTTTTCACAGATGAGAGCAGGTTCACCCTGAGCACATGTGACAGAGGTGAAAGGGTCTGGAGAAGCTGGAGAGAATTTTATGCTGCATGCAACACCATTCAGCGTGACCTGTTTGGTGGTGGGTCAGTGATGGTCTGGGGAGGCATATCCATGGAGGGACGCACAGACCTCTACAGGCTAGACAATGGCACCCTGACTCCCGTTAGGTATTGGGATGAAATCCTTGGACCCCTTGTCAGACCTTAAGCTGGTGCAGTGGGTCCTGGGTTCCTCCTGGTGCACAACAATGCCCGGCCTTATGTGGCGAGAGTATGCAGCCAGTTCCTGGAGGAAGAAGGAATTGATACCATTGAATGGCCCCCTTGCTCGCTTGACCTAAATCTAATAGGACACATCTGGGATATTATGTTTCGGTCCATCTGATGCTGCCAGCTTGCACCTCAGTCTGTTCAGCTCCTCAGTAATGCCCTGGTCCAGATCTGGGAGGAAATACCCCAGGACACCATATGTTGTCTCATTAGGAGCATGCCCTGACGTTGTCAGGCATGCATACAAGCACATGGGGTCAAACTACCATTTTGAGTTGCTGCAATTAAATTTCAGCAGAATAGACTAGCCTGCTGCATCATTTTTTCACTTTGATTTTTTTGGGGTGTCTTTGAATTCAGAACTCTGTAGGTTCATTATTTTCATTTCCATCAAACGATGAGGCATCCTTTAGTTCCTAACACATTACCCAGTCCATATCAGTATAGATATCCAGCATGATTTTTCCCCATTGAGATCTGATATGTTTTACATTTTTTGGAGCAGTGTATTTCTAAAGGTGCTAATGAAATAAAATGTTCACCTCCATGAGCAGTGTATATATAAATGCAGCGCTAGAAAGAAAATAGTCCTTAAAGAAAAGGTACTATTGTTATATAATTAGGTATAATGTCATATATAAGGTTTATGCAAAAAGAGAGAGGGTGGTTTCCAGGTGTGACCTGATTCCAAACCTATATCTGTCTTTAAATTATATAAATAAGAAGCATAAAACCTTATGACATAAACATAAGATGAAAACCTAATTAAAACTGTATAAAATTATTATACAATAAAAAACATTGTGAGTAAAACAAATGTAAGGTAAAAACACACGTGTGGTTAAAAGTAGTGGATTAATACCAGGTGATTTGTTTACGTAGTGAATATATCGTGACAGATATACAAGTACAAATATGAATAAATAATAGTCACAATATAAACTCAACAACGGTTGAGATAATTGGTGCTGAGTGAGAGAGCTATACACTTGAGTGCATAGTGGTGAAGTCCATGAAAATGGCTGGTGATCGGGTGGATGGCACTGTTCCAACAGGTGACCCTGTTCAGTGTGCTAAGTGGAGTGATTGTTGTCTGATGGCTCACGAGCCTATAGGAATAAGGCTTACCAGATGTAATGGACTTGAAGGGGCATATGCCTCACAAGTCGTAAAAGCTTAATGTTAAGGGGCTGGCGGGTCCTTGCTCCACACGATGGCTCCAAGGCTCGTTCAGATGCCGCATGGATAAGTGGTCAGCAGGAAGGTGGACAGCGGATGGGAAATGGGCATCAATGGTCCGCGTTTTCAAACGTATTAATAGATCATGATAAAAGAAAAGCTTGCATAGTATAATACCGTTTGGAAAGGTTTTTAATAGTGTAAAAACAGATTAAAAACACTCACATTTGGAAGGTTTAAAACAGGCCTGTTTGTAGATTTAAAGATGGCGTGGTGCTGTCGTTGTAGTCCATCCGACGCGTTTCGTCCGCATAGACGTCGTCACACCCCAGATGACGTCTATGCGGACGAAACGCATATATATATATATATATATATATATATATATTATACACACAAATGGTGTGAGGAGAGGGTCTGAATGCGTACAGGTGTGAGGAGAGAGGCTGATGCATACAGTATGTACAGGAGTGAGGGGGGACTGATATATATGCAGGAAATGGGGGGTGCCGAGTGCGTACAGGTGTGATGGGGGTGCCGAGTGTGTACAGGTGTGATGGGGGAGCCGAGTGTGTACAGGTGTGATGGGGGTGCCAAGTGCATACAGGTGTGAGGGGGGCTGAGTGGGGAATTCAGTGAGATGGCCCTTGGTCAGGCTCGGGGGGGGGGCCAGACCTGAAGCTGTGCAAGGTGCCTATAAATTTCTGATGGCTGCCCTGGTGTCACACAATACCTGCTCCAACACCAATTATTATATCCCACGCAAAAAGAAATAAACAAAAGAGGTCCCATAAAACAAAAAGAACGCGGTTTAACGGGGGGTTCCACTTTAAGGCTAGTTGGTTACGTCATGGCTAAGGGTGTGTAAGCGACAACCAAACTGGCCAAGGGATTGAGGGACCACATTGCACTCACATGCATAGTTTATGCATGCGAGTGCAATGTGGTCCCTCAATCCGTTGCAGTCACATCACTGCAAGCACTAAGGTCTTTGTGCTTAAGAAGTTGAACAGTTTTTCAACCAGGACAATCCATGAATCACAGACTATTTTCAGAGTGTGTCTACTCTACAGGAAAAGCCAAAGGTCGGTGGTTGATGCATTGTTTTAAAAATATAGAAAGACTTTCACAATGATGATTTAGTGCTTAATTACTTTCAATACCCAATTGTTTGAGATGGCAAAGAGCTTGCTCAGCACGCACACTCATACAATTCAAGCTTTTTGCTATAGACATTAGCGTATGTTTTCCATAATCCTTCTTGTTTTACATCAGTGATTTTTAAAATTACCAAAGAAGAAAGGAGGGGAGATGAATGAGAGAAATGTAATTAAATTATTGTCGTACCGCATTAGACCTGATGTATTAAGTGAGAATGACATTTTATAAAGTTATAAACTTTAATTTAGACAATAAGAAATATTAACTGCAGTATAGAGATGTTTTGTTTGCCCATGCTGCAGGACTACAAAATATGAATAAAGAACCCTATATACACTAAATTGGAAGTGCCTAATTATTTATACATCAAAGGCTATTGCATACATTTTACTTTCCTAAACCTAGATGCTAATGATCGTATCTACCCAAATTATTTATAATGAATCTGTAATTAAAACCTCAGTTATAATTAATAAACGCTTCCATTCTTTACTGTGACATTCACTGTCCTAAAATTACAGTGAATATAAGTAGGGACGCTGTGTAAAATCTACATAAAAACAGAATGCAATGATTTGCAAATCTCATAAACCCATATTTTATTTACAAAATTAAATAGAAAACACATCAAATTTTTAAACTGAGAAAATGTACCATTTTAAGAGAAAAATCAGGTAATTTTGTAATCGATGGCAGCAACAAATCTCAAAAAAGTTGGGACAGGGCCATGTTTACCACGGTGTGATATCCCCTCTTCTTTTAACAACACTCTGTAACCATTTGGGAACTGAGAAGACCAGTTTCATAGTTAGCAAGGTTGAATAAAGACATCAGTCCATCCAGTTCAACCTGAGTGAGTCTCTACAATTGTCATTATCCCTGTACATTGCACACTCACATCGGTCCCTACCCTTAAGGAGCCCACAATTCAAGGTCCCCATTCATATACTAGGGCCAATTTTTGGACAGGAGCCAATTAACCTACCTGCATGTCTTTGGATTGTGGGAGGAAACCGGAGTACCCGGGGAAAACCCACTACCAGTTCTTTGAGTTTTGGAAGAAGATTGTTGTCCCATTCTTGCCTGATATAGGATTATAACAGCTCAACAGTCCTGGGTCTTCTTTGTCATATTTTAAATTTCAAGGTGCGTCAAATATTTTTAAATGGTTAAAGGTCTGGACTGCAGGTGGGCCGGTTAAGCACCCAGACTCATCTACTACGAAGCCATGCTGTTGTCATACAGTAGATGCAGTATGCGGTTTAGCAATGTCTGGTGAAATAGCGAAGGTCTTCTCTGGAAAATACATCATCTGGATGGGAGTAAATGCTGCTCTAAAACCTGGATATAACATTCAGTATTTAAGGTGCTTTTCCAGATGTGCAAGCTGCCCATTCCATATGCATTAATGCACCCCATAACATCAGAGATGCAGGCTTTTGAACTGATCCCTGATAACAAGCTGAAAGGTCCCTCTCCTCTTTAGTCTGGAGGATGCAGCACCCATGATTGCCAAAAATAATGTAAAATTTCTATTCATCTGACCATAGAGCATTTAGCAACAGACCATTTTAAATGAGCTTTGGCCAGAGAAGATGATGGCGTTTCTGGATCATGTTCAGATAAAGCTTCTTTGCATGATGGAGCTTTAACTTACACTTTTGGATGGCACGGCAAACTGTGTTCACAGATAGTGATTTTTGAGCCTGAGCCCATGCAGTGATATCCATCACACAATCATGCCTGTTATTATTGCAGTGCAGTTTGAGGGCCAAAAGATCATGGGCATCCAATATTGCGTTTTGGCCTTATCCCTTGGCCACAAAGATCGCTCCAGATTCACAGAATCTTTATGTTATATTATGTACTGCAGATGAATATATTATTAAAGTCTTTGCAATTTTACGTAATTTTATGAACATTATTCTGAAATTGTTCAACAACTTTTAGACACCTTTTCACAGATTGGTGAACCCCTGGCCATTTTTACTTTTGAGACACTGACTCTCGAAGATGCTCTTTTTATACCCAATCATGTTACTGACTTGTTGCCAATTAATCTAATTAGTTGCAAAATGTTCTTCCAGCTCTTCCTTGTTACTACCACTTACTTTGACAGCTTTTTGTTGCCCTGTCCCAACTTTTTTGAGGTCATTTCAAAATGACCTTATTTTTTTCTTAAAATAATACATTTTCTAAATTTTTAAACATTTTATGTTTTCCGTTTTCTATTGCGACTAAAATATGGGTTTCTGAGATTTGTAAATCATTGCATTCTGTTTTTATGTAGATTGTACACTGTGTGCAAACTTTTTTGGAATTGGGGCTGTACAGTTTGAGTGAAGTTTTAATCATATGATTTTGTAATACATTTTTGGGGGATTTTTAACAATGTTGTGAGTTTGTCTTGGCAACAAGAAAATCCATCTTTCTACTGTCCCTTAATGTTTAAACAGGACAATGTACTCCACACTGTCCTCCAGCTTCTCTACTATGTAAGGAAGCTAATAGCAATACAGTGGAAAACACCTAAACTTTTTGAATGGCAAGCACTGATAAATAAGGCCATACACACTTTCCAAGCTTACTTACAAATCCAAGGGAAGTCTAAAAAAAAAATTCACAAAATCTGGGCCAGATGGCTGGACTCATGACAGAGTAGCTATACTCCCCACCCATATAAACCTAATGTGTATAAATTAAAAAAACTTAGCCACCTACAGTACATATACAGCAATGTGAAAAAGTAAACCCTATGGAAATTGTTGCATTTTTAACCTATTTGACCTAACAGGCAAACATCTTGATCAGGATTCAAATAGTGCCTATTAAAAGGTGATATAGGTGATATATTTGAGCATATATTTTCATTTTCAGAATCTAAATTGGCAATTGGATTTGTTATATGGAAAAACTGTTATTTAACCATGTAACAACCATTCTCCCACAATGTAATGTGAACGGACGGCTGCTGTAGGCAAAGCGACGTACCTGTACATTGCTGCCTACTTTTGGGTATCAGGCACGCATATGTTCACCCCAACTGGCACCCACTGTGATTGTACAAAGAGGGAGCCCTTCAGCAAATCCCAGCCACTGATTCACGGCTGGGACCTGCTGATCAGCTGTGTACAGTCACAGCCCAGAGCATTGTGTTGACATTCAACACAGAGCTCTGTACATAGGGAACTATCTCTATGTTTTGCAGGGATTAGAAACTTAGAGATCTAGTAGTAACATTACCCATAGGCACACATTTAACCCCTTCATCGCCCTAGATGTTAACACTTTCCCATCCATTGTCATTAATACAGTGACAGTGTATAGTATTATCACGAATTACTGTATTAAAGCGATTGTAAAGCCTTGTTTAAAAAAAAAAAAAAACCTTCCCTGTTGCAGTGGTTTTGCACAGGGCAGCCTGGATCCTCCTCTTCTCAGATGCCTCTTCGCTGCTCCTGGCCCCTCCCTCCCTTTGAGTGCCCCCCCGAGCAAGCAGCTTGCTATGGGGGCACCCGAGTCGAGCTGCAGCCCTGTGTGTCCAATCAGACACAGAGCTGCCATTCAGACCCTCCCCCTCTATCCCCTGATTGGCTAACTGACTTTGATTGACAGCCGCTGGCGCCAATGACACTGCTGCTTAGCCAATCAGTGGGGAGAGTCCCAGATGGCCGAGGGACTCGTGGACATCTCTGGACACAGAGGGGACTCAAGTATTAAGGGGTGCAGGGGGGACAGAAGGATTTTTATTTGAATGCATAGAATGCATTAAGAAGTCACTGGTGATGTCAGTGGCAGTTAGTCAGTTCCTGCTCAGTGTCAGTTAGCGTCAGATTGTCCGCCGCACTATCATAGTCCCTTTATAAGTCGCTGATCATTTCCATTAGTAGTATATAAAAAACAAGTATAAAAAATAAATACAAATTCCAGTGTATACTCGTACAGTACATCCAGAAAGTATTCACAAGTGCTTCATTTTTCCCACATTTTGTTATGTTACAGCTCTTTTCCAAAATGGACTAAATGTATTATTTTCCACAAAATTCTACAAACAATACCCCATAATGACAATGTGAAAAAAGTTTGTTTGAAATCTTTGCAAATCTGTTAAAAATAAAAACACAAAAAATAAAAATCACATGTACATAAGTATTCACAGCCTTTGCCATGACACGCAAAATTTAGCTCCAGTGCATCCTGGTTCCACTGATCATCCTTGAGATGTTTCTACAACTTGATTGGAGTCCAGCTGTGGTAAATTCAGTTGATTGGACATGATTTGGAAAGGCACACACCTGTCTATATAAGGTTATACAGTTAACATTGCATGTCAGAGCACAAACCAAGCCATGAAGTCCAAGGAATCGACTGTAGACCTCCGAGACAGGATTGTATCGAGGCGCAGATCTGAGGAAGGGCATAGAAGAATTGTCTGCAGCATTGAAGGTCTTAATGAGCACAGTGGACTCCATAATCCGTAAAGAGAAGAAGTTTGGAACCACCTGGCCAAAATGAGCGATTGGGGGAGGGGCCTTAGTCAGAGAGGTGACCAAGAACCCGATAATTACTCTGACAGAGCTCAAGCGTTTCTATGTGGAGAGAGGAGAACCTTCCAGTAGAAAAACCATCTCTGCAGCACTCCACCAATCAGGCCTGTATGGTAGAGTGGCCAGATGGAAGCCACTCCTCAGTAAATGGCACAAAACAGCCCATCATCTGGAGTTTGCCAAAAGGCACCCGAAGGACTCTCAGACCATGAGAAACCAAATTCTCTGATGAAAAAAAAATTCAACTCTTTGGCCTGAATGGCAAATGTCATATCTGGAGGAAACCAGGCACCGCTTATCACCTGACCAATACCATCAGTAAAGAATGGTGCAGAAACTGGGAGACTGGTCAGGATTGAGGGAAAGATGAATACAGCAATGTACAGAGACATCCTTGATGAAAACCTGCTCCAGAGCGTTCTGAACCTCAGACTGGGGCGAAGGTTTATCTTCCAACAGGACAACGACCCTAAGCAGGCAGCCAAGATAACAAAGGAGTGTCTACGGGACACCTCTGTGAATGTCCTTGAGTGGTCCAGCCAGAGCCCAGACTTGAACCCGATTGAACGTCTCTGGAGAGATCTGAAAATGGCTGTGCACTGATGCTCCCCATCTAACCTGATGGAGCTTGAGAAAGTATACAAATGCTAGCGCTCAGGGTACAGGTGGGAAAGCACAACTGAAGTGGAAACAATAGGTGAATATAGGACAAGTCCAGGGGTAGGGATATAAACCTGATGGAGCTTGAGAGGTCCTGCAAAGAAGAATAGGAGAAACTGCCCAAAAATGGGTGTGCCAAGCTTGTAGCATAATACTCAAAAAGACTTGAGGCTGTAATTGGTGCCAAAGGTGCTTCAACAAAGTATTGAGCAAAGGCTGTGAATACTTACAGTATGTAACAACAAAATCCACAGTAAACTACAGATTTCCTGTTTCCCTTGCTTCGGGCGCGGTGGTGATGTCACTCAGCGTGCCTGGTCCCTCTGGCTCTGCTCGACTCTCCCGGTTTGGCGGCTGTTACACACTTCTCACCATCCCTCGCCACCTGCAGCACAGCCCTGGCACTTCCAGAAACAGGTAGTGTCTTCTGCAGTTTGTGATCACACCACCCTCATGGCGGCTGTTATCTTCCTTGCCGCTTGCAGCACAGTTTGGCTTCCTCCTGTCACCAACCAAGAAAATCATAGATGTCAGCTGTGTTCTTCCTGCATTACGTGACTCCACCATGCCTGGATACAGGACCAATCTTATCTTCACTCTTCTGGCAGAGGGTTGCAGCTTCCTCCACCAGGCTTCTACCAGTCCCAACATGGCCTATGGTACCCCCTCTCCATGTTTGAACAGCAAGACTTTTGGATAACGTTAACCTTTCTCCACCCAGAAGTCACTAGTGGTACCGTTTGCTTTTTTTAATATTGTTCATTTTTATTCTTGTCATACACTTTGACCATTGCAGTCTGAGTTCAAGCCTCCTTGTAGTCCTTGCTTGATTGGCCTACAGTGCAAAAAAGTTATTTTATTATTCATGTTTTCCATATGTACTCTTTGGATTCAACTCATAGAGCGCCTCCTAGAAGTTTTCTGTGAATACTTACAGTCACTGACAAAAGTCTTGTCGCTTCTCTATTTTGTAGAAACTCCTGCTATTAACCTGACTTTTAATTAATCAATTGGTAATAGAAATAGCTCATATGAAAAGCTAAAGCCCTCCCAAATGATGTTTAATACACTGAAATAAATTAGTTTCACTGAAAAAAGATTTATCATTTAATCAAGACAGACAGTTTAAATTTTGGCCAAGCAAAAGTTTTGTCGCCTATACAGAAATTGAACAACTTTACTGAAAATCCAAAAATATGGCAGCAAATTAAGTAGTGGTGCTGTGAGATCCAAATGTAATATCTTGTATGACTTCCATGAGCTTGAAGGACAGCATCCATGCGGTTTGGCAAGGATTCATACAATTTATTGATGAAGTCATCAGGAATAGCAAAGAAAACAGTCTTGCATGCCTCCCAGAGTTCATCAATATTCTTTGGTTTCGTCTTCCATGCTTCATCTTTCATCCTACACCACATATGCTCAATGATGTTCATGTCTGGTGACTGGGCTGGCCAATCCTGGAGCATCTCGATCTTCTTTGCCTTAAGGAACTTTGATGTGGAGATGGAAGTATGTGATGGAGCACCATCCTGCTGCAAAATTTGGCCTTTTTTATGGTTGGGAATATAAGAGGTAGCTAAGATTTCTTGGTATTTTAGACTATTGATGTTGCCTTCTACCCTGCAGATCCCTCGCACACCCCCATACTGGATGCAACCCCAGACCATGATTTTGCCTCCACCAAACTTCACTGTTTTCTGGGTAAATCTCGGCTCCATGCGGGTTCCAATAGGTCTCCTGCAATATTTGCGGCGACTGTGGTGTAATTCAACAGAAGATTCATCTGAAAAATCCACCTTCTGCCACTTTTCCAGAGTCCATCCTTTTAGCAGGCTGTGGCCCTTGGCAAATGCCACATGGTTTTTCAATTGTCTTTTGTTTAGTGCTGGCTTATGGGCACTGATTCGACCATGGAGGCCATTTCGAGACAGAATCCGACAAACTGTTCTGGTTGACACAGGGACTTCCGGTGACCAGGTCTCGTGGAGCTCTGCTGCAGTGGAAAATGGGCTGGCCTTGGATTTTCGAGCCAACAAACGGTCCTCTCGAGCAGTTGTCTTGCGGGGTCGGCCTGACCTGGCCTTGTCCAAAACGTCTCCAGTCTCTTCAAATCTTTTTTTTATCCTCTGAACTTGACGCTGAGACACATTGAAGGTGTCTGCCACATCAGCAGTGGATCTGGTCTTCAGCCTCTTGATAATCAACACTTTAGACTCTGGGTGAATCTTAGGCATGTTTGCAGAGGTCTAGTTGCAGTTGAGATGGTCTAGTGTACTGGTGTTCTTTTTATACACACCTGAGACCTAATTGATCCATTATTAGTCACAGGTGAAGCTCATATAACAAGGCGACAACACTTATGTCTAGGCAAAAATTGACTCAATGGGCTTTACCAAGCTGTGAATATTAGAATCCTTTTTGTCAGTTTCTTTTTGCACGAAACATTATTACAAAAGCTGTTGGGATTAAAATGACCCATTTCTTGTAACAAAATCTTGATTATAAATATATTTAGCGGCACTTCAGGTCAATTTGTACACAAGCGACAAGACTTTTGTCAGGGACAATTTCGCTTTTTATATTTAATAAATTTGCAAAGATTTCAAACAAACGTCTTTCACTTTGTCATTAACAAAATTTGGAAAAGGTGAAGCTCTGTGAACACTTTCTGGATGCACTGTATATCATAGTTTGTAGGCGCTATAACTTTAACACAAACCAATCAATACACTTTTTTTTTTTTATTTATGAAGAAATCGAATCCTTTTTTATTTATTGTATACGTTTTATAGCATAAAGTAAAAAATATATTTTTTTTGTTAAATGTTCGTTATTTTTCCTTTATAGCTCTATTTGTGTGAACAAAAATTATATAAATATAAATTGGGTACCGCGTCGCATGACTGCACAATAACCAGTTAAAGTAGCGCAGTGCGGTACAGCAAAAAACGCCCAGTCATGAAGGGGGTAAAATCTTCCAGAGCTGAAGTGGGTAAATATCAGACACTTAGGGTCTGGTGTTTCCTTTGCGATGGACATGTGTGGTGACATCATGCTAAGATCAAGAGAACTCTAAGGCAGTGATGGCGAACCTTTGCACCCCAGATGTTTTGGAACTACATTTCCCATGATGCTCAACTGCAGAGTGCATGAGCATCACGGGAAATGTAGTTCCAAAACATCTGGGGTGCCAATGTTCGCCATCACTGCTCTAAGGTATTCAGAAAGAAAGTTGCAGAGGCCTATACATAAGTCTGGCAAGGGATTTAAAAAGACACCCAGACAATTTGAAATCAATCATTCCACCATAAAGAAAATAATCTACAAATGGAGTACATTTTAAACAACTGCCAATTTGTCCAGGACTGGCTGGCCCAAAAAATTCAACCCAAGGGTGTTCAGGTAACTCTTGACACAGGTAGAGTCAAAAAGCATGTATTTACAATCAGAAAGACATTGCACCAGTTCAGCTTGCATGGGAGGCGTGTGTGAAGGATAAGAAAAAACAACAAGATTATAGTTGGCAGTGAGCATGGTGGTGAAAATGTTATGGTTTTGGGGTTGCTTTGATGCTTCAGGGCCTAAACAGCTTGCAGTCATAGAGTCAACCACACTGCACATTTTACATATCAAAGTGTGCTTGAGGAGGATGTGAGGCCACCTGTCCAAGTTCAACTGAAAATGAGTCTTTTAAAACAATAATTATTCAAAGCACAATAACAAATCCAACGAGGAATAGCTCAGAAGGTTAAATTAAAAGGTTATGGACTGCCCTAGTCAAAGTCTCAATTTGAATTCCATTGAAATTTGGTTGTGAAACTTAGAAACAGGCATTTCATTCAAGGAAACACACAAACATTTTGCCACTGAAGGAATTTTGGTACAATCATTCAACAATCTCACAGGGCATAAGACTCAGAAGACTGCCAAAGGAATCACAAGGAAACCTGCAGTTTTTAGATGTTTGTGTGTTTGTTCACATCCAATTATCTCAGAACACTGAAAATCTTGCTTAGTCTATACAACCTCAGAGGCCTTTTGGTTATTGTTGTATCCTCTGGCCAGTTTTTTAGCCTTTACTTTCAATTTGTGTATTATCACCTGCTCTGAAAAACACTCATATAGAGCATGGCAGATTATGCCTACACTTCTAGGTCTTCATTTATGTAAAAATAAATCATTTACAAAGTACATGTGATCCAAAAAGTGACAAATGTACTATTTCGGCATCACTGTTGGAAACTGTTGCTTACCTAAAGACAAAAGACTGCAATCAAGTAGAAAACTGTACCATTAATGCACTGATTGAAACTACACGTTGTAGTAAACACGACCAGCCAATACTGCAGATGCCAGGCAAATTAGAACAAACAATGCCTGTACAAAGGGCATAAATGTAAATGTTCTGCTCCACATAGCACAAAATATTTACAGGGTCTTTAACGCCCTGCTAGTTACTTCATGGTCAGTTATATCTGAGGAAAAACAATACCCTCCTAAATGGTGGAATGTCCATAAATCATAGATTTTTTTCCATTAGCAGTAGATGTGACAGCAATAGGTGAACGTTGTGAAAATGCATCACAGCACACGGACAGGTCTGATTTTATTACTTGTGTGTGATAAAAACAATTATGAAAGTAACAGATTCCCAACGCAAAAATGAGTAAAGCCTGCATCAAACGCTGCCTGCCCACCCAATTTGGTTCATTCCACTGGAATGTGAAAGCTGTAGACAGGACAAAACAGGAATCTGCAGCCACAGGGTAGTCTGTCTTGAAAGGATAAGATGCCATGCATTATATAAGGAATGTGCAGTCATTCTAGAGAAAAAAGACCATTCACCCTGCCTTAAAAAGCTATGACAAGGATGCCAGAGGATACTTAGGTTTAGAAAAAAAATGTTGTAGATGCCTTAAAAGAAGAAGAAAAATCCAAATGTATTATTTCCTTGTTCTAGTGAAGTGAAAGAGGCCAAGCTGAGTATCTTCCTTTATCTTTAGCCATCACCTCATGCAAAACTATTGACTGATCATTGTAGAACAGCGAACAGTATTTTTCCATAAACAGACTTTTCTGGGACTTGGCCCAGACTTCGCCTCCAATATGTAGAAATTGATAAACTTAATACCATTAATTTCAAAAGTGTTTTTTTTTTAATGTTAATATTATATAATACATTTCATATCATACATATATAAATTGTGTTCTGGTGCCTAAAAAGTCTGACAGTTTTTTTTTTTTGTTTGTTTTTATTGTTTTCTAAAACCACCCTCAGTCCTAAAATGTTAACCTTGCACCCATCAACCCATTTACTCTGCAGTATATCAGGTGTATGGTTCAGAAAACTGCTAAATTATAATACCACACATTCCAGAAGTGGCGATACTGTTGATGGGGAGACTGTGTTCCGGGATTCAGCAGTCTCAGCCAGTTGGGGATCTGTGTATTAGATACATTTTTTTTACATCCTTGCTGTACCTCGAGACTATACAAGACTGATTCTTGTCCTGGGCGGAGTTCCACCCTCTTTATGTACAGTATGTGAATATGTGACCTGAAATTGGTGGCATCTGTTTGGGTCAGTTTGAGTCCCCCCTTTTCTTCGGTGGTTATGGTGGCTCCCTCTAGTGGTATATGCTTGGACACATAAAATTCTCACAGTGAAGCTGCACCAGCAAAACGCATGGAAATTAAAATTGACCTTGGCCCACATGTCTTATTATGAATCTGTAATCCATCAGTCATTATTGTTGATATTGTTATGTCAAGTGGGTTAAAGGCAGATTTGTGCCTGGCATAAGATATGCCTATTGTTTCTTGGCTTGCATACACACGGTCACACAAAAGTTTGCTGAAATTTCGACCGTCAACAACGCGGTAACGTACAACACTACGACGAGCCGAGAAAATTAAGTTCAATTCTTCCGAGAATGCGTCAAATCGTTTCCGAGCATGCATAGGAATTTTGCGCGTCAGAATTGGTACAGACGATCGGAATTTCCAATCGGTACTTTTTCCGACCGAAAAATTGAGAACCTGCTCTCAATCTTTTGCTGGCTGGAATTCCGCCAGCAAAAGTCCGACAGAGCATACACACGATCGCATTTTCTGACCAAAAGCTCTCATCAGACTTTTGCTGGCGGAATTTACGATCGTGTGTATGCGGCATTAGGATGGTAACATGCACCCATCAATCCATTTACTTTTTTTCTGCAGTATATCAGGTGTATGGTTCAGAAAAAAATGATTTTTAGTGCACTGCTTAATAAAAATACTATAAATTCCCTTTAAAGAAGAAATCTCACTTCAGTTTTATTATTAATGTGTTATGTTCCCCGGGGAACAAAATACAGTAAAACCTTGGATTGCGAGCATATTTTGTTCCAGAAGCATGCTTGTAATCCAAAGCACTTGTATAGCAAAGTGAATTTCCCCATAAGAAATAATGGAAACTCAAATGATCCATTCCTTCAGTTTATAGTCCATATAAAAAGATTATAGCAATGTAATAGGTTGTGTAACCATAAAAAGGGGATTAGAAGCAAAATCCAGCAGGAGCTACAGAGTATAAAAGAGAAGAGAGGCGTCTCTAATGCCGCGTACGCACAACGTTTTTTCAGACGGAATTCCGCTGAAACTGTCTTGCGTACACATGATTACACCAAAGTCCAATCGTCAAGAACACTGAGACGTACAACACGTACGACACGAGTAGAAAAAGGAAGTTCAATAGCCAGTAGCCAATAGCTTCCGTCTCGTACTTGTTTCAGAGCATGCGCCGTTTTTGGTCCGTCGGAACAGCATATAGACGAGCGATTTTCCCGATAGGAATTGGTTGGAAATATTTAGAACATGTTCTCTTTCTAGACAATATAGGCAATTAAGTAACTCTGGACGGCCGCACGCCAAACAAATTTGGTGCCTTTATTAAAATAAAACAGGAACACTGCAAATGACATCACAGCAAAAAGCAACAACAGCTGAAGCGTTTCACACAAATACATGCTTTTCATGTATTTTAATCTTATTCAATATTTTATATTTTGATATTTACATGTCTTTGTATTTACCTTTTTCCAATTTTGTCTAATAAACATTGACTTTTTCTATTACATTTGGTCTGTCAATTAAAGTCTAGAGGGGCCATACTGTGCCTTGTGCACTAGGTTTTCTTTTCTAATGTAAAGGAGGACTCTGATGGGGACATCTAATGTGAAGGAGGATGCTGATGGTGACATCTGCTGTAAAAGGGGACTCTGATAAGGACACCTGATTTATAGGGGGATGCTGACGGGTACACCTGTTGTAAAGGGGGACTCTGATTGGGACACCTGATGTAAAGGGGGTCACCTGCTGTAAAAGGGGACTCTGATTGGGACATCTGATGTAAAAGGGGGCTCTGATGAGGACACCTTATGTTAAAGAGGGATTGCACCTAAAAAAAAAAAATGGACACTGACCTGTCCCAGGGTCCAGCGATGTCGGCAGCCGAAGCCGAGAAATCGCTCGGTTCTCTGCTGCTGCTGCTGCCGCCGCAATTCTCGTTGAGGGAATCAGGAAGAGAAGCATTGCGGCTTTCCCTACTGCGCATGCGCGAGTCGCATAGCGCAATGAGAATGCTCCGTGCTGTCTCTGGGACCTGTGTGTGTCCCAGCAGACAGAGCAACGGGACAAGAAGAGGCATAAACTTCTGTGGGAGTCTATGCCCGGAAGTGGGTGCAAATACCTGTCTTAGACAGGTATCTGCACCCCCTCCCCTCTGAAAGGTGCCAACTGTGGCACCGGAGGGGGGGAGTGTTCCGATGAGCGGAAGTTCCACTTTAGGGTGGAACTCCGCTTTAAGTTGTTTTATTTTATTTTACTTGAAATGTGGATGTGATTGGCCTACTGTAACGGGCACAGGGAGGCTGAAATTGATGGGCACAGGGAGGCTGAAATTGATGGGCACAGGGAGGCTGCATATGAAGGGCACAGTTTTATCTAGCAGTAATGATACATAATCACCTGATAAATAGCAGTTTACAACCCTGCATTACTAACAGTTACATTTTTCAGTTTGTTTGCACTCCCAAATAAATTTGGAGCACCAGCTGCCACTGAGGGGTATGTATACCTATGCAGTCATTTTTTTGTAATTAACCAGATCCAGTTATTGGACAGAGTGGAAAAATTATTGGACAGAGTGGAAAAAGCTTAAACATTTTTACTGATATGTTCCCAGTTGGGAGATGAGTACCGTATTTATTGGCGTATAACACGCACCTTTTTCCCCTGAAAAGAGGGGGGAAATCGCCGGTGCGTGTTATAGTGTACCTCGGAGGGGAAGGAGGGGGGCAAGCGCTTCCGGAATTCACTGAGCCATCATCTCCTGTTTACTCGGCTCTCACTCGGCTCTCACGTCACACACACAGTCCCACCTCCGCCAACAGCATTGGTCCAGTGTCTATCATAGGAGCTGGTCCAATGCCTATGGCAGAGGCGGGACTGTGTGTGTGAATGCATTGATGGTAGATGGGCTGCAGATGGACATTGATCAGGCTGCATTGATGGGAGATGGGGAGGCTGCAGATGGCCACTGACCCCCTTATTTATTTATTTTTTTAAAGTAGAATTTTATTTATTTTTCACACACAACAAACAATACAGAAAACAAACTGTATATGGAGCGAACATCGCTCAAACCATTGCATAATCTAGTAAACTGGTATACATTTAGCGGAAATGTGACAACCTAAAGGGTTAAATGTCTATTCTGCTTAATTAGAACCAATCAATGATCAATGGGCTTCATTTAGTCTTTTAAGGAGCCGGTGGTATGGTACTTTCGGAGCTGACCCAAGAGCCCCAGATCTTAAGGAATTTTTTTGGGCACCCTCTGGCCTCATACGTCAACTTATATAATGGTACTGCCTGATTAATGATATTGATCCAAAAGGCTATAGTGGGTGAGGATTGAGACTTCCAGTGGATAGTAATCGATTTCTTAGCATAGAAGAATACTATGCGCAGAAAGGTTTGTACATTTTTAGATATACCTTCATCATCAATGTATCCCAGTAAACACCGTAGAGGGTTGCAGATATTGGGTATCTGAGTTAAGGAGCTGATGAAGGCCGTGACCTCCGACCAGAACTTCCTAATCGGGGTGCACTCCCACATCAGATGAAAGAATGTGCCATCTGCTATACCGCAACGAGAGCATATTGCAGAGGGCAATCTGTTTAATTTGTATAGTAAACATGGTGTAAAATAGGATCTGTATAGCAATTTTGTCTGTATCACCTTGTCACGGGAAGAAATGACTGAGGGGACCTGGAGGGGAAGAACTTCCTGCCAGATGTCCTCCGTCAATTTAGGGATGTCAGCACTCCATTTATCGGCCGTACTGCTGAGCAGGGCTGGACTTACCATTGGGCTTGGCTGGGCTCAAGCCCATGGGCCCCGCCCAATAGGGGGCCCCGTGGGCCCTGCCGAGATACATGGCCGAGTGTACTCGGCTCGGCTCCGCTCACAGTCATGCCCAGTCCCGCCCTATGATGGACACAACACAGGGACTGGGCGTGACTGTGAGCCGAGCTGAGTACACTCGGCTACTCTCTGCTCCGCTCGGGACTGCAAGAGGACCCGAGAGCCGCCGAGATACAGAGGACTCTGTATCTCAGCAGCACCATTTTTAAACTTCAAGACTGCAATTGACAAGGCTGCAAATGACACTGGGGCAAGGCTGCAAACGACAAGGCTACACTGACAAGGCTGCAATTGACACTGGACAAGGCTGCAGATGGATGGGCAAGGCTGCAGATGGACACTGATAAGGCTGCATTGATGGGCATTTAAATGTAAGTTTTTTCCTTAAACTTCCCTCCTTAACTTGGGGTGCGTGTTATAAGCCGAGGCGTGGTATACGCCAATAAATACGGTAATGTATAGACGGTAGGGCCCGAAAGTGACTCAAGCCCAGGGGCCCCCACCACCCTAAGTCCTGCCCTGCTGCTGAGCCTATGAGTTGTAGAATGCAGGAGAGATCTGTAATATGAGGAAACCAATTTAGTGTGGGAGGAATCAGTCAGTAATCGTTCTAGCGGAGAGAGTTGAACAACTATATTGCGAAGGCCAAACTGCGTTGTAGCAGTGTGACGTATCTGCAGATATAGGAAGTAGGCTGTATTGGGTAGGTTATATTCCCGACGAAATTCCTCAAAGGGGCGGAACATATTATTTGAAAATAGGTGCATGATCGTTTTCACCCCCCGTGCAGACCAAAATCCCCCATCAGTTCTGCGGTAGAATTCCCGCAAATTTGGGTTTCCCCATAATGGGGCATTTGGTGAGTACGTATTGCGTTCGTTGGATGGCAGCATTTTAGGGAGCCTAAAAATTCGTAGGGTCATTGCTAGTATAGATGTACCCTCCCTCCCTCTAAGGGACATATGATGAATCAAGTTTTGAAGGGACTCATAGGAGGTAAGTATAGCTGCTTCCAGGGCAGTGGCCGCATTGTTGGTTTCGGGATAAAACCACCAGTGCGCGTGAGCCAACTGCGAGGCAATATAATAGGTTTGAAGGCAAGGTAAAGCCAATCCACCCTCCAATACTGGCAACTGCAGGGTGTCCTTCGCAATCCTAACCGTTCCCCCCCTCCAAATGAAAGTGGTAAGAATTGAGTCTATTTCCCTAAATTTGACCTTGGTGACATATGCTGGCGAATTACTCAGGATGTACAGAAATCGTGGTAGAAAGATCATTTTAAAAATGTTTATCCTACCTAGTAGTGTTAGGGGGAGATTGGTCCAAGTCTTTAATGTGGTTCTTAGTCTTTCGATAAGAGGATCTAGGTTAATTTTGATGTATGAGGAGATTGGTTGTTGTATCATAACCCCCAGATATTGGAAGGAGCTAACTATTTGTAAGGGACAGGAGGGAGGTAGCGCAATCGACGTTGCTTGGTCTATCATAAACAGAAGGGATTTGTCCCAGTTGACCTGGAACCCAGAAAAGTGACCAAACCTCCGGATAATTTCCAGCAGGGCTGGGAGAGACGATTGGGGGTCCGACAAGTAGATCAACATATCATCGGCGTATAGAGACACCTTTTCTTCCAGACCCCCAATCGTCAGTCCCACTACCTCCCCACTGGATCTTATTAGCGCTGCCAGAGGTTCTATCGCCAATGCAAATAGCAGCGGCGACAGGGGACATCCCTGTCTAGTGCCTCTCTTTATCAGAAAGGGATCAGACACGGCTGCATTTACTCTTAGTCTGGCGGTGGGCTTCGAGTAAAGTAGTTGCACCCACCTGATAAAGGTGTTGCCGAATCCGAATTTTGCTAAAACTTCCAGCAGGTATGGCCATTCGACTGAGTCAAATGCCTTGTGTGCGTCCAAGGCCAATAAGGCCCGAGATCCCACATTATCATGAGTGACTTGCAGATTAGTGAAAAGCCTACGCAAATTGATGGAGGTCGATCGCCCAGGGATGAACCCAGTTTGATCCGCTCCAATGATAGTAGCAATGACTGTGTTCAGTCGCCGGGCGAGCACCTTGGCCAGGATCTTGATATCTGAATTAATGAGCGAAATCGTTCTATACGATTCACAGAGCAGGTGATCTTTATGGGGTTTGGGAATGAGGACAATCAGCGCCTCAGACATAGAGGGCGGTAACTGTCCTGTTTTCATAGCAAAATTGTACACCTTCAGTAGGTGAGGTATTAGTAGTTCTCTGAAGTGCATATACCATTCGATGGGGAATCCATCCAACCCTGGCGTTTTATTTCTGGCAAAGGATTGTATGGCTTCCCCAATTTCTTCAGTCGTTAGAGGGGAATCAAGAAATAGAGCCTGATGATCCTGAAGTCTTGGTAGCGAGACATCAGATAGGTAATCATCCAGTTCCACAATCGTGTAATGAGCTCTGGTAGTGTACAATGAGGAGTAAAATGTAACAAATGCATCCATTATCTCCTTGTTTTGTTCTACTACTACTCCCTCCGAGTTTCTAATTCTCGGGATGCTACATGGCTGATAGTCGGGTCTGGAGAGATAAGCCAATAGGCGACTGTTTTTGTCACCGAACTCAAAGAGTCGCTGATTCTGGTACAGCAACTTCTTCTGGGTACGCTCCAAAAGTACCAAGTTTAGTTCCCTGGCCCTGTGCTTCCAGGTCGCGTGTGTCTCAGGGGTGGGGGCCGCAGAATATGCAGCTTCCGCCTCCCTGAGACCCCTTTCGGCATCCACCAGTTTGAACTGAGATGCCTTGCGGGCCTGCCCAATCGCTACAGCAAAAGAGCCGCGTGTGGTGGCCTTAAAAGCATCCCAGACCACCGAGGCGGAGGCGCTCTGCTTGTTAGTTATCCAGTATGATTTCATTTCTGCCATACTTTGGTCCACAACGGCCTGGTCAGCTAACCACAAAGGACAACCACAATCATCATATTGAGCAAATCTGATGAGACCAGGCAGAGATCAATACGGGATAAGGTACCATGTGATTCTGACTGACACGAATACTCTCTCTTATCCGCATGTTTCCATCTCCAGGCCTCCACTAGATCAAATTGAGTCAGAAAAGAACCCAAGGGTGTGGGGGGCAGTGTAGAGCAACGGAACCTATCAATAGAGTTATCCAGTACTGTATTAAAATCACCCGCTATTAATAAAGGGCCCTCCACTATTGCCAGTATGGAGCTCATCACCCGGTCAAAAAAGTGTTTAGTGAAAGGTGGCGGAGCATATATACTCGTCACTGTGTAAGGTTTCCCCAGGAGTTCAAGCACGACAATTAAAAAGCAGCCATTAGGATCGAGTTTAATGTGTCTAATACTGATGGGTGCTGATTTCGCTATGAGGATGGATGTACCCCTAGCGTACGTGGAGTGGATGGCGTATGCAATTTTCGATCTCTTGAGAGCCATGACCCTAGATCCCTGGAGGTGGGTTTCCTGGAGAAGGACCACATGCGGATTATGTCTTGCCAGATATTCAAATATAAGGGATCGTTTCACTTTAGAGTTAAGCCCCCGAACCTTCCAGGAGACTATACGTAGTCTAGACATGAGGAAAAATAAAGTATGACTGGTGAAACCCAGTTCTCAAAGCCTGCTGGGGGCAACCATAGCCTAAGGTCCAGCATGCCCTGAGAAGTGTGTAAAAGTGTGGGCGAGTCAAACATGTGAAACCACAGCATATATTGTATAGTTATCAGTTGTATACCATATAGATTGGTTAGATTATTAGTTGAAGACACATAGAATGGTAGATGCCAGTAATACAGCAGAAAAATGATCCTTGAATGTATCAGTTGTCGGCTCAAAAAAGCAGCAGCCAAACTCGGGACCAGATACTTATGCATTAGCGAATAGGATCTGCACAGAAACGAAAAAAAAAACAGAAAACAATCCCTGAACATCCAAAACTCCCCTAACCCTCCCGGCTCCCAAACCCAAACACTTGAGAGCTTTATTCCCAAAACTATAACTGCAAAGCACAGGGGACATGTCACAGTCCCACAACACACAAACCCTGAGGTGTGAAAAGAGGTCCGTAGCCATGGTCTTCCATCCACGTCCGCATAAGACAAGAATATGTGTTCACCCGAATTCTAGAAAAACAGTTCCTGAGTTAGTATGAGTAAACGTTAAAGGAGAGACATAAGGTTAATACCAATCGTCAACCTGTGTGGCTGACACGCATGGCCTGTAATGTAGAAATGAGGATGATCCCCAGCTTCAGCGGATGGCAAAATGAATGTTGGGGCCATACGTTTGTAGGGACCCGTCTCCGCCCCTCCCCCAGTCCATCTCAAACAAATGGGGGGGTGCAGGGCATGGGTATGCAATTGTGTTCTGCCTCAAGCCACCTCAATGATGAGGTGGTCTCCGGTTTTGATCCCTGTGATCCGGGCGTCCTAGGGTGTCCACCCAATGCAACGCCTCCTTAGGATCCGTGAAAAAGTGGACCTTGCCTTGATAGGTGATTCTTAGTTTTGCAGGATAAAGCATACCATAGGGTAGATGAAGCTCTCTTAGCCTCCTTTTGATGGCCAGAAAGGTAGCCCTTTGTTTCTGAGTGGCTGCCGAGAAATCAGGAAAGATAGTGATTCCATTACCGTTGAAGGATATTTTGCCTTTTTCTCGGGCAGCTCTGAGAACAGTTTCCCTGTCTCTGAAGTGTAATAATTTGATGAGGATGGCACGTGGTGGGGCCCCAGGGGGTAGAGGGTGTAGGGGAACTCTGTGTGCCCGTTCGATGGCGAACAATCGTGAGAAGGTAGAGGCGCCAAAGGTGGTGGTCAACCAGCGCTCCATGAAGGCCTCCGGGTCTCTGCCCTCCGAACCCTCCGGGAACCCCAGGAAGCGCAAGTTGTTGCGTCTCAATCGGTCCTCCATATCTGTGAGCTTGTCTGCAGTATAGGTTTGGGTCTGACGCATCTCCCTAACAGAGCCCTGCAAGGGACGCGTTTCATCCTCTAGGTCCCCTATGCGTTGTTCTGCATTTGTCACTCTATGGCGGAGGTTATGCACATCATGTTTTAGGAATGAGAGATCCGTTTTAATGGAGTCTATCTGTGTTGTGAGAGAGGTATGGGTGTGCTGTATAGCCTCCATGATCTGTGTCAGAGTAGGTTCTGTGTGCTCGGCCTCATGGGGTGGAGTTGCAGGGGAGTCAGTAGCATCAGGAGAGAATAGGAGGGGGTCCGCAGGGCTGGAAGCCTGGGATTGCCGTGACTCACCCTTCCCTGGAGGCTGCCGTGTTGAAGAGGGTGAAGGCGAAGGCTGCCCCTGCTTCCAGCTGTTTGGCTCCATCTTGCTGTTGGGGAGGCTGCGGCGGCAAGAATCCTGACGCTTGCTCCATGGCAGGTCCGTACTTTACCATATCTTGATGGGTTGCGGAGTCTGGACAGTCTATTGAGGCGGATGGAGTTCGATCGGGTGTGCGGTATTTCTTAAGGATATGTGCGGCGTGGACGGGACCTAGGCTCCCCTCATTTCCCGGTCATGGGCTATCTCACTGGGTTCCTCCCCACAGCCATATTGAAAAGAGAATTGTCAGGTGGGCCGTGGTGCTGCGATGGTATAATAGGGGCCCAAGATAGGGAGGAGAGAGGCCAGGAGGCTGGGGATGTCTATTTGGGTGTGGCAAAATGGTCGCCCCTTACCCCAGTAAGCTATCAGTGTCCGCAGGCCAGAGTAAGTCAGAAGCTCCAGGGAGGGTTGTGGGCAGTAGTGGACAGACTGGCCTTCAGTTAATGTGCTGCAGATGGCTATAGGAAAGCCAGGGATGCCAATTCACAGTATGGAGAGGGCCTGGGTGTACCAAGATGGCCGCCAGCTCCAGAGTAGGCCGAAGCCGCGGACTTTCCTGGGGGCTTGAAGCTGGAGATGTGCCCCTGCAACTCCCAAGGCTCTGAACCCATCCGGGGGTGATCTGTTGTAGATGGATGGGGGTATGGCGCCGCTCGTTCCGCGGAACGCTGCACTGGGGCTCAGGGAGGGCCGAAGGCTTCACAGGCCTCAAGATGGTGGCCGGTCCCGGGTGAATGGAGCCGGCGGCGGCCTACTTAGAGAACGTGGTGTTCCCTGGCGGTCCCCTCCGGAGATGACAGAGGAGATGGAGGAGGTAGGGGGTGATCGCTGGGCCGCGGATCGTGGTACTGGAGCTTGGGGAGCGTCGGAGGCTCTGTAGGCCTCAAAATGGCGGCGGTCAGCAAACGTGCGGGGCCGGTGTCTGGGGCCCTCTAGCAGCCCCCCTGGTGTGGTGTTCCCGGGCTGTCCCCTACGGAGGTGGTGGTAGGTATGGATGAGGTGATGGGAGGTCGCCGGGCCGCGGATCGCGGTACCTGAGACTGGGGCCCGCCGGGGGCTTCGTAGGCCTCAGGATGGCTGCGGGCCTTGGATGTGTGGAGCCGGCCCCGGGACAGATAATGACACAATCTCCCAAATTTCTGCAGGGATGGGTGTAGGGGGTGCCCAGGGACAGGTGGGGCCGTGCCTGGAGCTCACCAGTGGAGTTGTTTGTCAGGATGGTGTTAGATTGTTCGACCCCCTTATTTTAATACAAAGTTGTTTATTTAAAAAAAAAAATAAAAAAATCCCCAAACTTCCCTCTTAAAATTAAGTTGCGTGTTATACGCTGATAAATATGGGTACTTTATAAGAGTTCCTACTTTTTTGAACTCTAGTAACATGAAATATTCGATTTCTGTTGATCTGTGCAAACTAATTCATTCATAACAGATCCACTGTAATTCAATGCTCTACGACAATAAAACATGAAAATGTCCAAGGGGTGAAAAATGTTATAGGCATTATAAAATAAAATCGATATAATTAGCGCTTTTAACTATCAAACATAAAATGTGCTGAATGTCTTAAGTAGTTTAATGCAAGTTCAAAGACTACATATACAAACAAGAAAAGCCTTTACTCAAAACATCAAAAAAAAAATTGCAATCGATGGTCTTCCCTGAAAGGACTTTATTCTTGCCTCTAACATGATAGCCGTATCTTAAGTTAAAATAAAACCTGTAGCCATGATTGTCTGGCCAAGACAGATGCCAGCTTTTCTGGAAGTACAACAGTCTAATCTGAGGTGTTGGGATTACATTTCTCTTGCCTAAAGTCCCAGGTTAGCTGAAACAGATCTCATTAACTGTCATGTTAATTGCTCTAAAAAGCCAGATAGGCTTTCAGTATTCCCAAAAGTTAGTGGCCTGTGCACGTCTACTCTGTACAGGTTACTGTGATACAATACAATATTCACCAGGTATTTTAGATAAAATAAATAAATAAATAAGTATAAAATAAATAAATATCTAAAAAGTGTGGCGTGCATTTGTATTCAGTCCCCCTTAAGTCAATACTTTGTAGAAGTGAGTCTCTACCAGCTTTGCACATCTAGAGGGACATTTTTGCCCATTGTCCTTTGCAAAATAGCTCAAGCTCTGTCAGAATGGATGGAGAGCGTCTGTGAACAGCAATTTTCAAGTCTTGCCACAGATTCACAATTGTATTTAGGTCTGGACTTTAACTGAGCCATTCTAACACATGAATATGCTTTGATCTAAACCAGTGGTTCTCAACCTTTCTAGTGCCGTGACCCCTTGATAAAATTTCCCAAGTTTTGGGGACCCCTAACAGTAACATTTTCATAGCATGGGTTTTCAGCACCCAAGGCAAGACAAGTAATTTGTGCCCCTAACCCACAGACATTTAGCGCTCCCTGAGTTCTTTCCACTCGTACAGTATTAAAACCCCTTATGGTACATTTTAGGATGTACATCTCTCTTTGTTCTCCTTTCTTTCCCTTTTATCTCTCTCTATCCTAATTTCTTGTTTTTTTTCCCCCATCCCTCTCTCTAGCCATCCTTCTTGTTCTTTATCTTACTTAGTCTTTCTCTCCCTTTTTCGTTGTTCCTCCCCCTCTTCTCCTCTCCCTTCCATGTATTTTCTTTTTTTATTTCCTTCTCTTACTCCTTGGTGGGGGGGGATGGGATGAATGCCAGTGCTGGCGGGTAGTTGGGATGAATGGCAGTGCTGGCGGGTAGTTGGGATGAGTGGCAGTGCTGGGGGGAGTTTTGATTAGCCAACTTAGGTGTTCTTGATCAAGGTCATCTGCTGGCCTAAGAACTGTAGTGGGGACTTTTAATGGCAATGCTAATCACAGGTAGTGTTACTCACTATGTTTTCGGCTTCACTGTGACTCCAACCCTGTGGTGTCTCGCAGCAGTGACACCTATGCCGAAATCAGGAGATAGGGTCTCCTCCAGCCCTTCCCACTTCCCATTCCTCACCAGTAAGCTGACCTCTAGTCTCTGCCCCCCCCCAGCCATGCCGTGAACTGAATGGACGGCTGCAAAGAGGCTGAGTAGGTGACAACTGGCTCCAGGGACAGCACTGCTGGGCAGCTGCGAAAAGGCTGGGAGAGCAGTGTGGGCTTCAGGAACAGCCCAGGATTCGGTGACCCCTGGCAAATCCTCATTCGAACCCCAGGTTCAGAACCACTGATCTAAACTATTTCATTGTAGCTCTGGCTGTAAGTTTAGGGTCATTGTTCTGCTGGAAGGTGAACCTCCACCACAGTCTCAAGTCTTTTGCGAACTCCAACAGGTTTTCTTATAAGATTGCCCTGTATTTGGATCCATCCATCTTCCCATCAACTCTGACCAGCTTGCCTGTCCCTGCTAAAGAAAATCATTCACACAACATAATGCTGCCACCACCATGTTTCACGGTGGGGATGGTGTGTGCAGTGTTAGTTTTTCACCACACATAGCATTTTGCTTTTAGGCCAAAAAGTAAAATTTTGGTCTTATCTGACCAGAGCACCTTCTTCCACGTGTTTACTGTGTCCCCCACATGGCTTCTTGCAAACGGGACTTCTTATGGCTTTCTTTCAACAGTGGCTTTCTTCTTGCCACTCTTCCATAAAGGCCAGATTTGTGGAGTGTACGACTAATAGTTTTCCTGTGGACAGATTCTCTCACCTGAGCTGTGGATCTCTGCAGCTCCTCCAGAGTTACCATGGGCCTCTTGGCTGCTTCTCTGATTAATGCTCTTCTTGCCCAACCTGTCAGTTTCGGTGGACAGCCATGTGTTGGTAGGTTTTCAGTTGTGCCATACTCTTTCCATTTTCGGATGATGGATTGAACAGTGCTCTGTGAGATGTTCAAAGCTTAAGATATTTTTTTACATAAGCTAACACTGCTTTAAACTTCTCCACAACTTTATCCCTGACCTGTCTGGTGTGTTCCTTGGCCTTCATGATGCTGATTGTTCACTAAGGTTATCTAACAAACCTGACAAAATGCGGAAACGTTCAAGGGGTATGAATACTTTTTCAAGGCACTGTATATGTTTTCTGTCTAAACAAGGAAAGGGCTGGATATAAATTCAGAGATCTGAGAGAAAACAATCTCAGAAAAACTGTCCCTTAACTGGCGCATGCACACACATGCACACACATACACACACATACACTAGTCCTTGCATATTCACCACTTCACCACTCAACCAGTTTACATCTTAACCACCATATTGGGGAACATCTGTTTCAGAGCCTAATGCCGCATACACACGGTCAGAATTCTCGTCGGAAAAAGCTCTGATGGTTTTCCCGTCGGAATTCCGACGGAATTTTGCTCAAACTGTCTTGCCTACACACGGTCACACCAAATTCTGACGGTCTGTAACACAGCGGCATAAAACACGTTCGACAGCACTATATATCGAATTGTTTCCGAACATGCGTCAGAATTTTGCGTGTCGAAATTGCCTACACAGGATCGGAAAATCCGATAGAAAGGTTTTCCGTCTGAAAAATTGAGAACAGGTTCTCAATCCAAAGTCCGTCGGAAATTCCGACAGAAAAAGACCGCTGGGCATACACACGGTCGGAAAATCCGTTGGAAAGCTCCCATCGGACTGTTTCCATCGGAAATTCCGACCGTGTGTACGCCGCATAACACTCGTCCTGTACCTGTAAAAGTAAGCTGTGGTTGTGAAAAAACATATATCTATATAGAGAAGATGCTTTAGGCTGTGAGCCAAGAATAAGAATGACTTCTGTAGACATCGTTATCAGCTTGTTCCCCTGAAGGAACA
This sequence comes from Lithobates sylvaticus, assembly GCA_028564925.1. NCBI lineage: Eukaryota > Metazoa > Chordata > Amphibia > Anura > Ranidae > Lithobates > Lithobates sylvaticus. The sequence goes on along the minus strand of CM053036.1, from coordinate 121,469,771 downwards.
CAATCATGCTGCTTCTTTGCTCATATAAAAGGGGGGGGGGGGGGCAGCTAAGGCAATGTAAAGGTTGTAAAAAGAACTACATGTGCTATGAATACAGGGCTGTTGGGTGTCACATCAGAATCAGCCAGTTGGAGAACCCAGCAAAATGGTCTAAGAAAAACACTGATGCAGACAATCAACAGGTCTGCTTATTATTAGACAAAATGGGGAAGAATGGGGAAGAATATTGGAGGCATTCTAGGCTATACCTGACTTAAAGGCTAAATCAACTCTTCTAAGTTGATATCATAACTGTTGACAAATATTAGTGGATTTACTTTTATTTTTAGGCATGCAACAGTAAAAGTAACATGAGATTCAAAACTAAACTTTGCAATACTAACCTTTCTGATCGATCCTTCATTTCGACTTTTGCATAAAGGACATCCACCATTGCTGGGTCATCATTCATGTATTCAATCCCAGACATTTTCACTTGCATTGGTTTGCCAGCTGCAATTTTACTAAAATATAAGAGAATATAAAACTGATAGAACCTGGTACAACACTGGTAGAACCTGAATTAGCAACACCTATTCGCAGTTTATTGATTATAAACATTCTTTCAATAAAAACATATAGGGGTCCCCAAGAATGTTCGATAACATCTAGACGGATCCGTATTCATTGAACTATTTTGTATAAAACAGAACACAATTTAGAGACAGGTAGATTGGTCACTCGAAATCAGGTGGGCAAAGCCTCCACCCACACACAGTCAGATCCCGACAGGGGTGTGGGGGTGATGAGGTTGAATACCTGCTCTCACTGAAACACTCTTGACATAAACCATCTTAGAGCCCTCCAAGAAATACTAAAGCACCTTTTTAGCTCAAATTACCTATTGTAGGTTTACGGGCTATAGCTGAGATCTGTGGTTAGTAATTGATTATTTGCATTTCTTCTGCATTTTATAGGTAAATTGTTGAGAATCTTGTTGTTCAAATGTGCATTTCAAGACTGATTAAGCTGTAATAATATATTGCTCTATGTCTGCTTGTATGTACTGTAAAACTATTCAATAAAAAAAAAAAAACATATAGGGGTCAATTCACTAACATTTACCGCATGGCCCTTCGTGTGTGGTATGGATTTTAAGGGGACGCCACAATTAAAAAAAAACACACAACGTGGGGTGCCCCCCAAAATCGATTCCAGACCCTTATCTTAGCATGCAGCCTGGCAGGTCAGGAAAGAGGGGGGGCAAGCGAGGGCACCCGCTGAACCATACCAGGCCGCATGTCCCAAAGCACCCACTCCCACATAACGAGGGCCTGTGGCCTGGTATGGTTCGGGGGGGTTGCGCTCGTGCGTCACCCCCCCCCCCTTTCCTGACCTGCCAGGCTGCATGCTCAGATAAGGGACTGGTGTGGATTTTGGGGGGGACCCACGCTGTTTCTTTTTCATCATTTTAACACTTGACAACTGGGCACTTAAACCCCCCTCATGACCAGACCGACGATTTTCAGCTTTTAGAGCTCTCACATTTTGAAGGACAATTACTCAGTCATGTAACACTGTACCCAAATGATTTTTTGTCCTTTTTTTCATACAAATAGAGCTTTCTTTTGGTGGTATTTGATCACCTCTGGGTTTTAAATTTTTGGGCATTAAAAAAAAAAAGACCAAATATTTTGAAAAAAAAAAAAAAAATTTTCTCAGTTTCTATGACAACATATTGCAAAAAAATTTTTCTTCAGAAATTTTGGCCACAATTTATACTGCTACATATCTTTGGTAAAAATAACCCAAATTAGTGGATATTATTTGGTCTTTGTGAAGGTTAGAGAGTCTACAATCTATGGTGCAAATCATAAAAAATTGATCACACCCGAAGTACTAACGGCCTATCTCATTTCTTGCGACCCGAACAAGCCAGGAAAGTACAAATATTGACATTGTCATTGTAATAGGTTATTTCTCTCACGGCCTGGCCACATAGAGAGGCCCAACATGCAGGGAGCCCCGTCATGTGTTCTAGGAGGATAAATTACACATCTAACTTCTTGACTACCTATTACACTTTTGAAGGCCCTGGAGCACCAGGACAATGACAAGTGACACTGATGTGGCACTGATGACATATGGCACTAATACGTGGCACTAATACGTGACACTGATGACAGATGGCACTAATACGTGGCACTAATGACAGATGGCACTAATGACAGATGGCACTAATACGTGGCACTAATGACAGATGGCACTAATACGTGAAACTGATGACAGATGGCACTGGCATGTGCTGTAGGCACTTTATTTCCCCCTTTTTTTTTTTTTACTCACAAGCTGCAGCCGTTCGCTCTCCCTCCTCACACGCTGTCTGTGTGAGGAGGAAGAGCCAGTGTCCTGTCGGATAGTGTCCCCCGTCGGGGACTGTCCGTTGTGTACTGCGCATGCGCAGTACGGATCCCAAGCAGATTTAAAAAATATCCGAAGATGAACGGCGCCTCCGCCGTGAGTCCAGATTTAAGCCCCACTATCCATAGACATAGAGTTAGTAAAAAAAGAGCCGATCGAAGCGAGGCCGTGCCCGAAGCGTGGCGAGCGAAGCGAGCCCGCGAGGGGCCCTCTAACTTTGTGCAGCCCTATGTCCACTTGGATGGTGGGGCTTGCACCAGGACTCATGGCGCAGGCGCCGTTCATCTTTGGAGATTTTCTGAATCTCCTTGTCCTCCGTACTGTGCAAGCGCTGCGCCTGCGCAGTACGGGGCGGACACTATTCGATAGGCAGACACTTTTTCACAGAACACCGGCGATGAGAGATGATCTCATATGTTTACATATGAGATCATCTCTCATTGGACACTGCGATCGAGTGTTAAATGGCCGCTGTGATTGGCTATTTAGCACGATCTGTAATTGGCTGTGTCCAAGGGACACAGCCAACACAGAACTTCCCCGATGTGCGCCCCCTCCCGGCAATTGGAGTCCGCACTGTAGCCGTCTTTCGGCTATAGTGCGGACGCCTTGTGGTTAAATAGTCTGCATTTTTATTTACATTCAGCTGACAGCTGATGAATCATTTGTTAGGGGGGGGGCGACTGGCTTCCCGGCCTGCTCCTTAAGCAACCAGCTCAGTGCCGTAAATTACTGCATTAACCGCTTCAGCCCCAAAAGATTTTACCCTCTTCCTGACCAGAGCACTTTTTACGATTCGGCACTGCGTCGCTTTAACTGACAATTGTGCAGACGTGCGACGTTACACCCAAACAAGATTGATGTCCTTTTTTTCCCCACAAATAGAGCTTTCTTTTGGTGGTATTTGATCACCTCTGCGTTTTTTAGTTTTTGAACAACCTTTTATTCTTATAATACAGCTATAAACAATAAAGAGCGACAATTTTGAAAAAAAACACAATATTTTTTACTTTTTGCTATAATAAATATCCCCCAAAAATATATAAAAAGTAAATTTTTTTTCCTCAGTTTAGGACGATATGTATTCTTCTACATATTTTTGGTAAAAAAATAAATAAAAAATAAAATCGCAATAAGCACATATTGATTGTTTTGCACAAAAGTTATAGCGTCTACAAAATAGGGGATAGTTTTATGGCATTTTTATTATCATTTTTTTTTTACTAGTAATGGTGGCGATCTTCGATTTTTAATCGGGTCTGTGACATTATGGCGGACACGTCGGACAATTTTGACACATTTTTGGGACCATTGGCATTTTTACAGTGATCAGTGCTAAAAATGCATTGATTACTGTAAAAATGTCACTGGCAGTGAAGGAGCTAACCACTAGGGGGCGATCAAGGGGTTAATGTGTTCCCTATTGTGTGTTCTAACTGAAGGGGGGATGGGACTGTGCAGGGGACATGACAGATCGCTGTTCATACTCTGTATGAACAGACGATCTGTCTGTTCTCCCCTCAGAGAACCGGAAACTGTGTGTTTACACACACAGATCCCGGTTCTCTGTGTGCCCCGAGCGATCGCGGGAGCCTGGCGGTGATCGCGACCGCCGGGCACTAGCATCGGCTCCACGGGCGAGCAGGGGGCGCGCTCCTCCAGTGGCGCGCACACGCCCCCTAGTGGCCGAATATGTTACCGACGTAACATGACGGCTATTCGTGTAGTACAACTGCGGCGGCTGGTCGGCAAGCGGTTAAATAATGCGGTAATTACCGCTAAATCGAACAAATACCGCATTCGGTATTTAACGCAACATTCTTAGTGAACTGAACTTTCACAACTGATTTACCGCACGTGTTTTTTTTTACTGCATTTTATTTCCGTTATTTAACTCTTAGTGAATTGACCCCATAGTACCTAGGGCAGATTACTACAATTCAAATTGATTTTAAATAAGCAGATTTAATAAAAGTAGGTAAGAGATGATGCCTTCATTTGGATCAGGATAAGCAGATTAAATACAATTAAGAGATGATGCCTTCATTTCGATCAAAACATTAATTTTATGTTATTGAAGTCTGTATCAAATGGGCAGTCAGTTATTCAGCATTTCAAGCTGCATATATATTCACAAACTACTAAATTAAACTGACTGGGGACAAATTAGGTGCCTCTGCAGATGTTTGATGTTTTAAATGCGTCCGCATTTGTGTAGTTAAAAATGTTTTCTTTTCAAAAGATTTGTATTGGGTTCTCACATACATAAATAACATGGTACAAGGTTAGGGACAATAAAGGGCAATCTCCAGTTGTACATACATAACACACAAATTAATAAGTACAAGCTGCATCCCGGTAAAGACTATAAGGTGAATGAGGTGAAAAGCAAATGCGTCACAAAGCTAACCTTAATGAACTGTACTCAAGTATATGTTGGCATTAACAAGACTAGGTACAATCAGAGAAAAGGAGGACTAGAGAAAATAGTAGCAGTATAGGAGAGGGGAGGGATAGGAGCAAGGGTATGGAAAGCAGAAGGAAATCAAATGTTGTTCTTTCAAATGTGTAAATTAGGGGTATGACAACAGAGTTTGCTAATCTATCTACATACTGTTTGACATTCATAGGGGCCTCACTACAACTAAATGATGCCATGTTTCAAATCTGGTAGCCCTCTGTTAGACATGGGATTTCCAAAGTCAAGAAAACCGCAATGTAGTAAGCAAAATGAAGTATATTCATTGATTCATTTCCTCTCAACATTAATACAACTCTGTTATTTTCTTAGCATAAGCTCATAAATGCAGAAGCACTAGCTGGCATAAATACACAAGATCATAGAAGTTTCTCCTCCTCGTTTAGTACTTGTAACAATGTGGCAGAGATGGTCAGTCCTATACATGAATAAGAACTAGCAGAATGCAATGTAGTTACATACTGTAGTTCTAGTTCACCCATATCCTACATCAGAGGTGATTGACTGAATATAGTAGTTCGTTCTCACAAGTAAACACAGCATTGAGCCACAAAAGCAAACCCCCAACTTCAAGAAAGACATGGACTTCTTTGTTTATTGTTACACAAATGACTTGCAATATGAGGAAAGATGCAATCTAGGCTAAGGATATCCATTTCTTTATTAATGGCAGCCTAAAAGACCTTCAGTCCTTATGTTCTGCTGTCCAATCAGCCAGACCTTATTCTATTAGCCTGTCTCTATCACTTACTACAGAAGGAAATAAATGATCTGTGACTTCCTCCCAATTGTCAAGTTATGGGATGACAAGTCTCCAGAAACTGTGCCCTAGCGACAAGGGAGGGAAGACTTTCCAATATCCTTGTACAGAAGGAGAGGCCAAACACATGAATGGCTAGGGAGGTTGCCATGTGTCCCAACTTTTTCTAAATTAATGTCTTCAGCACTTAATCCCTTATTATGTACATTACCAAGTTAAAATGGGAAAGAATCATACAATTCTAAAACATTACTATTTCTATATAAAGCGATATAAGTGAACCAAGTGTTTGCCACTGGACTGATCTCATCTAGGGTAAGCAACCGGTTTCTGATTTGAACAGGTGTAAGCATACATCCGGTCAAACAACGCACCAATTTAGAGCAACATATACAATATAGGGAAGCACCTCAAAAAATTATATTTCAAATTTTCAAATATAATTATACTCTGCGCTGTAGACACCCCGTGTCCTAATGCAGCTGCTGGACAATTAAACACCCCACAGTTTCCAATCAGAATCGTGGTCACTGGAGAAAAATACTTTATTTACTTTATTGACCTCACCTCTTTATTGATATTTTGTTCATATTTGCAGTAGTATTATTTGATATTAATTTTCACATTATTGTATCATATGTACACTGTATTGGTTGTGAAAGTGTTTATTAACGATGGTGAGAGTAATGCTGGAACACATTTATATATCTATTTCCAATAAAGCTGGGGTATAATACACAGAGAGAAGCCACCAACCTGCATGTTGGCAGTTACTAAATAACACTAAAATAACTTTGCAAATGCAAAAGGAAACAGTTTTAGGGGTAGGGTCCACTGGATAGATCTATTAAAGCAAGGAATAAAAGGTAGTTTGATAAGGATAGAAAGAATACCATCTACCTTAGAAAAATTGTAAACAGTCAGGTCACGGAATACACCAGCACTGTTGTACACTCAACGGAAACCTTTCTGTGGCCGGTGCTTTGTACAGCATGTCAAAATGGCATGGCCCGCTATGGAATATATCTCCAAAGTTTCTGACGTGAAAGTAGAATCTGGCAGAAATGAACTGTGAGCCTATGATGTCCAGAGAAAATAAAATGGATTTCCTCCAGTTACTTTGGTGGCAAAAATATGCTAAATCTCTCAATAGAGTCCAGAATGTCTTCCAGAGCATTGATAGGCTTTGTCAGGGACAACAGATTGTTGCTTTGTTGTTTCACTATACTTGGATTCCTATACGATGAAAGGGTTATGGCTATCAGTAGAGGCAAAGAACTCACAAGCTAAAGGTAAATAGCAGGAGCAACACAGGGTAGCCCTGACCTGAGGCCACTGTAAGTATTAGGTAATTAATTGATTATATACATTTGTTTATCTATATTATACACTGCAGTTTGGATGAAACAGTGCAATGCATCTTCTACTTGTTTTTAATACAGAATAGGGATGAGCTCCAAATACCTTTGTTTGTTTCTCCAATATTGTTGCTATAAATGTACTTTTAGAAAATGGTGTTCACATTATTCAGAATAGACAGGCAACATGATGAAAATGAACATGGAGGTGTAGCTTTTAAGATGCTTTGTTACGTGTGCGTCTTGTTGTATTGGGTTCAATGGTGTATAATTTTAATTCAAATAAAAATTATTAACTTTTATGATACTGTATGTACTTTATGACTTTTTTCAGTATCTTAAAAGTCCTTTAGTCTTTCTATCCTAATTTTGTTTGAAAATATACAGCCAATGTGGTTTCACCTACAAAAGGTAGACACAGTTCATAAAATGCCATGACAGCATTTTTTCAAAGAAGTTGTGTACTGGGGTTAATTTTGTCATATATATGACTCAAGAGAGACTTTAAAAAGTGTAATGTCCAATTATATGAAAACTTACAGTAATATTCTATTACCATAGAAAGTCTAAAAGGTCATAAGCAGAGAGCTTGTACTCGTTAGAGACAAAACTTCAAGGTGACTTTTTGTATCTCTAATATATGCTGGCTATAAGCAATGTTAGTATTCCTTACAAACGCTGAAGAAATGGCATTACAGAGAACAAGTTGATAGAATCACAAAATCACCTCAGAAAGTCCTTTGCAATTTTATGATATGGGTATAATAAAAGATAATACACTCACTCCAGAAATTCCCCTTTGCACTTCTGTAACAGTTGGCATGCCTGATCCACTTCATTTTCATTCAGCAAAACCAGTGTTCCTATTGTCAGGTGGAGTTTTGATGGGTTCTGGAAAATGGTGCTTTCCACCCCACGATCCTGTGAAAAAGAAAAATAACAGAAATCAAAACTCACTTTTTGTAAATTATTTTCTTCAACGAGGTTGGAATACAGTTGATACAGTTTTTATAAACTTCAAGCAAAATGACAGAAATGGCAACACAAGTGCACATTCCAAACCATGTGCCGATTACAATATTGAGGTTCGCAACCGTGTTTCCTTTTTTATTTTTATTTTTTTATAGCAGAGGAGGGATAAGGAGGAAAGTGAAAGATGAAAAAAAAAAAGGATATAAAAAAAAAAGAAGTAGGGGGGAAAGGTACTCTGTATTTGTGGCCGCCATGACACTCGCTAATTCTAGGTGAAGGAGGAGCCGCAGGCCTCAATCCTGGTGATCCTCCAAAGATTGGTTAGGTATCAGGAATAATGGATTTTTCCTCTGGAATAAGTATAGTATTTCAAGTAGAACTATTTATTTTGAAATGTCACCTCTTGGTGCTTCAGAGAGACAATCAAATCTTCCATATTTTGGATGTTCATTTTGGAAAACCATAATTTGAGAGATGAGGGAGGGATTTGAGAGATGAGGGAGCATCCAGCTTTCAGAGGGAATTGCAAATTTTGGGAGCATTAAAGCATAATTTAACTCCCAAAAGGGAGTAAGATCAGTTTAAAGCCCAAGTGCAGCCAAAACCAAAAACAGAAAAATCAGCAGAAGGGACATAACTTACAGTCAGTAGGATGTCAGCCTTGTGTTGATTATTCTATTCCATCCTGACCCACCCCCACAATATTCCAGAGTGCCGGGGGTTAATACCACTAAGAGGCTGTCACAGGCTCTCATCAAGAGAGCCTGACTCTGCCTGTCCTTTCCTCCCATCTGTTCCACTCATATAAGCCATACCACAGCTTCTATAAATGAAACAGGATCTAGAAATGGAGGACGGGTGAGAGATTGATAGCTCTGCGTCCTCCATTCACAGATAATTTTTTAAGACAACCAGAGATCCTAGGACCAAACACATCAACATCAAGTATCACCTACTGAGGGACAATCAATAGCAAGATGTTATTGACATTCAATATTGCCCATCAGAGGAGATGACTGCCGATGCACTCACCGAACCTTTATTGAAGGAACGTCATAACTATTTCCAGAAGAAGCTGAATATAATTTGACAAAGCACATGCTGTTGAGAAGTGGCGTTGAAAGAATAGCAGCATGTAATGTAAAGTACTGTGAATTATATATATGCATTATATCTGTTTATACCAGCAGGTGGCACTGCAGTATTATAGCATGTATTCTATGATGTAATGCAATCAGAGGAAGTGCCATCCTTACTGTGTTATGTGCACTCGTTTGTGTCCTCTTCCCGTTCTATGATAAAGACATGCTTTGATATCCTCCAATAAAGTAAAGGTATAATCTGCATACAACAAGCTTCCTGCATGATTCAATAACCTGCTAACATCGGATGTTGTTCATTTTGAGAGATGAGGGAACATCCATCTTTCAGAGGGAGTTGCAAATTTTGGGAGCATTAAAGCATAATTTAACTCCCAAAACGGAGTAAGATCAGTTTAAAGCCTAAGTGCAGCCAAAGTGCTTTAGGCTGGGTTTACACTATGTGTGGCGTGGGGCACAGCAGGGGGTCAGATGCTTTCACATTCACCATTTCAGGTCCAAATTAGGTCAGAATTTTTGCCTGATTTCGGACCTGAAACTGAGCCAGACGCACAGGACCCTTCTGCTGTGTGCGCTCCGCGGCCACCCCTGAGATGTGTGAGCCTTTTTTATTGAGAGGCGGTCACTCTCCTGTTATGTGAATTGGATGCAGGAAAACCCGAATCCAATTCGCATAAGTGTGAACCCAGCCTCAAATTACCTCCTTTCCGCCTCTTTACTTCCTTTTACTTACTTTTATGTTAAAAAAATACCATGAATAATCCACCACATTGCAACAGTAATCATTTAAAACTTACATAGTCTTTAAAAATTAAAACAAAGAATTTAGCTAATAGCGTAGCCTATGGATTTTGATAGTTCGCATGAAGATGTCCAATATCAAGAGCATTATTCTACAGCACCCGAATTACTATGCTGTTTCATTGCAGACTGAGGACACATAGAAGATGGCTATACCTGGTCCATCATGATTGCTTGTTTCATGCAGCAAAAATATTTCTACAGGCACTAGGTACTGCTGAGAAAATACGACAAAACATTCTTCCACACAGTATGCCTCTTTACACAATTGGGCGCCCATTTTTATAGCAATTCCTTAAAGTAGGTCTTAAAGCAGCCTTGACCCACAGTGAAAATACTGATAATGAGAAGTAATTTTACATTTGGTATGCGCGTGCACTGTACTTTGTTGTGCGCACTCAGTTTAGCACCACACTGGGAAAAGTTCCAAAACGCTGCGTGTGCCTTTCCTGTACAATTAACACTAATGCCCCGTACACACGGTCGGAAAATCCGACCACAAAATCCATCGGATTTTGTCCGACACTGGTGTTGCATACACACGGTCGGACAAAGTTGTCGGAAAATCCGATCATTCTGAACGTGGTGACGTTCGTTGCGTACGACGGGACTACGTAGAGGCTAGTAGCCAATAGCTTTGGTCTTGTAATGTGATCTGAGAATGCGTGGCACTTTGTCCGTCGGAATTCGCTACACACGATCGGAAAAAGTCCGATAGGACTTTGTTGTCTGAAAATTTGAGAGCAGGAGATAAAACTTTGTCCGTCGGAAAATCCGACGGAAAAAGTCCGATGGAGCCTACACACGGTCGGAATTTCCGACAACATTGTCCGATAGGACATTTTCCGTCGGAAAATCCGACCGTGTGTACGGGGCATAACAAATGTTGTTAAATCTCGTAATATGTGGTACAATCTGGAGCTTTTCATGGTGCAGCATGAAGGTGGCGCCTTACCTCTCAGACTACGAAGATCTCACCCAAAATAATTTTCAGTGCCTGTTCACATATGGGGCCCCACATCAATTTTCTGACATTTCACTAGCCTACAGCTGCTTAAATTGCCTTGATTATTATGCTACAGTATTATGGTTTTAAAATTGTGTTGATCTTTCAGAATGCTGCATCCTTCATCAAAATACCTGGAAATATATGAAAAATCAATTCTACACGCCTGTGCACAGAGAAACTGCAGAGCTAAACATTCAGGGAGAACTATTGCTCTGAATGAGGTGATGCATTTCCATTGATTATCACAGTGTCCTATCACTCTAATCTGAGGTTCCCAAGTAAACAACGATCAAACAGGCCAAGAAAAAATATCAAGGTCAACAAAGCACACTATATTGAGTACACAGCAGACGATATTGACTATACTTTTAAAAATAATCTTTTTGAACTTTGAAAATATACATGAAAACTTAGTAACACTAGGCTCACTAAAAACAAAACCCAAAAATAAACCCAAGAATAAAAATGTTATATATTGCAGATAATCGGTTCTTAGATTTGTTGGCTGTCCTTTATTTTCACCTAGCGATCTGTCCAGTAACGTACTTCCTGCCTTAGGATGGTTACATTCACTCCTCCACTGTATCTATGGTGGAGCAGCAGAGCCACCTTTGGATAGCTGAATTGTAAATCTGTGAAGAGGTTAGTGGATTTAGATGGACCTTACATACATGACTATCAAAATAAAACTTAAAGTGATTGTAAAGTCAAATTTTTTTGTCGTTAAAAATAACAAACATGTTCTACTTACCTGCTCTGTGCAGTGGATTTGCACAGAGCAGCTTGGATCTTCCTCTTCTCTGGTCCCTCTTCGGGTCTCCTGGCCCCTCCCTCTTGACAAGTGCACCCACAGCAGCTTGCTATGGGGGCATCCGAGCTGAGTCCGAAGCTCCCTGTGTCCATTCAGACATGGAGGTGTGGCCCGGCCCTCTCTCTCCCCTCATTGGCTGACTGACTTTGATTGACAGCAGCAATGGCGCCCAGCTGCTGTCTCAGCCAATGAGGAGGGTGTCCCGGGCAGCCGAGACAATCCTACAACATTGCTGGATCTAGATGGGCTCAGGTATGTATGAGGGGGGCTGCTGCACACAGAAGGCTTTTTATCTTAATGCATAGAATGCATTAAGATAAAAAAAAAAAAACCTTCTGCCTTTACAATCACTTTAACCTCAGCCAACACTTGTAAGCAATTACAGCAGAAGTTTAATTATTTTTTAAACTATAGGTTATTAGCTATAACTATATGAATAAAAGCTGACCATTGTAAGCACCCCTGTCTGTCAGTATTACATGGGTTTGTTTACTGGCAGGATCAAAAGATAATACAACTAGAAATGCACTGAAATTCCAGCTGCCGAAACATATCGGGCTAAAATGGAGGTATCGGCATTTTGCCGATAAGAGAAAAAGGTGCCATAATGACACAGAAAACGCATGTGATTTGACACGTTTTCACTGTAATTTTGCCACGATTTTACTGTGCTAATGGGGACTCAAAAAAAACGCATAAAAAATTTAACACAGTGCCTTTTTTGATGCGTTCTTGCTGCATTTTCAATGCATTTCAATGGGGAGGTGCGTTTTTTTTAACTGACTAAAGATGCAGCAAGCAGGATTTTTTACACCACAATAGAAGCGCAACGGACCGGTGTGAAGACATACACAGAATTTAAAGAGATACATTTTTCTTGAGCTTTTCTTGCGCTAAAAGTAGCGATAATAGCCGAAAATAAATTCATATTCATTTAAATTTATATTAATTAAAAAATCGAATATAATACAATTATATATAAATATATATACTTTTTTAAAAACTGTAATTTTCGGTTTCAGTTTTCGGTCAAGTGCATCCTGCATTTTTTCGGTTTGGCACCAAAATTTCCATTTGGTGCACCTCTAAATACAACTATGTTAGAAGGGCAGATATAATAATAGACACAAACAAATGCAGCTCTGTATCCAAATGGTAGTACATAAAATAACATTTGTTTTCTAAAACGCAAGAAGTGCAAGGACCTGCTATCAGCCTCTTGCAGTCCCTGTACAGTATAGCGTAGCTGAGAAAGTAGCAGCACAAGGAACCAATCAGCTCATGTGCTGACAGGAAGCAGGATATTGGGAAGAGAAAGCAGTGACGGAGAGTTCATGACTGTGCTGCTCCTCTTTTCACTGTTTAGTAATAGGCTGAGGCAGGTCCAGGGCTCAGATGAAGTGGGCTGAATGATGCTGCCATCCGATTGAGGACATCTAGCATTTAAGGTGAATACTGCAGTATAAGGTGGATTGGTTTGTATAGGCTGTGTGCATTTTAAGGGCTCCTGTTTGAGCATTCATTGTGCCAGTGATGTTTCACTATTGAAAATGCCATAAAGTGCCACATTCTACCTTGTACAGTAAAGCCCCACCACCCCAGTGGGCACTGGAGTCCTCTGAAAAGGTTACCGATACCGATATACCCCTACCCTCCGCCTTTAGCCAGACTCCAACATGCTTTGGGGGGGAAGGGTGGTCTCTTGGTTTAAATATTAAAATGGTTCTAAAGGCTGAAGGTTTGTATCTTCATGCATTCTATACATGAAGGTAAAAACCTTCTGTGTGCAGCAATGTGCACGCGAGCATTGGCTCTCAGGGACTCTCCCTCATTGGGTGAGACATTAACTCCTGCTGTTGTCAATCACAGCCAGACAGCCAATGAGGAGAAAGAGGGGGTGGGGCCGAGCCATGGCTCCATGTCTGAAAGGACATGCAGAGCAGCGGCTCGGAAGCGAACCTGATTGGGTGCCCCCATTGCAAGCTGCTTGCTCTGGAGGCACTCGACAGAAGGGGGAGGCCAGGAGAGCTGGCCGAAAACCCGAGAAGAGGAGAATTAGGGCTGCTCGGTGCAAAACCACTGCACAGAGCAGGTAAGTATGACTTGTTTGTTATTAAAAAAAAATATGTTGCCTTTAATATCACTTTGCATTGGAGGATTATGAGCTCCAGTGGTATATTAGAGAGGTGAGTTGGCATGGTTAAGGTAGGATATGGCACCCCATGGTGTCTACCATACAATTTAGGATTACGTATGTGGTACTTCTACTCTGAAGGGACACTTACTTTCAGCTGCATTTGGGTTATTTGTTTATGTGGTTTAGTTTAGATGCAAATAATACTTGTACTCTAAGCCAGTTATACAATCAATAAAAATATCCTTAAATGTATTTTCTTTAGTATAGCAGTCTGTCTTTTTATTAGCCTCCAGCAGTTTTCTGAGGAAGAAAAGAACTGTAAGCTGAATACTACATTGCACAGTGCACAGGGGGCTGGAAATGAGAAGGGAAAAGCACTTAGATGCCCTCATCTGTATGTTGCTCTTTTCTCAGAATCCAACTAAAAGCTGTATTGCTGAAACTGCAGTAGAAAAAAGTGAGGTTAGAACTTAGCTGTGTTTTTATCAATCTGCCTACAGTTCTGCTTTAAGCAAAGCATACCCATTTTTCTACTAATGAAAGTAGCAGATAATTGGTATTAGCTATATCTCATACCATCTACAGCAACCGCCTTAGACAATCAGATGGTCCAGGAATACAGACAGATGTATCACTTGCAGCAGAGGTTTGATTGATAGAAGCCTGTTAACATTCAGTGATACAACATAAGTAGCAAACATAAAAGCTTAAGAGCGTATTTATTAATGTACAGAGTATAATAAATCCAGACCAAAAAAAAAACTGTCTGTTACAGCTCCCAGTGGTTCTATTAATGCAGAGAAAGACTTGCTTACCTATTATCAGTTGCACAACCTTTTAGCTCCCAAATCATTGTAAAAAATCATTGGAAAAATTGAAGAAAAAAGCAAGAAAGAAATAAAAGAAAAAACAACAGACAGTCCAATAATGGAGAATAGAGTTTCAAAGCTGGATACTACTGATTTCAATTTGAATTTAAAGCTGTAGTAAACCAAAAGCAGAAATGTAATATATTGCAGCTCACCAAGCCACTTAGTACAGTAGCTAAGTGGTTAGCACTTCCTCCTAGAAAGCACCAGGGTAGCCAATGCAAATCCCAACCACAACCCTACCTGCCTGGAGTTTGCATGTTCTCCCTGTGCTGTGTGGGTTTTCTCTGGGTAAGCCAGTTTCCTCCCACACTCCAAAGACATGCTGGTAGGTTAATTGGCCCTAGTGGACTGATGTGAATGTATACTATATATGTGAAGCACTGTGTAAATTGATGGTGCTATTTAAATACATGTAATAAAAAATTATTATTACATTCTTAGATGTGGTGGCTGCATTGGTTCTATTTTTTTAGGCATTTTTCCTTTATTTCCTTACTGATCTATCCAGTAAGTCTGTTAGTTTTCAACATTAAAATCAGCATTGAAATTTGATAAAAGATAAATGTAGATATTGCACTGTGCCTGGGTTCCCTTTCCGGATCCTCTCTGCTAGTTTCCGCTTTGTGGAGCGGTGATTCCAGCGTCCTGAGGGCTTCCTGGGCGGTGGAAAGCAAGGCTGGAGTGCAAGCAATGTCACTTCCGGGTGTTTTAAGCAGTATCACGCTATGTGGTTGCAATTCTTTTTACACATGACCTGGCTGGCAATGGTGAGCTGTTGATTAGGAGGCTGTGGAGGAGAGTTGGAGGAGACCGATAAAGGAAGGAGCAGGGTCCTGATGAGAGATTGTATATGCCTATATTTTCTTTAGTTCTGGTGAGTGCATCCCCAAAGGGGAACCTTTAAACACGTGGTGGAGTGCATTGGTGGATGGACTGATCAGATTGCGTCACATTGAATATAGAATTATCATCTTTACCATCCTAGTATGGGATGATGCTGGACTGTTTTTTAATTAATGATTATTAATTAATTCTGTCTTTGATCCTTTTATCGATACTAACATTAATTGATCTATTTATTGCTACATTTTATTCATTGATATTTTTATATATATTTTTCATCCGAATATTAGTGCATTACTATATTTATCCACTATTATATCAGTTTTTATTTTCTGATTATTAAGCGCTGCTACAGTATTTTAATAGGTTCGAATTTTATTACCTGTTATTTTATTGTATTTTTACATATGATCTTTATCTTAAGCAGCTGCTAGCAGTGCACTATTTTTTTGGTTGCACACCAAATAACGTATATATTTATTTGTTTATTTATATACTCCCTACACATGTTTACAAACCGCAAGAAATTACCATCCGTTTGAGCGCAGAGAGGTGTTTGATATAGGTGGGCCAGTATAGCAAACATCCATTTTTTACATTAGTTTTCAACTTACTTTAACAGACCAAGTTGCCCAGCAGAAGTGGCAGTTATAGGGTTGAGACAGGGGTGCATACAATGGTAAGCTTTTATTTAGTTATGTAAAAACTTTATCCCAAAAAGAAAAAAACTGTTGTTTGCTGGAATTCAGCTTTAAAGTGATATTAAAGGCAAATTTTTTGCCTTTAATGTCATACTTACCTGCTCTGTGCAGTGGTTTTGCACAGAGCAACCCCGATCCTCCTCTTCTCAGGTCCCCCGCCACCTATGCTAGCCCCTCTCTCATACCGAGTGCCCCAGAGCAGGCAGCTTGCAATGGGAGCACCCAAGCGGGCTCGCTTTGAGCTGCTGCTCTATGTGTTCATTCACACACAATGCCACGGCATGGTCCCACCCCCTCTCTCCTCATTGGCTCATTGGCTGTGATTGACAGCAAGAGGAGCAAATGGCTCCCACTGCTGTCTCAGCCAATGAGGGAGAGTCCCCAGAGAGCCGAGGCTCTCATGCACATCGCTGGATGGAGAAGGGGCTCAGGTAATCAGGAGTTAGAGTCCTGGACATCGCTGGACAGAGGTATTAGGGGGTGCTGGGATAGCTGCTACACACAGAAGGCTTTTTATCTTAATGCATTGAATGCATCAAGAAAAAAAACTTCTGCCTTTAAAAAAATAAAATAAAACCTGTCCAAAAAAAATACTGACCTTGACCTTTGACCCTGACCTAGACCCAAATACTAACCCTGGCACTGACATAAATCAAACCTTGATCTAGGTATTTTTTATTTTATTGAATTACATTTTTTTCACACTCACCCTTTTTTTTTTTTCTCTCTCTGCAATGTATCTTTCTCGTCCATTCACAGAGAAAGAAAACACAGTGGCAGGCTTCACAGTGGCGATCACTGTAATAGCCAATCAGAGGCTATGACAGCGATCAGTTGACCTGGAATTGGCCGGTTCGGGTTGCAATCATTAGAACGGGGCCCGAGGGGTCCTGGTGAGACCCCAGTCTCTGGGGGGTGCTGGGAGCGCGATGTGTGGCATGCTCCCAGCACAAAGAGAGATACTCAAACATCCAGCCCCACAGAAAAAAGCCCAGTGCAGAGGCGCTGCATATTTGTGTATGGTTGTGAAGGGGTTAATATCACTTTAAAGGTTTTAGTGGAACAAATTTGAGAGCTTAATTTGGCGAACTGGATTAAGAAAGATACTGTATAAACTGCACTACTGTACAATACAACAGTACAATGTGACTACTCAGCGCCAATGATTTTGAGGATTGCCCAGAGTTATTAGGCAATCATGTCTGGTTATAGTTATTTTCCTTATAATTAAAGTAATTCTAGATTTTATAGGCATGTTTCTGTTTCAGTAAATTTGAATTAGACAGTTTTTGATGCATATAGAGAGGAAGACGTAGTAATGAACACAAAAAAAAAAAAAACAAGATTACAGTATATAATATGTCCAATCTAATTATTTCAGTAAATAATACAAGAAGCTGCTATAGGCAGTGGGATCATAAGCCAGGTAACACATATTTCTCAACAATTATTATTAGATTCCTGTTACAAGGAGGATAGCAGTTAATACTTTGAAAGCCATAAACCCCAATAACTTTACAGGAAATGTTCCCAGCATAAACACTGCACATCCAACCCATTTTATGACTTTGGACTTGATGGGGCTGTGTACAGCAGATTTTCCAATGAAGAGCCTCAGATGTGTGACCCCAATTACAATAGATAATGTATCTGTGAAGCCGCCACAGAGCGCGGCAAGGCTCTATTTTTAAGGCGATCGGCCTTCAAAGTGTATTAAATTGTTGTATTGCAGCTTTCTCCTTTTGTTTCCACTTTGATTGGCTTTCCCATCAACAATATTCAAAGCAGATGAAAGCTGCACTGTGGTCTTGGATATCTTTTATCTTCTATTAATATGGAAATTGGAGAAATCTACCAATTCCATGACAATAAATGATAGAGAAATGAGTTTCCAAAAAGAAGCTAACAGAAGGGCCAGTTCTCTTCAAAAGAAAGTGACTGCCTGTCTGTTGATTTCTTAAGTCTATCTAATCTGAGACAGATACTGAAGTCAATTTAAAAGAAAAGCAAAACAGACAGGTATTCTAGCCTGCTGTATTTCTTGGAGAACACTTGCTGATGAGAATTTAATCTTATCCATATCCGCTGAATCTGCTGTTCACCTATGACTAGCCTGGATGAAAACTGGCTAGATGATTTATTCTCCTCTATTGGTTGGCACATAGGATAAGCCTGTAATGTATCATAGCTACTTAATGGGTGCAGTGAGACACTTTGCAGCATGGAAGATACCCCATACACTACAATGTAAATAGATAAATGTGGTGACACTTTCTGCTGGGCAAGGAGGCTAAATGTTTAATCTGTCAGTGGGCCAGCAAAATCCCAAAACATACAACGTTTTTAATTTCTGTGAACACTGGAAACACTCAAATTGGAAACTCAGATTGGAAAATAATTATTAGGGTTCAGTAGCTCACCAAGCAATAACTGTGCAGGTCTTGTAACCAAAAATACTATATCATAAGGAAATGACAGATGTTAGAGGAAACCTACTGAAAATAGAGGTTATTATAACAATCCACGCAGTGTAACCATAAAACATATTAAATGTACTTTATTGAGGAATCATTTTATAAATTTACAATACACTACCCAAAAATTTGAATTTATACACCTTCACCTTATTTAAAATTGACAACTTTTCAAAAACACTGTAGACTTTACCCAACAGGCCTTCATTTCCATCCTACATTTATTCTGGGCACCAGATTCACCAATTCGGCAAACCCATATGGTCATCAAGACCCAATCTACTAGCATTCCTTGTCCATACAAATATGTAAGCTAAAGGGTCCCAAGTGGCAAACCTAACACATCTAGAAATGATAAAATATGTCTTTTAAGTAAACCTGTACTATTTAGGCTTTTGCAAGAATCAGAAATTTACATTTTAATTTATTGCAATTGCGCAGGCTTACATCTGATGCCCCGTACACACGCTCGGAGATTCCGATGGAAAAAGTCTGATCGGATTATGTTGTCGGAAAATCCGATCGTGTGTGGGCTCTAGCAGACTTTTTCCGTCTGAATTTCGGACTGAAAAAGATTGAGAGCAGGACCTAAAATTTTCCGACAACAAAATCCGATCAGACTTTTTCCGAACGTGTGTATAGAATTTTGAAGCACAAAGTGCCACGCAAGCTATTGGCTACTGGTCTCTTCGTAGTCCTGTCGTATGTGTTATGGATTTTGTGGTCGGAATGTCCAACCGTGTGTATGGGGCATGAGACATTTATACCTGCTCCCTTTTTTAGGTATGCTCTATGACTAACACTTCAAAGCTCACTTTAGATATTTTAATTGCTGCCTATCAACTCCCTGACCCTTCCCACTATTTCACTGCTTCTGAGAACGCAGTGTGTGATGAAAGGCAGCAAATGTCAGACCTATATTAGATATACACACAGTATATATATATATATATATTTTATTTTATTATTTTTTTTATATATATATATATATATATATATATATATATATATATATTATATACATACATTACACACACACACACACACACACACACACACACACACATATATATATATATATATATATTTATATAGGATATATATATATATATATAGGATGTTCAGATTTTTGCCTAAGACCAGTCATGATTGGTTTTCTTTACTATTCATGTTCATTTGAATTATGCATGTCCAAGATGGCCCTTTCTAATTCTACTTGTATGGAACTCGCCAAAGCTCATTCTATTAAAAATAAAAAGACATAGTGAAATAATATTTGTATATATATATATATATATATATATATATATATATATATATATATATATACACACACACATATATACATACATACATATACATACACACATACATATACACAAATATTATTTCACTATACATACCCACACATACATACACATACATATACATATACACAAATAATGGGGGGGGAGGGGGTGATCTGGGGGGTGATCAGGGGGTGACAGGGGGTGTTTTGTGTGCCTATGTGTACTGGTGTCAGTGTACTGTTTGTGCACTAACCTTTAGATGTTCACAGCTCGGCGTTCCGGTCACATAGACCGGCGCACCGAGCGTGACATCACTTCCTCTGCCTGTGTTTTGATTGACACAGACAGAGGAAGCATCTGATTCGCCAGGAGCGATCGCGAGGGGGTGGCCAGAAACCACTGGCCGTCCCCTCATCCCGGATCGCTCCTGAAGCGATCCCGACCGTCCCCGCCGGCCGGGGGGGGTCCGATCGGACCCCCCACCCGCCGGAAGAATGGCACGTACAGGTACGTGGTTCTGCCTGTACGTGCCATTCTGCCGACGTATATATACAGGGGGCGGTCGGCAAGTGGTTAACATGCACATGAAGTTTAATGGCATATCAGTCTTAGTCTGTAGGGTTCAATATTGAGTTGGCCCACACTTTACAGCTATAACAGCTTCAACTCTTCTGGGAAGGCTGTCCACAAGGTTTAGGAGTTTGTGTCTATGGAAATGTTTGAACATTCTTCCAGAAGCACATTTGTGAGGTCAGGCACTGATATTGGACGAGAAGGCCTGGCTCTCAGTCTCTTCTCTAATTCACCCCAAAGGTGTTCTATCGGTTGAGGTCACGACTCTGTGCAGGCCAGTCAAGTTCCTCCACTCCAAACTCGCTCATCCATGTCTTTATGGACCTTACTTTGTGTACTAGTGTGCAGTCATGTTGGAACAGGAAGGGGGCATCCCCAAACTGTTCCCACAAAGTTGGGAGCATGAAATTGTCCAAAATTTCTTGATATGCGGACGCCTTAAGAGTTTCCTTCACTGGAACCAAGAGACCAAGCCCAGCCCCTGAAAAACAACCCCACACCATAATCCCCCCTCCACCAAATGATTTGGACCAGAGCACAAAGCAAGGTCCATAAAGACATGGATGAGCAAAATTTGGCTCAAGAAATTAGATAAGTTACATTTTAATTTGGACATGGTGTCAATAACTGCTTTACATACCCACTGGCATATATATGTACTGTACACAGTTAATTTTCTAATATTTCCAGACAAGAAGATGGCATTTGGGTAGGGTTTACCCCTGAAGCCAGAAAAGTCAGTAAGCATACCAGCAAAATCAAAAATGACAAATATGATGCCGCCTGTGGCTAGCATTAACACAGTAGTCTTTGTTTTTTTTACCCCCTTTCAACATAGTTTTATTACCTATTAATACTGTAAGTATTTTTTTTTTTCAAGTTAACGGGACCAACTTCCCAGCAAAAGTCGCACTGATAGGGATTATCATAATGGTCAGCTTTTATTTATATGACCAACTTCCCAGCAAAAGTCGCACTGACAGGGATTATCATAATGGTCAGCTTTTATTTATATGTTCCTCTTATCCCCCAAAACATTAGCTGAAGCTAGGCTTTAAATTTGTTAGTCACTTGTGCAAAGTCCATTTAAAATTCCACCAGTCCATCTAACAGTACCCTCTACACTGGGTGACAGTGCTGCTGTTGAAAAGTGGCTACATTGCTCATCCATAAAGGCATTGCGTGTAGCCACCCCAAGACAAGAAGTGTGTTACTGACCACATCAATAGGTGAAGAAAAAAAAAAACCTACAAAAAGAAAAATGAATGCAGTCACCATACCCAAGAATTGGTAAGCTGCAATATACTAAATTTCAATTTTTGGTTTTAGGTACACTCAATTTTGTTTCAAATTTAGTTTGAGTTTGTTATCAAGGGCTTGACTTCCCTGACTACTGTTCTAAGCCCCACCCAACCCTCTGCATCCTGCTTACTAAAATTACTGTAAAATGCCAGTATAATGTCCTCACCAGATAAGGACACTGCATTCAAGCTGGATGTACCCCTAATGTCAGAAAACACACTTCTAGCATCAAATTCAAACTAAATCAGTTGCACAAAAGAGTTTTCCAAGCCAATGGAGGCCAAAAAAGGCATATTATGATGTCTGCTCCTGGGTAGGGCTTTAAGTTTGGCTCACTGCAAGAACTGCTTTGCTGTTCCAGGCTATTATAAGACTTCAAAAACCCAATATAAAATTTCTAAACGTGATACAGTGCATTCAAACAACACTTCAATTAGGCCATTGATAGGCTACCGATATAACAAAAATATGAGAAGACATATCCCAGGGATATAAAAACACAGTATAACGCAGTACTCTATTCCACATTGCATTATCCTTGATGCTAAAACATCCTAACATTTCTGAGCATGTTTCTCTAAAAGGAAATAAAAAATAATATTGTATGCCTACTAATGGATACTACTTTAGAAAAATGTACATGTATTTCCACATTCCATTGATACTTTTCTCTTGTATACAGATTTCATTTTACTCATTTATATATTGCCAACGTTTTTCTACAGCACTCTAAAGAGTACATATTGTAGAATCGTTCACACCTGTTCCAATGCTCAAATCATTGCATGTTTGACACCAAGAGGGAGTTTTCTTTTTTATCACCCCCTCCCCCACGCTCCTTTATACATGGCAATTATTTTTAATAGTATTTATGAAATTACATGGATACTAATAATGGGCAGAACAAAACTGGAGACAGTAAAGATTTTCTTTATCTGAAGTTTTCATACATAGTAATGTTGGTAAAAAAATAATACAATTGAAGGTTTAATAGCGACATACCACTGTGAAAAAAGGTGAAATTATCTGCATGCAGAATATAGTATAATACAAGGTTTTAACAGCGATGCATGTAGTGCACCGCAGTGAAACATAGGAATAATAATGGCGTGCTAAATTAAATAAAATTGAAGGCTTTAATAGAAGTGCACCTGGTGAACCAAGGCGAAACATAGGGATAAAAGCAGCATGCATTGATAGTGACAGGCCTACAAGGGACTAAATTATAGTAATATGATCCTCTAAACAGCTGTAACTTAAAATACATAAGAACAAAATGGATATCCTGTCATTGCATGGGCCCCCACATGAGCAAATGTATACAATACACAAGCAGCAATCAGTCAACTGTTGTACGTAATACGTAGGTAACAAGATAAAAACAGGACAATACCCAGGTAACAAGGCAATTGTGACTACATGAAGGAAACAAACAGGCAATGATAACTAAACTATTTGGGGGCAACAAACTGACAATTGTGACAACGTGCATACGGCATTTGGAATAATACATAGGCACACGTCAAGGATCCCAAAGCAGTATTGAGATTCCAGACCACAAAAATCTTTATTTATTCCAAAAAACTCAACCAATGATCACAGAAGACATTCCATGTCTGTGTAGGCCTCAGGAATAAATAAGAAATCTACACCCAGTATGTTTTCTTTTGAAGCACCACCCAACACACACACTGCCCCCCCCCCCCCCAAGTCATTACATTCCACAGGAAGACCCTCTGTAAAGAGGACAGGAATCTAAGGATGTTAGGCCACATACTGTACACATCCATGTTCCAGCCAGGTAACAAACCATGACAACTAAAAATCAGTGCTCTATCATGTTAAATTAAACTACCGTAATCGACATGAATCTCAAAACGAAAAAAAAGAGTAGTGCAAAAAGACAAACCTTATATACAAGTGAATATTGTGCAATAACATTAATAAATGTATTCAAACAGCAAACATAGAAATAATCCACATAAAAGAAAGTCCCAATTTTGTGATCAAATCCTGTAAAACATTTGTTGTGAAAAAAATACATTGTCAGCAGTGAACCACTGCAAACTAAATTGTGCTCCACAAGTGTGCCACCAGTGCTGCAAAGCTTCATACCAGATATGTACCAGCAATGGAACAAAGAGCAAATGTCATAGTGTAATATCAAAAAATTACTTAAAATGTATATAAGCCACTCACACGAGAAGATGAAAGATCAACAATACACGGCATGCATGATGACATCACAAACCAAGCTCCACCGAACACATTTCTTCTACACAGGCATCATCAGGGAAGGAGGCTGGCCAGCAACGTCTAAAGTACAGTTTATATATCAATTGCGAAAGAAGGATCAAAGCACTCTGCAATAAATGAAACCGGAGACCGTCGAAACATCAGGTTGTGAAATAAAGTATCTCCTGTAGGCAAACCACATGTGCTGATAGTTTGGAGAAAAAGTTGAAAGCTTTAGTGCGTTTCGGAGAGTTGAGACCTTGTACATTAAGCGTCAATCTATTATTTAGAGAGGATAGCTAAAAAGAGGCTACTGAATGTGAAACAAAGGGTTTCCTCTCTGTAGGAGAGAAGGTTAGGGAGGGTTGGGTTATTCTGTAAAGTAGGAATAGGGGAGGGAATTCAACAGGGGTTGTGCAGCATATATAAACACTGATGAAATAGGTGTTTAAGAGAAGCTTCCTAAAAAGTAGGCAAAATATAAAAGGGAAAGGGCTCCTTATTGAAGCGGGTATCCAAAGGGGGGTGATAATCACCAACCAGTGGATATAAATATCCCAAAGAGCTTCCAAATAAATGTTGAGCACTTGAGGAAGAAATGGAGGTGTGGTAAGCTGTCTCCGGGACTACAACAACCATTAAACATTTTAGAAATAAAAACTGTTTTACCAACGAGTCATAAGTTTAGAATAAGTTTAATGTAACGGTTAAATTGCATATTATAATGTAAAGTAGGATAATTCCAAATAGAATTATAGAAGTTATCAAAAGAAAAAGTAAACTATTGAGTAGACAAGGGGTAATCAATAGAAAAGTAGAGAAATAAAAAGAAAAACAGAGTAGACAAGGGGTAATCCTTGTATATGGATTTGTGGACAAATTGTTTAAAAACTGACAAAACAGATCACTAAGCCGAGTAACTACCAGAGTATGTAATAGACTTATGCCGCGTACACACGTACGGACTTTTGCCGGCGGACCTAAGTCCAGCGAACAATCCGCTGGACTTTCCCGCTAGGTACGCCGGACTAAAAAGCGAACGGACTTGACCACACACGATCACGCAAAAAGTCCGGCGGTTCACGCGATGACGTACGCACGTACGACGGGACTAGAAAAAGGAAGCTCGAGATCCCAAACGACACCCTTTGGGCCCCGTCAGCTAATCTCGTGTATATCGCGTGTTAGTTGACGTTTGGTTAGAGACGATTCGCGCTTCTCAGACTTCTGCTTAATTCGTTCGCTTCTGCCGTTCAGTTTGTGCTTGTGAGGTTTGTATCTGGCTTTCAGTGCGTGTGGATCAGTTCCTACCTGTTCTCAGGCCGTTCTGGTCCGCTCGTTCCTGTTTTTCAGGTCGTTCTTCATAGGCCTTGCTGTTCTTCAGTGCGTTCTGTTAAGTTGTTTGTTTGATCAGCCGACCGTTTTGAAGCCATGGAGTGTGGACGTACTCGGGAACGAGTTCGTGCTGTGCAGGGGCTCGGTGTTGCGGTTAGCACCTTGGCACGAGCCCGGTCCATGAACAGGGTGAGGAGGAGTTCATGGACCAAGAATTGGTTGCGCCAGCGTGACCAATTCTCGCATATGCCTTTGCTCCGTGAGATCCGTGAGAATAATCCTGATGATTTCAGGAATTATCTCCGGATGACGGACCCCATTTTTCACCGTCTGTTGGCTTCGCTGTCCCCTTATATTAGCAGGCAGAATACCTGCATGCGGCAAGCCATCAGTGCGGAGCAGAGGCTAGTCGCCACGTTGCGTTACTTGGCGACGGGGAGAAGCTTGCAGGACCTCAAGTTCACGACAGGCATCTCCCCCCAGGCTCTGGGGCTCATTATTCCAGAGACCTGTTCTGCCATTATCCACGTCCTGCAGGAGGAATACATTAAGGTAAGTCTTCTCTTTTAAAATTACCTATGTCTTGTATGTTTGTTAATGTAGTGCATCAATGTCATCATTAGCTAATTACCATGATAGGACTATTCTATGAATGTCGCCTATTCCTTTTTTTTTTGTTGTTTTTTTTTTTGTCTAGTATTTTATGTTTGACTTATCGAAATAGTTTTAAGAATGTATTATTTAGTGGGTCACATGCATATTTGCTTGCACCAACCTCCCCAGCATGGAAGCTTGGCCCCCTAAACACCCCTAGCCTAGTCACTTTCTTTGGTTAAAAATGTATATTACCAGCTCCATTGTACAGCTTTACTCACCCCCCCTTTCACCCCCCTTGACCCTCATTTTTAAATTGATTGCATGTGTTTTTGGTCAGCTTGTAATTATCCCAACCCCCCCACACACCCCCTGATAATTAATATCATGTGTTTTTGGTCAGCTTGTAATTATCCCCACCCCCCCCACACCCCCTTATAATTAATATCATGTGTTTTTGGTCAGCTTGTAATTATCCCCACCCCCCCCCACACACCCCCTGATAATTAATATCATGTGTTTTTGGTCAGCTTGTAATTATCCCCACCCCCCCCACACCCCCTGATAATTAATATCATGTGTTTTTGGTCAGCTTGTAATTATCCCCACCCCCCCCACACCCCCCCTGATAATTAATATCATGTGTTTTTGGTCAGCTTGTAATTATCCCCCCCCCCCCCCCCCCCACACCCCCTGATAATTAATATCATGTGTTTTTGGTCAGCTTGTAATTATCCCCCCCCCCCCACACCCCCTGATAATTAATATCATGTGTTTTTGGTCAGCTTGTAATTACCCCCCCACCCCCCCCACACCCCCTGATAATTAATATCATGTGTTTTTGGTCAGCTTGTAATAATCCCCACCCCCCCCACACCCCCTGATAATTAATATCATGTGTTTTTGGTCAGCTTGTAATTATCCCCCCCCCCCCCCCACACACCCCCTGATAATTAATATCATGTGTTTTTGGTCAGCTTGTAATTATCCCCCCCCCCCCCCACACACACCTTTAATTAATTGCATGTGTATTGTGTGACCTTACCATTATTTACTCCCCACCCACATCCCCATTATTATCTTCTCTGGTCCATCAGAGGGGTCATCAATCAGAGATTTGTCCCTTTTATCCTTAATCTTTTGGCTTTATTTCAAGGATTTACAAAATAAATACATATGTTCTTCCAAATTGTTTTTTAATTTGTTGCATTTAGTTTGGTGTTTTGGCTGGTTTATAATTTCAATTGTATCTTTCTGTTTGACTTCACAGTGTCCCTCCACGCCACAGGAATGGCAGACTGTGGCTTCCCAGTTTGCTGCCCGTTGGGACTTTCCCAACTGCGGAGGGGCGATTGACGGCAAACACGTGCGAATTGTGCCCCCACCCCATTCGGGGTCATACTATTGGAATTATAAGGGGTTCCATAGTATCGTGTTGATGGCGGTGGTGTCGGCACACTATGAATTTCTGTATGTGGATGTGGGGAAAAACGGCCGGATGTCGGACGGAGGAGTCTTCAACCACACGGAGTTCGGTCATCGTCTCCAAACTGGTGGGCTGGAGCTGCCACCAGATGAAGATAATGTGGAGGGACTCCCGTTCGTCTTCATTGCCGACGAGGCGTTCGGTCTGGGTGACCATCTGATGAGGCCATTTCCCCAACGATCCCTCACCCCTGAGAGGAGGATTTTTAATTATCGGTTGGCCAGAGCAAGAAGGGTGGTGGAAAATGCCTTTGGTATTATGGCCAACCGTTTCAGATTGCTCCTTACATCGCTACATCTGGCAGAGTACAAACTCAATACTATTATTCTTGCATGCTGTGTCATGCACAATTATTTACGGAAACATTCAGGAACATACTCCTTACCAATTGGCCCTGAGGCCGGAGTGGAAGGCAACATGACAGGGCTGGATAATCGCCCTCTTGGTTCCGCACCACAATCAGCCCAGCAAGTGCGGGACCTTTATTTACAGTATTTTAATGGTAGGGGGGCCATTGAAATGGCAGCAGACCCTTAAACCATCTTTTTCATTTACAATGAATAAATACAGTTATTTATGTTTGAAATATTGGTCGTTTCGTATTGTTTGGCTTTTAATTTGGCCTGTTTTATATGTTGTCCTAGTGCACATCTTAATAGTGGCAAACTTGTTTAGCGTTTAGTAAATAAGCCCCTTTGTCAATGAACCACAACATGTTTTTGTCAAACTGGTAGTATTTAAAAAGAAGAAGCCACACATTTTTGAATTTGTGCAAACATTATTTTTTTTTTATTATAGTGCACATCCAAAACTTTTTTTTTTTTTTTTTTTTTTTTTTTTTTTTTTTTATTTTTTTTTTTTTTTGTTTTGGTTTTTTGGTTTTTTGGTTTGTTTTTTTTTTTTTTTTTTTTTTTTTTTTTGGAACATGATTTTTTTTTTTTTTTTTTTTTTTTATGTTATCTTTTTGACATTTTTTTGGTGTTTTTCTCACAACATATTGTTTTTTTTTTTTGGGATTGATTTTTTAAAACAAACATAAAAACATGTTTAAAATTGTTTAAAAATTTTGTCTTAGCATTTGAAATTATTTACACAATGTAAAAGTCCAGAACTTACAAAGTTCAACAGGTAACCCATGAACAGAAGAAGCCAAATTTTGAATATGCACACTAATTTAACTGGAAAATGGGTAATGTCAACATGTGCTATGTTCCATCATGGGGAATCAATGGACGTGTTTTGTGTGTGAAACCCCTTCCCTCTCACCTACTAGCATTAGGGGTTGCAAACACAAAATGCGTCCATTGAGATCCCCTGATGGCACATAGCACATGTTGACATACCGTGTGCATATTTAAAATTTGGCCTCTAAAATTAGTTAAACAGCGCTTCAAAAGGGAATGAAGGACATGATTGATGTTAAGAAATGTAAAAGGGGTCTTTAGATTCTCCCCAAAACATCAATCATGTCCTTCATTCCCTGCTGCATGGTGGCCATCTCCTTCTGCATGTTTTCCAGCTGCAGATTCCAGGCCATGATCTGCCCAATAAGCCTGTGGGCACTGTCAGTGGTAAATGGCTCCGCAGCTTGTCGTTCCACAAACAGATCAGCATCACCTAAAAGTTGGGTAGAGAAAACACAAGAAAAAAAGTGTCAAAAACATGCAGACCTTAATTTATTAGCTCAATCTGTGTTCTGAGACACTCACTTGGTGGGGTGCAGATTTGATCGACTTCAACGACCTGTTCCGCCACATCCACGCGTGGGCTTGGGCTAACTGCCCAATTAGTCTGGTGAGGCCGGGAGGTCCTCGTAGGTTCGGACTGACGTCTGAGTCTTTTGCCCCCTATGGTAATGGAACACAAAAAGGTACACTTTTGAATCACACTGATATTTGAGTGGCAAAATAGGATTAGTAAACATTGTTTAAAAGTCTTGCCAATTATTAGCAGTTTGTTAGAAGATCCTACTTGAAGACAGAATTGAAATGTCTATCTAATGAAACTCCAATACTTAAAGCGCCCTTCAACCCTAAATTTGAACTTCCGCTCATTGGATCCCTGCACCCCTGTGGTGTCTTATTTTGAACGTTTTAGGGGGGATGGGTTGCAGATACCTGTGTAAGGCAGGTATTTGCACACACATCCGGCCCTAGACTCCCACAGAAGTATACGCCACATCCCGTCCCACCGTGCTGTCTGCTGGGACACACAGGGGTCCCCGAGCTTGCGCGGACCAGTCCTATTGCATTGCGCAACTGGCGCATGCCCAATAGTGACCCGGGAAGTGAAGCCGCAAACATTAATTTCATGATTGCAAGATCAGAGATTGTAGCTGCACCATCCAAGGGACAGGTGAGTGTACTTCTTTGAAAAGTCACCACCTACAGTATTTAGAGATGATGAGCATTTTTTGGGAATTGTGAG
This sequence comes from Lithobates sylvaticus, assembly GCA_028564925.1. NCBI lineage: Eukaryota > Metazoa > Chordata > Amphibia > Anura > Ranidae > Lithobates > Lithobates sylvaticus. The sequence goes on along the minus strand of CM053036.1, from coordinate 121,439,813 downwards.
CATGAGACCCTGCTTAACATATTTATCCCCCCCCCCCAAAACAGCCTCTGGAGTCCCTGTGTAAGTTACCCGTAAAACCCTTACTACAGCAGTAATTGTATAGATAGTGACAATAATAAACAACCTTACAACTCCAACAACCCAAAGCCAGGTAAACTCAATAAACGTTATGAAGACAAACGGAACTTTCATCAAATATGCGCAAGTTTCACGAACGAATGGTAATAACATCTGCGCAAGTTTCAGGTACGAATGGTAATAACATCTGCGCAAGTTTCACGGACGAATGGTAATTACATCTGCGCAAGTTTCAGGTACGAATGGTAATAACATCTGCGCAAGTTTCACGGACGAATGGTAATTACATCTGCGCAAGTTTCAGGTACGAATGGTAATAACATCTGCGCAAGTTTCACGGACGAATGGTAATTACATCTGCGCAAGTTTCAGGTACGAATGGTAATAACATCTGCGCAAGTTTCAGGTACGAATGGTAATAACATCTGCGCAAGTTTCACGGACGAATGGTAATTACATCTGCGCAAGTTTCAGGTACGAATGGTAATAACATCTGCGCAAGTTTCACGGACGAATGGTAATTACATCTGCGCAAGTTTCAGGTACGAATGGTAATAACATCTGCGCAAGTTTCACGGACGAATGGTAATTACATCTGCGCAAGTTTCAGGTACGAATGGTAATAACATCTGCGCAAGTTTCACGGACGAATGGTAATTACATCTGCGCAAGTTTCAGGTACGAATGGTAATAACATCTGCGCAAGTTTCACGGACGAATGGTAATTACATCTGCGCAAGTTTCAGGTACGAATGGTAATAACATCTGCGCAAGTTTCACGGTACGAATGGTAATTACATGTGCGCAAGTTTCAGGTACGAATGGTAATAACATCTGCGCAAGTTTCACGGACGAATGGTAATTACATCTGCGCAAGTTTCAGGTACGAATGGTAATAACATCTGCGCAAGTTTCACGGACGAATGGTAATTACATCTGCGCAAGTTTCAGGTACGAATGGTAATAACATCTGCGCAAGTTTCACGGACGAATGGTAATTACATCTGCGCAAGTTTCACGAACGAATGGTAATAACATCTGCGCACGTTTCACGGACGAATGGTAATTACATCTGCGCAAGATTAGACATATCAAGTATAACCATAGTAGCGCACGTGCTTGACTTACTTTTTTTGATGGCTTTTCGAATTCTCCTGTATTGATCGTGCTCCCTGGATTTGATGTCGGACCATCGTTTGCGCAGTTGATCCTTGCCCCTTCGTACGCCGAATTTCTGCTCCAGGGTGCTGACGATTGTAGTGAGAATCTTGTCCTTGCGCAAGTTGGGACGAGGGTACGGGCCATTTTCCCCGTCGTAATCTTCCCTTTGGAGGATGTCCACCATCTCCACCATCTCTTCAAAGGCCATATTGGTGGCCTTATATCTGCTGCTGGATGTAGATGTGTTGGCTTCTTGGCTTTCCTCCGCGCTACTGGCTGAGAATGTGTCCGCCATATTCATGAATTAATTCACCAACAATGCAACGAGGGGAAGCGGGGCGGGGAATACTCGTCATGAGGAACGTCATGGGCGGGCGACGCGGAGGACGCAGGCGGACTTCGACGCGTGCGCAGTGTATATAAGGCTGTTTGAGGGGCCCACGTGTTCCCGAACGGAAGTAGCGAGCGCTCTGTACGAAGGTAAGTGTTTTCTAGGATGCATTACTGTGTTTTTTTTTGGGTTTTGGGCCAGCATTTTTTAAGGATATGTGTGTGTTGCTGCCTGTGTGTAGGGGTTGCTGCCTGTGTGTAGGGGTTGCTGCCTGTGTGTATGGGTTGCTGCCTGTGTGGATGTGTTGCTGCCTGTGTGTAGGGGTTGCTGCCTGTGTGTAGGGGTTGCTGCCTGTGTGTAGGGGTTTGCTGCCTGTGTGGAGGGGTTGCTGCCTGTGTGGATGGTTGCTGCCTGTGTGTAGGGGTTGCTGCCTGTGTGTAGGGGTTGCTGCCTGTGTGTAGGGGGTTGCTGCCTGTGTGTAGGGGGGTGTTGCTGCCTGTGTGGAGGGGTTGCTGCCTGTGTGTGTTGCTGCCTGTGTGTAGGGGTTGCTGCCTGTGTGGATGTGTTGCTGCCTGTGTGTGGGTGTGTTGTGTAATGTTTGTTAAGAAAAACTGGTTGTGCGTTTTAAGTAACATTTGTGTTTTTGGTCTTTTGTATTGCCATTACTAACAAAACAGAAACAAACATGTCATCACCCCAGTTGAATCCATTCAAGGACCAGCAGTTCATGTCCGAATTCATTGCCCTGTACAGAAAAAATACCAACCTGTGGCAGCTCAAGAACCCTTTGTATGGCAATAGGGATGTCCGGAAGGCAACACTGGGGCCACTTGTGGCTTTTGTGAAGACTAAAGTCCCCAACGCAAACACCAAGTTTGTGGAAGCCAGAATTGCAAGTTTAAGGCACATGTACAAGCGGGAGCGCAAGAAGATTGAGGAATCAGTCAGATCAGGAGCAGCAGCAGAGAATGTTTATGTACCCAAGCTGTGGTACTACAACCAACTGACTTTTATAGGTGACCAGATGGAACCCAGGGAATCACTGTCGACTCTTCCCTCCACCCTTCCCTCCACTCTTCCCTCCACTCTTCCCTCCACCCCAGCTGAGGCTTCCACGGAAGGAGAAGACCCCTCCACCTTGGAGCAGGCTGATGCGCCCAGCTGGAGCCAGGTATATATTTAGTAGCCTAAATTGTGATTGTGTGAATATTAATGCTGTCAACGTTAAAATGTGAAACAATTAACACCCTGAACTCAGAATTGTGAAAAAAACTGACAAAAATTATGCACACTTCTAAAAAGTGTTGGTGCAACATATCGATACATATATAGTGTATACATACATCCAGTAGTGGCAAAAAAAGCGTTAGACAACATTGGTGATCTGCTTGGAAAATGCAGGGGTCCAAATGATAGCCTTTTGGATCTTTTGGAAAATTTAGATGCTCGTTCCTAAGTTTACAATTGGATGATTGAGTAGGCCAGAAACCACAAAACAGGTGTTTGATTTTTGTTTTTATTTGCACACAGGATGAGCTGACCCAGGATGATGCCGGGACAAGTGGTATGGAGGAGGAGGAGGACATGCCCAGCGAGAGCCAGGAGGTGGCTGGGCCCAGCACGAGCCAGAGTGACAGCCAGACCCAATTAAGAAGTCTACCTCGACCCCTGCCCTTACCCCCAAGAAGGCCCAGGAGGATGACCATTGTGGAGGAGGAATCACTGGAACTGATTCGGAAGGCGAGTGCGATTCTCGACAAACCCCCCCTTCCAGAAGAGGGCTATGGCAGCTACGTGTCCAGCAGGTTGCTGCAAATGGAGAGGGGCCAACGGCACCTGTGTGAGGGCCTAATTTCTGAGGCAATTAGGGGGGGTTTGAGGGGTGAATTACGAGAATCCACCCGCCTGACCCATGAAGGCCCGACACCAACTTCTCCTCCTCCTCCTCCTCGTCTTCCTTCTCCTCCTCCTCCTCCTCCTCCTCCTCCTACTCCTCCTCCTACCACAAGTCAGCCTCCAAGGAAGCGTGCAGGGAAGACTGCAGGGAAGAGTGCAGGGAAGCGTGGTGCGAAGAGTCGGAAGTGATTGCCTGGCTTCAGTCTGGTCTCACAGAAGACACAGGCTGTTGTAGTGCCACAGCTTGGGGACATAGATGTCATCTGCTGCTGTTCCTGGTCTGTCTGATTCCTGGTCAATCTTCTTGTGCTCCCTATATTGTATGAAATGTGCCCAAGCTTAATTTTTGGCTTCACAAACTTGGTGTCTGCCGTTGGGGCAAAAAGTCTTCACAAAATCTACAAGTGGCTCCAGTGTTGCCTTCCTATTTTGTTTTGCCTTGTTTGTTTTAACCAGAATAAATGGTCATTTAATTTTCATCAAATAATGATATACGTGCTTGTTATTCAAAAACATAGTTTCTTTAGGAGTAGGCAGGTACATGTCTAAACATTCATTTGACAATACAAGTGTAAAGTGCAAGTTCAATGGAACTGCAAGTGCAGTCGCTGGAAAGGTGAGGTTTAAGATCGGAATTAAGGGCAAGCTCTGCTGACTCCACAATTGTATCATGTGTAATAACTAATCCTTTTGATAACCAACAAATAATAAAAAATATCTATATAGAGATATATGTACATATATATATATATATATATATATATATATATATATATATATATAATTTTATTTTTATACACGTATAGATCTATATATCTATATATATATATATATATATATATATATATATATATATATGTAGATATCGATATATATTTTTTTGCGCTTATTGAGAAATATAGATATATTTTTCATTTGGTGATTTGGATATCTATATCTATATCTATATATATCTATATCTATATATATATATATATATATATATATATATATATATATATATATATATATATAATATATATATATATATATATATATATATATATACAAATATATAACTTCACTAAAGAATGCTGAAGAAAAAACGTTCGGGAGTACTCTGCGTGAATATACAAGCAGCAAGGCAAAATCATTCTTCAAGTACGATACCATACAAATCCCGCTGTCAGAAAAAAAAAAAAAAAAATTTTAAACAGCGTGACGATTGTGCGAGCTTCAAAACGAAGGCTAGTTTTACCAGACCGAGCGAGTCCGTGACATAATAGCTACTGAGCATGCGTCCTTTTTGGTACGCCGGACCATACTACACACGACCGGATTATCCGCTGGACTGCCAAGTCCAGCGGATAATTTGAGAACAAAACCTGAAACTTTAGTCCGCCGTACTTTGGCCAAAAAAAGTCCGCCGGCGCCTACACACGAGGGGATTATCCGCTGGACTTCGGTCCAGCGGATAATCCCGCGGGATAGTCCCTTCGTGTGTACGCGGCATTAGTAAAAGAGAACCTTTCATTGGTAATATACCCTGGAGACAAATTAAGAGTATAGACTCCAGGTGGTGTTGCCCCTAGGGCTTAACGTATGTTGTGTTGAAAGGGCTAAGCCCTATAGAAAGGAGAAGAAATTAAAAAATAGATATCACCCATATATAATACATCACTCTCTTATTTCCTATAGATCCTGCGGCCCGTGCCACTGCCTATAATGATACTCCCTTGAGATGGGTGGAGCACTTTAAATATCTGGGGGTGGTGGTTTCTAGACAGGTTTCAGACTATATAACCTTAAATCTAACACCTGTGATCCAGGAGACTCAACAACGGCTGAAGGCATGGGAGTCATTACCTCTCATTGTTAGGACGTATAAATCTAATAAAAATGAATATCTTACCTAAATTTACATATCTATTTTTTTAACTCTCCGCAGTGGATCCCTAAATCATTTTTTATTAGGCTGCATCATATTTTTTCAGCATTTATATGGAGATCAAAGCCCCCTAGATATAGCTGGGCAATATTGGTATCCCCGGCTTCCCAGGGTGGCTTGGCATGTCCAGACTTTTATAAATATTATCTGGCCTCTCAGCTAGTAACAGCGGCCTGGTGGCTTAATCCAGATATCTCCAATTCTGCCATTCGGGTAGAAGCAGCAGTGTTGGGATCCTTGGAGGCACTGAAATTTTTGATTTTTCGTGGCCTTCGTGCTCCATATTCAATTACATCGTTAATGTGTACTACGTTACGCGCATGGGAAGAGAGTCTTAAAATTGAACGATTTCTTTTACAGGCAATTTCGCCTAATGCTCCTCTTCGGTTAAATCCTACTTTGAAGCATTTTTATACAATGCCCGACCCTCATGCCTGGACTAAATTTAATATAAAAACAGTGACCCAAATTATTTTGGACGAATCCTTGATTCCATTCTCCAAACTGATCTCTGACTTTAATGTCCCTCAGCTATATTCCTTTCGTTTTTGTCAACTCTCCCATGCCTTCAGCTGCCAATCCCCTCCACGACTAGTGCAATCTGCCTTAGAGAAGCTTCTTAGATCAGACTGTACAAAGAATGCTGTTTCCAAATTATATCTTCATTTAACAACTGTATCCCTTCTAAATTTAGAAAAATTAAGGCTTAAATGGTCTAAGGATATCCCCGAACTTGACAATGATGACTGGGGCTGGAATGATATATGGGGCTCTCCTTTTAAATTTTCTTGTCTCCTTAAGAGACCGACTGATACAATTTAAGATAGTTCACAGGGCATACTACACTCCTCATAAATTACATAAAATTAATTCAGACCTTGCCCCTAGTTGTTGGCGATGTGGGGAGATCCCTGGAGACTTTACTCATATATTCTGGACTTGTCCAGCTATAGTGGGGTACTGGGAAGAGATATTAGCCTTTATATTTGAAATTACTTTTATTCCACTACAACTATCAATGGCAATATGTATTCTGGGTTTGATAGAGCAATATATTCCAACAGCAGCAGGGCGTACTTTGGTGGGGCTGCTTTTGTTCTATGCTCGAAAAGCTATAGCTCTCAGCTGGAAAAAGAACATCACCCCATCACTTGCTATGTGGAAACAACTTATTAACAGTAGCCTACCATTATATAAGAAAACTTATATTAATAGAGGTCGTCTTCTTATATATGAAAAGGTTTGGTCTAAATGGATGATTGATCCCTCCACAGCTTCAGAGGCCTCTTAGAGCTATATAAAACTCTTGGCCCATACCCTGTTAGTTACTGGGCAAATGTCTATGACTATTAGATATAACATAGGATTGTATTATGTTTAAATCAAGCAGGCACAAATACCATGTAAGGCCAATGTATGTATGTGGGCTCTTTTCTTTTTTTTTCTTTTTTTTTTGGTTGTCTTGTCCTTGGTTTTGTATGCTTATTATTTCTGTAATTGTAAAATGTCTGTTTTTGTTTTTGTCTGTGGTTTTTGGAAAATAAATAAAAACGTATATTTAAAAATATATAATACATCAGTCTGTAATATCTTCTTCTTCGGGTAATGGTGAAGAAAAGTGTCCTCTTTTGTGAGGGCTAAGAGGGACATGAGCTGCCTGGGGGTCCTGGAGCTGTTGAGAGGATGAAGAGTTAATTTGATGTTCATGTCCATCTGTTATTGTTGCAGGTGTTGACAGGTAAAGGTCTTGAATAGTGGTGAGAAGGTCATTCGTCGATTTGCAGGTATACGAATTTCCTTTATAGGAAAAGCGAAGAGAAAAGGGGAAACCCCAACAATGGGATATGTGGTGGTATTTGAGAACTTGGAGGTGTGGTTTAATTTCTTTGCATTTAACTAGTGTAAATTGAGATAGGTCTTGGAAGATTTGGTACCTATGTCCCTAGAAAATCAAGGATTCTTTATTTCTTGCAGCTTCCATCAATTGCTCTTTTGTGCGAAAATAGTGCAATTTCATAACCATATCTCTAGGGGGGGGTCCATCTTCTTTACGTGAAGTTAGGGCTCTGTGAATAATCATCTTTAAGGGATTCCAACTCTTCAGTATGTGTAGAGGTAGTGATGTTGGGGCGTGGCCAAGACCGGCATGTGAGAGGACGCATCTCCCACAGCTCCCGGCGTTGATCCGGCACCGATCCTCCCCCAGCCACCTAACCGAGCTCTGAGCGCCCTATGCTGCACACCTGCCCTCAGGAGACCCCTGTGGAACCACCGCCGGCCCTCTGTACCAGAGGAATGACCCGAAAAAGCCAGATGGAAGCCGCGAGCCCAGAAATCCAAGATGGCGCCGCCGCGCTCGCAGGGAAAGGGACGCCACGAGGCCCGGACAAATCAAGCCACAAGGCAAGTAAACCTCCCAAATCTGTGGGGAAAGAAGGCCCAAAGGACATGCTATACTATGCCCAGAGACTGTCAGGGACAGGAGGCCCGGAGCAGTCGTCCCGCGCCAGTGACCAAATACATAGGCCGCAAAGCCTGCAGCCAGTACAAGGCCCTGCATGCTGGGGTGAGGAGGAGGGGGAAGGGGTTGCAGCCCCAGGCCTGGACTCACAGGCCCAAGACTCCCAGGAAGACCCGCAGCCCACCTTGGCAGACATACTTAAGGCAGTGCATAACTGTACAGCATCTGTTAACACCCTGAAAGAGCAGTTTGGGGGCCTCAGGGAGGATGTGTCCCTATTAAGACAAGACATGCAGAAGATTAGGGAACGCACCACTGCGGTGGAAAGCAGGGTCAGTGAAATGGAGGACTATGTACAACCCATGGCCCAGGATGCTAGAGCTGCCCTGCAAATGGCACGAGATGCATTCGATCGTGCAGAGGATTTGGAAAATCGTTTGCGCAGGAACAATGTTCGCATAGTGGGTCTGCCAGAAAAGGTGGAGGGCAGAGACCCCACTGCATATATAGAAGGATGGCTCCTGGAAGTTTTCGGTAAAAATGCATTTTCCCCACTATTTGGGGTGGAAAGGGCACACAGGGTGCCCTCCCGCCCCCCACCACCAGGGGGCCCCCCCAGGTCGTTCCTTGCAAGAATACTACATTACCGTGACAGAGAGGCAGTGCTCCGCCAAGCCAGAGAGAAAGCAAACATTCAGTTCAATGGGGCCCGGGTGTCCTTTTACCCAGACTTTTCAGCAGAAGTTCAGAGGCGCAGAGCCAAATTCCTGGATGTTAAGCGTCGACTCAGGACCCTACAAATACCATATGCCATGCTGTACCCCGCTAAACTCAGAATAGCAGTCAGAGGCCAAGCCCAATTCTTTGAATCTGCCAAAGAGGCCGCATCCTGGCTCGACCACAATGAACAGGCCCTGCAAAGACGTGCACAGGAGGATGAGGACTGACACTACCGCAGACACGCTGTTTGGTAAACGCATAAGCTCACGGATGAGCAAATGCTCCTCCACCTCTCTTGTTTACTAGGGGGATGAACCCCCACATATTTGGTTCAGTTGACACTCCCTGGCTGGGGGACAATATATTACAAAGCACCAAGAGAGCACTATGGTTACAACAACGTTACAACTTAAAGTGACTGTCGCATGCGATGGGCGCCAGAAGGGCGCCAAAGTTGTTTACCCTGCCCGGTTGGCAGAGGACCAGGTTTACAGGCCTATTTGGGCTACAAGTTTCACTAACATTTTATTTCTTGGCTACTGTTGGCCGTACCAGGTACACCACTTGAAGGATGAACACCAAGATCGTTTACACAGAAGACACACTGTAAGACTGGGATACAGGAGGCTGCCCGCACGTTTATCTGATGGACCGTATGTATGCTTGCACCCACACATAATCCGCCACAGGACATTCATGGTTAGGATACATGGCTAAAATCCCCTTGGTATCTTGGAACATTCGGGGCCTACATTCCCCCTTAAAGAGGACTATGACTTTCATGTGCTTGAAGAAATTTCTCCCTGGGGTAATCTGTTTTCAAGAAACACATTTGACCACTGAAACGGAATGTTTTTTACGATATTCATGGGTAGGGAAAGCTTACCACTCTACACATACCTCCTTTTCAAGGGGGGTAAGTGTATTGATACATGCTGCCCTGGACTACCAGGAATTTGAAAGTGTTATAGATAAGGAGGGGAGATTTGTTTTTCTACACTGTAGATTTAATACGTTGATATGTGTATTGGCTTGCATTTACATCCCCCCGCCGTTCACGACGGCGGTACTCCGGCTCCTCCTGACTTTTCTGGATGGTAGGCCTGATGTGCCGTTGCTTGTACTCGGGGATTTTAACTGCTGTCTGGATTTGGTGGCGGATAGGCACCCCAGCCCTAGACCCTCTGCCCTCTCCAGGGGCACCCCCCTGGCGCGGTTGTTGCAAGAGGTGGGATGGGTTGATGTCTGGCGACACCGTAACCCGGACGCAAAACAATTTACGTGCTTTTCCAAAACTCATGGCTCTTTGTCCAGGATTGATTTGGGGGTGGGGAACCTGAGCATGCTCCCGTATGTGGCAGACTTCACTCATAGACCCCGTAGTATTTCTGACCACTCGTCTTTGGTGGTTCAACTTATAGTGGCCCCTCCCAACAATATGCCTAAGGCCCCCTGGAAATTTAACGCCTTTTGGCTGAAACTATTTCGCTCCCATGAGGAGATTGAGGGGAGCATGCGCGGGTTCTTTGCCCTCCAGGATCCGAATGGTTCCAGAATAATACAATGGGACGCCTTCAAGGCGCATTTACGGGGATTGTTGATTGTTGAAATGAACAAAGTGAAGCGGGATTCGACAGCTTTACTGCAGGAGGTTGAAACTAAAACTCAAGAGCTAGAACAGACATACATAGATAACCCCACTGAGTTGAATAAGGAGTCATGGCAGGCTGCACAGAGTGCGTATCAACACCTGCTATCCTCCTCGGCCGAAAAAAAACGCTTTTTTAAGCAACAGGCGTTCTTTGAGGAGGGGGAGAAGACTGGGCGCCTCTTGGCGCGGATCTCTGCCTCTCATCAACGCTCGCCAACTATAGGGGCAATTAGGACCCCAACGGGCACTCTGGTGAGTCAGCCAGACCTAATAATGCAGGAACTTACTAGGTTTTATGAAACTCTGTACTGTCCGGGCCAGGCGTATGCCCAAGAAGACTTGGATGTATACCTGAACCAGTTGGACTTCCCTGAACTTTCCGTTAGCCAGCGGGATTTCCTGGAGGCCCCACTTACATCGGAGGAACTGCAGACAGCTGCAGGGACCTTTCCTAATGGCAAAGCCCCAGGGGAGGATGGACTACCTATAGAAATTTACAAGCAATACGCTGAAGTACTAATACCGCAGCTCACCCAGGTCTTCAATGCAGCCAAAACAGGGGGTAACCTCCCGCAGTCTATGTCAAAAGCAAACATAGTTCTCCTACTGAAACCTGGGAAGGACCCCACAGACCCTGGGTCTTACCGTCCGATCTCTTTGCTTCAAAGTGATGTAAAAATTCTGGCTAAGGCACTGGCCGTCAGACTAAATGGGGTGATCACATCTATTGTGCATGGAGACCAAGCAGGCTTCATGCCCAATAAATCTACTGCAGTAAATTTAAGGAGGCTCTATCTCAACATGCAGACACAGGCGGACAACATGGGCAGCAGGGCTCTGCTGTCACTGGACGCCACAAAAGCGTTCGACAGTATAGATTGGAACTATTTGTGGGCGGTCCTACTGAAATTTGGGTTCGGCCCCAATTATATCGCCTGGGTAAAACTCCTATACAGTCAGCCCCGGGCTGCCATTAGGGGATCCGGATCACTTTCTAGAGAATTTGAGTTGAGGAGGGGTACGAGACAGGGATGCCCCCTGTCCCCCCTCCTCTTCGCCCTGGCAATCGAGCCACTGGCCATGGGGATTAGGGCCAACCAGAGCATAGTGGGATTCCAATACAAGAATTTACATGAAAAGGTCATGCTTTATGCGGATGACACTCTACTCTTACTGGGAGATACGGATGCCTCACTGAAAGAAGCCATGGCCACTATTACTAAATTTGGGAAGTTTTCTGGACTGTTAATTAACTGGTCCAAGTCTGCGCTACTCCTACTGGATGGAGATGATACACAAATTATTAATTCCGCCTGTCCTATACCAGTGGCCACGACCTTCAAGTACTTGGGTATCCATATCTCTGCCAAACCCAGGGACTTTATACACCTCAATGTTGCCCCAATGCTGATAAAGTTCAGGGACAAAGTTAAAACATGGAAGGCACTCTTTCTTTCGGTTGCGGGTAGGGTGAATCTAATTAAGATGATCCTTATGCCGCAACTGTTATACCTCCTTCATAACACCCCTATGGTCATCCCCTTAAAAACATTTCACATTATAAATGCCATTTTCCGCAGTCTCATATGGAAGGATAAACACCCTAGGATTAAATTAGAACACTTGCAAAGGCCTAAAGACAGTGGGGGATTGGCAATGCCGAATCCATGGCTCTATTACCTGGCTGCACAGCTGCAGCATCTTGTTGGGATGTTCCCAATACCGGAGGGGGGAGACAGTGCTACACCAAGCTCGTCACACACTTTACTGCTGCACAATGTCCGTAGAGGCCCTGTACCCATGGCATTGGAGGCTTTGTCCTTCGCCAAACCACACAAGAGATTTCCTACCCTTAACCTAATTCAGAAAGTCTGGAATAAGGCCAAATACATTCAAAAGGCAGACGGCTACACGGAATATAGTCCAATTTGGTGGAATGACACTTACACAGAACTGGCCAAGTTACAGTCAGGAGAAAAATGGAGGAAAGCGGGGATCACGCACTTGAAGCAAATATTCTGCAACGGGATACTTCGCCCGTTTGCAGACCTACAGAACACATATAATCTTCCAGCGTCTATGCAATTCCACTATATTCAGCTTCGCCATGCTGTGGTAGCGCAGAGTCGCTCCTCAGAGTGGCGGCTGTCACAGGTCCCTGCTTTCCGTCTCTTGGAGGAGGCTGCCTCATCGAAAGGATTTATATCCAAATGCTACGCCATCCTGCTACAATCTGTGATGGAGCGGCATCCTCTGAGGGTCAGGGAGAAATGGGAGGCTGACACGGGACCCTTAGACGGGGAACAGTGGGAAGAAATATGCCAGGCGGTGGGTAGCAGCTCTCTAAATATTTCACAACGATTAACTCAACTATACATCCTTCTCAGAACGTACTATACCCCCCACAGGCTGCACTTGATGAACCCGCAATCAGATCCCATATGCACCAGATGTAAAAGAGAACACGGGAGCCTCATCCATATGCTGTGGCGCTGCCCCAAATTGCACACTTACTGGAACACGGTGGTAACCACAATTAACACTGTGTTCCAAATATCACTCCCGCAGGATCCGAGAGCTTGCCTCTTGGGTGCTCTGGGAGAATATGGATGGGGGGAAAGCTGTAGGGAGGCAGTACACAGAGTCCTATTCCAGGCCAGGAAGTTAATTATGATACATTGGCGGGCAGAGGAACCCCCGACCACAAAGGAATGGATTGCAAATATAGGTAGGACTTTAAGGATGGAAAAACTGATCTATCAACACAGAGGTATCCCACAAAAATTTGAGACTCTGGGAAAAATGGCTGGATACACCGGGCTTAGCTCCAGAGGATATGATAATAGACAGACTGCTGGGAATAATTTAAGAATGTGAATACATGCAGTGCAGCAATGATGAATAAAGGAAAAGTGATATGGAATGGTGACATTTGCCATGGCACATTGGTCAACAGAAACTGTACTGATAATGCTGAAGCCTTTGTATTGTAAAAAAAAAAAAAAAAAATAGTGGACGAACTGTATTGTTATTCTGAATTTAATGTTGCCTCAAGTGTAATGTACCTGTGCAATTTAAATAAACACTTTTGTTGGATAAAAAAAAAAAAAAACATGTTCTGCTTAGATGGCTTTGCGCATGCGCCCCGTGTTATGTTAATTTCATACAATTTTAATTTTTCATATTAAATATTGGCTTAATACATCGGTGATGTTTCAACTGTCTCCATCTGCATTTGCACTTTATTGCAGAGTGCTGCAGTCCTTCTATCCCAATTGGTATATAAACTTTGCTTTGGATTTCGCCAGTGTGTTTCATGGAGCCTGGTCTGTGACATCATTACACAAGCCGGTGGGACTCGCAACGACGCTGTTTTTACTCTGTGTATGGCGCACCGCTTTTCAGTTGCATGTTTTTGGTCCAGTATTCAGATATTCAGTGTGCTGCCGTCTTATTTCTAGATTTTGATTCTGTACTTTGTTGAAGCACCTTTGGCACCAATTAAAGCCACAAGTCTTTTTGATGATGATCAAACAACAATCTTGGCACACCTATTTTTGGTCAGTTTCTCCCATTCTTCTTTGCAAGACCTCTCAAGCTCCATCAGGTTGGATGGGGAGCATCGGGGTACAACTATTTTCAGATCTCTCCAGAGATGTTCAATCGAGTTCAAGTCTGGGCTTTGGCTGGGCCACTTAAGGACATTCACAGCGTTGTCCCATAGCCACTCCTTTGTTATCTTGGCTTAGTGCTTAGGGTAGTTGTCCAGTTGGAAGATGAAGCTTCTCCCCAGTCAGAGGTCCAGAGCACTCTGGAGCAGGATGTCTCTGTACAATGCTGCATTCATCTTTCCCTCGATCCTGACTAGTCTCCCAGTTCCTGCTGCTAAAAAACATCCCTACAGCAGAATGCTACCACCACCATGCTTCACTGTAGGGATGATATTGGCCAGGTGATGAGTGGTGCCTGGTTTCCTTCAGACATGACACTTGCCTTTCAGGCCAAAGAGTTCAATCTTTGTTTCATCAGACCAGAGAATTTTGTTTCTCAGAAGTCCTTCAGGTGCTTTTTGGCAAACTCCAGGTGGGCTGTCATGTGCCTTTTACTGAGTGGATTACATCAGACCACTCTACCATACAGGCCTGTTTGGTGGAGTGCTACAGAGATGGCTGTTCTTCTGGAAGGTTCTCCTCTCCCCACAGAGAAACATCTCAAGGATGATCAGTGGAAACAGGATGCACCTGAGCTAAATTTTGAGTGTCATGGCAAAGGCTGTGAATACTTACTGTATGTACATGTTATTTTGAATGTTTTTATTTAATAAATTTGCAAAGATATCAATCATTTGTCATTTTGGGATATTGATCGTAAAATTTAAAGGGAAAATAATTAATTTAATCAATTTTGGAATTAGGCTGTAACATAACAAAATGTGGAAAAAGTGAAGCACTGTGAATACTTCCCGGATGCACTGTATTTTGGAACACACCATGACAGCAAATACTTATCCAAAACACTGCAATTGCTTTATCGACACTTCATAAAATCACAAATACAAAAATCATTCATAAAAATCATTCTCTGTGAAAGTGACAATATGCAATCAACAAATGGTCAATTGTAACAATATGCAAACACAATGGTAATCGTGAGAATACTGTATAAGGCCGAAAATTCCTCTCCCTCTCCCCCAGCAACACCGAAAACCCCAACCTCTGCAATAAAACACTTTCATAGTACCGAAAAGGGCCCCCCTCCCACTGCTGCAGTGGTTATCGAGCTCTCCTGTTCCTCTAGGGAGCTCTGGACTCAGTAAACAGCCAGGATCCTTTCACACAGGGGAGACGGGGGAACATAACATTCCCCGATCTTCTTTGTGACTAATAAAGCCAGAAGCGATGATGATTTCAACACTTCTGGTTTCACAGCTGTCATTTCCTAGCTGTTACAGCCAGGGAAGCAGCTGTGCTTGATCACTACGATCAGTGCTTGCTCAGCTGCTTTGTAGGGCAGTGGAGACAATGGGGGTCTAAGTGACCCCTGATGTCTCCATAAAAAGTACTTGTCATATTGATTGGTTTGTCGAGTTTGGAGATTTCAAAGCATTTTGAGAGGGAAGAAATCTCTGACCCAGTGTCCAGATCTTGCAGGAGACTGGCATGCTGTGAGTGCAGGTGTGCACGGCCCTTATAATAAAAGGACCTGACCATAGATCAGCGTTCCCATTAGGAGACAGATGTGCTTCACTCAAGAGAGAGCACTCCATGCTGAAGGAGCAATTCCTTATCTATAGTGCTGAGAGAGTCCAGGGGTTTGAGGGAATGTGGAGATCTAAGGACTGAGAGAGCCCAGGGGTTACAAGAACCCCCCATCTAGAGGCCAGGGAGTGGGCCCATGCAGCAGGGTGCTGCAACTGAAATTATAGAGAGCCAGGACAGCTGAGAGAGGGATGTAGAATCAAAAAGGTACTGTGTGACATGGTCTGGGAGATCAGCCCAGAGCCAAGGCTTAAGGCCTAAACAGCAGCACTGCTAAGGAGAGAACCAAGTGACTCAGTATTTTCATTACCTGTTTTGATGGTGAAAATCCCCTGCGTGGGCAACTGTGTTTGTTGAATTTTGCTTTTCTCTAATAAAAGTGGACCATCAAGTCCTAAGCTTGTCCCCACAAGTTGGGACTGGCATTTACTCACTAAAATTGCTACCACTGAGCAAATCACCCCAAATATCAAAGCAGATATACACACAGTGTGAATAGCAACAGTGAAAAAATCATTATATCCATTTAGAAATATCCTCTAAATGGATATTAACACAGGTTTAAAGTGGTTGTAAACTCTTATGCCCCATACACACGGTCGGAAATTCCGACCACAAAATCCGTCGGATTTTTTCAGACGGATTTTGTCCGACACTGGTGTTGCATACACATGGTCGGACAAATTTGTGTCGGAAAATCCGATCATTCTGAACGTGGTGACGTTCGTTGCGTACGACGGAACTACGTAGAGGCTAGTAGCCAATAGCTTTGGTCTTGTAATTTGATCTGAGCATGCATGGCACATTGTCCGTCGGAATTCGCTACACACGATCGGAAAAAGTCAGATCAGACTTTGTTGTTGGAAAATTTGAGAGCAGGATCTCAATTTTTTTCCGACGGAAAAAGTCAGATGGCGCCCACACACGGTCGGATTTTACGACAACATGGTCCGATAGGACATTTTCCGTAGGAAATTCCGACCGTGTGTACGGGCCATAACAGACCACTTTGTGCTACAGGTAAGCCTATAATAGGAGTTTAGGAGATATCCCCTGTATTTGCATGTGCCGACTTCATCGGCACATGTGCACTGGCACAGACTGAAGCAACGGCACGAGTGACATCACTTTGGCTCCAGCCAATCACAGCGCCGGAGCCGTTGTCCACTTTAACTGCCTAAAATAAAGCTTCATGCAGAAACTTTGTATGCCTTGAGTATGCACTGCCAACTGCTCAACCACATACAAGGGTTGAGTTACTAAAGGAAAATAGACTTTTCTTTTTGCTACTTTTCTATTCTCCTTGGATATGATCGGGTATTATTTGCAAAGTTACAGAAACTGTACATTTCACAACATTTCGCAAGCTCTGGGGAACATTCCCTTGCAAAGTGAATAGCCTATTTGCCTTTAGTAAATCAAACCCATAATGTCTAAAATCTCCAGCATGACAGATCTACTGCCTGAATCATTTGGGCAGCCAGACTTTTTGCATTCACCAGTTTCACTCCTCCACACATGAAGCAATTCAAAATGTCAGCACCCAATGCAACAGTTTTAGACTACTAAACCATTCAAGTGTGGCCAATAATACGCAGAAAAGCTTGTAGGGGTCAGTCCATGTTTTCTTTTCAATGCGCATCTGTCAGAAAATCTAATTATTTCCCATGGTGATGGTGATGAGTTGGAGATAAGAACAGAAGACTGTCAAAAAAAGTCTCAAGAGAAGCAATTTCTAGTTGTCCTTTGTGTGTCATTGTGGTCCTCACGTCCCTGCTATACAAAGGTAAGGAATATGTGTGTTGTTCTATAAGTTGTAAGGTGCATTCCACACATGTATATGATTAAAATAAAACAATATATTACAGCAGCAAGAATGCTTGCTAACCTCTCAGGGAGATGCTGATCACTGATTACCTCTGCTTTACAACGGCAGCTTCACACTTACCTTCCAGCTCAGTCCCAAGAAGCCATTCCTAACACTGAGAATGATTACTCTGCAGAATATTAAACCTACAACAGCTGCCAAGGGACTACCGTACAGAACAAACAAAGTGAGAGCCTCCCAGCACACTGTTTTAATTGCTAGGTATTGTAATGGAGGAATTAAATAGATGTTATGGCTGGTCAGAGTTCTGGGGCCTAAATAACACATTTGGCTTTTACCGTGTCAAGATGTAGATGAAGCCTAATCTTTTCAGGCAACTCGAAATGGAATTGGACACACAACAGTGATTAGATTTAGAGAGGGCTCAGTACACACACTACATCTGTAGAATTGAAATTTGCCCGAGTGCAGCATACAGGAATAGTAAGAGTGTTGTATGTGCACAAGGAGAGCTAATCATTGCTTTCTTGTATCAAAGCTCTAGGATTCCTAGGTGCTCTCTTCACATAAAACACATATATCATTGCCTTATTCCTAAAACCAAAGAAAATGCTGTTCATCCAAATCTAAATATGGGTACTGAACAACAAACATGTACAATGAGCCATCCCAAATACCAGTCATGTATGATCATTTGCAGAGGCCCATACAACTGGCTGATAGTAACGAGATCTCGGTTTATGCTGCTCACCAGCGCTCGGCATGCTTGATATTCAGATGTGGAATTGCTCATGTATGCTGATGATTGACAGTAATGTGTCAGAAACAAGTAAGGGTTTTGACTCATTGGATTTTTCAATCAGGTAACACACAGAGCAATGTTGACATAGTTTCATAGTTAGTAAGGTTGAATAAAGACACCAGTCCATCCAGTTCAACCTGAGTGAGTGTATACAATTGTCCCTATCCCTGTACATTGCACAGTCACATCGGTCCCTACCCTCAAGGAGCCCACAGTCCAAGGTTCCCATTCATATACTAGGGCCAATTTTTGTACAGAAGCCAATTAACCTAACTGCATGTCTTTCTGCAAAGTGCAGAAAGATAAAACACATACAGACAGCTTACTGTAACAAGACAACCTAAAACAATAGTTCTGATAAGTTACTGCACTCTGCTCTTTGTACAGCTTTATTAAAATAGATGTTCATGCACCTATTGACAGATAATCTCCTTTGAGCTACTTAAAGTGGAAGTAAACCCCCCTATCGTTTTCAGCCAAGGAAGCTGCCATCTTGACCTCTATTTAATCTATAACTGCCATGATGCTGGACATGTGATCAGTTACGACCCCAGCCATTGGGTGGTTTGACAGTTTGGTTGAGAGCACAACCAATGGGAGTGCTACATTTCCAGCATGTGCCGGAGATTTAACTGTTTTTTGAAACTGTTAAATGGATGGGTTTACTCCTTTTTAAAGCGGAACTTCAGTAATTTTTCAATTTTTCCATTTATTAAATCCTCTGCCCTTGTTGTTTTAACTTTAGATAGTAAAAAAAAAATGTTTCTGCAAGTAAATATCTTATACAGCCCACTTCCTGTTTCTTGTCTGGTCATTAGCCTAGGCTCATGACATCATGCACAGCTCTCTCTCTCATTCTTGTGAGAGTTTGCCAGGAAGGGGAGGGGGAGTCATAAGAGGGCCAATGAGAGCTGCAGAGCTGGAGGTGTGCCTCTGTGTAAATCCAGGAAATGCACAGGCAGCAGCTTCAGCTGCCTACAGTTAATGGATGCAGCCAGACTCCGCAGCACATTTGGCAAGTACAGGATCACAGTATATATAAAATAATATGCAAAGTGGTTGGAGGGAAGCTTCAGGATGGCAAAGATATTTTTTTTTTTTTACAAATGATGTGAGTAGACTGCAGTTCCTCTTTAAAGATTAACTCCACTTTTGTTGAGAAAAAAAACATTCCCCTCTGGGTGATCTATGTACTTTACAAGGATTTTGACAAACTTTGTTACAGATTCCTACCTTTTGTTATTTCGAAGAAATCCCTGTGTGTTTGTCTGTGTCCATGTGAAAAAGTGAGTCTAATGCCTCGTACACACGAGTGGACTTTCCCTCTTATTAAAGGGGGCTCCCGGATTCCGATAAGCCCCCCGCCCGCAGACCCCGACAACCAACGGCCAGGGTTGTCGGGAAGAGGCCCTTGTCCTCATCAACATGGGGACAAGGTGCTTTGGGGTGGGGGGGCGTACGGCCCCCCTTTTCCCAGGGCACCCCCCATGTTGAGGGCACGCGGCCTGGTACGGCTCAGGAGGGGGGGGGCGCTCGCTCGTCCCCACCCCTTTCCTGGCCGGCCGGGCTGCGTGCTCGGATAAGGGTCTGAGATGGATTTGGGGGGGGACCCCCACGCCGTTTTTTCGGCGTGGGGATTCCCTTTAAATCCATACCAGGTGACGGGGCTAGCGGACTTTGCTCCGTGTGTGGGCAAGTCCGTTCATTTTCAAAAGCCCCGCGGACTTTTTCCCGCGGATTGTCCGCCGAAGAAGTCCGGGCGTGTGTGGGCAAGTCACACGCTCGTAAAGTCCATCAAAGCCCCGCTGGAAGGTCTGGCGGTTTGTCCGCCGGACATTCCCGCGGGAAAGTCCGAGGGTGTGTACGAGGCATATTGGGAGTGGTTTCTTAATTATCAAAAAATTATCAAAAATGTGTCTCCTTCCTTTAGCTTATGTTTCTTCAGTACTGAAGTGGCTTGTACATAAGTGACCATACCTGTTCAAGCCTCCCTAACACTAAAGCCCCGTACACAGAAAATTGTACAAAAAATACAGGTTTTCGAAGCGATCGTATGATAATCTGATTGTTATTACACAGCTGTCTTCTGAAATTATCCGAAGGGACAAACAAAAAAACTTTTCTTGTTCGACGCCAGATCGTACGATTTTCGTTTAATCAGTACTGTACAGTTTTTGTCCAAAAATACAATACAAATACAATACATTATATCACTTCCAAATTTTTATTCTATCATATGAGAATATTTGTACTTTAGTCATCTCTTCGTTTTCTATTTGGAGACTAGAATGTAAAAAAAAAAAAAACAGACAGACAATCATTTGTCCGATAATCTCACTGCGTTTACTAGAATTAAAGTCATTGTAAAAGGAGAAAATTGTATTAAACAAAAAAAAAAACACAGAGCAGCCCCAATCCTCCTCTTCTCGGGTCCCCCAGCCAGTGCTCTGGGCCCCTCCCCCTTGCATGCTCGCTCCCGACTCGGCTCTCTGCATCCAAAAGACACAGAGAACATGGCACAGCCCCGCCCCCAGCTCCTGCCTCACTTGCTGTGATTGACAGCAGTGGGAGCCAATGGTTCCTGCTGCTGGATCTCAGCCAATCAGGAGGGAGAAACCCGGAGAGACTCAGGTCTCGTGTACATCACTGGTTAGAGATTGGGCTTAGGCAAGTATAAGGGGGAGCTGAGGGGGGAGCTGCACACTGAAGGTTTTTTACCCTCATGCATAGAATGCAAGAAGGTAAAAAACCTTCAGTCTTTAAATAGGCTATCCACCCCCTTCAGTCCATCATGAATGCTGCTGCCAGGCTCACCCACCTTACAAACCGCTTGGCGTCTACTACCCCTCTTTGCCAATCACTTCACTGGCTGTCACTTAACAAACTAATTAAATTCAATATACTAACCATAACCTACAAAGTCATGCATTACTTGGACCCCATCTACATCACTAACCTGGTCTCAAAAATACCAACCAAATCGTTCTCTCCGCTCCTCCCAAGACCTCCTGCACTCTAGCTAACTTGTCACCTCATCCCATGCTCACCTCCAGGACTTCTTCCAAGCCTCCCCCATCCTCTGGAATACTCTACCCCAATTTGTCCAACCATCTCCTACTTTGTCCACTTTCAGATGATCCCTGAAAACACATCTCTTCAGAGAAGCCTATCTGGCCCCAACCTAACAACTATATATTTATTTTCTCCATCAGTACATCCCCCCACAGTTATTACCTCTTGCATCTCTTGACCCTCCCTCTTAGGTTGTAAGCTCTAACGAGCAGGGCTCTCTGATTCCTTTTGTATTAAAAGTGTATTGTAGTTGTACTGTCTACCCTCAAATTGTAAAGCGTTGCGTAAACTGTCAGTGCTATAAAAATACGGTATAATAATAATAATTTACAACCACTTTAGACAGCAGAAACGTATCACATATTTGATGTCCTCTCTCACCAAATACCCATTAAGCAATACTCTGGAGAGGTTTGAAGTAGCCAAATAACCTGTGCAATCAGACAAAGGAGATTATGGTTTGGATGGCAGCAGTCTGGGACACTTTTTACAAAATTAGCCTAATGGATATTACAATGATTATATACAATACAGTAGAAGTGTCGTTCAATCGCCACATACATTACAAAGTGGTCATTTTGTCACTTCTTGTTTTGTTTAAAACCAAAATCATATAAACTGAAATTCTTAAAATGATAACTGCACTTTGCAATCAAAAGCTGTTATGTGACCAGCCTCATCCTCCGCATTTAAATGATTTTTACTATGCAATGAAATGGTTAGAGTGTGAGCTGGGAGAGCAGGAATTTGTTTTTGTTACTGCAGAAGAGAATATTATCTCTTCTGCAACAAAGGATTATTACCGTCCTTTTTTCAAGATTCTTTACAATGCCAGCATCTACCGGATGACATGGAGAACTAACTTTTGCACACATGCACACATGCATGGGAGTTACATCATCCTGGCTCAGCCAAATAAGACAGCTGAAGATACCGAACCCAGAAGAATATCTGGCAAAGAGGTTGGTGCCGGCAAGGGAGATTGTGGACATCAAACATTTGGAGCGAAGGTGAGTATTTGTGGACTAGGTTCACTTCCACTTAACCCTTAAAGCACAGGTGTCAAAGCTGCTGCGGAAACTACAAGTCCCACGAGGCATTGCAAGGGCTGAAAGTTACCAGCATGACTCCCATAGGTAGAGGCATGATGGGACTGTAACAGCTGGAGGGCCACCAGTTTGACACCCCTGCCTTAAAGTGAAACTCCAGTTAAAATATTTAGGGGATAAGCGGGGGAAAGATTAGCACCGCTTCCTTTTTTTTGTCATCGTCTCTGACAGAATAGGACGTGAACAAATCTTTCCAAAGGAAACATAGACAAACAAAAATCTGTTAGATGTTCCAACTCTTATGCCGCGTACACACAAGCGGACTTTGACAGACTAGGTCCGACGATCTTTCCGATGGACTTTCGACGGAGTTCCGACAAACTTTTCGAATGAACGGACTTGGCCACACACAATCACACAAAATTCTGACGGATTCGAACGTGATGACGTACGACTGGACTAAAACAAGGAAGTTTGTAGCCAGTAGCCAATAGCTGCCCTAGCGTCGTCGTTTGTCCGTCGGACTAGCACACAGACGAGCAGATTTTTTGATAGGAAATGGGTCCAGCGGAGTTCTGATGGGAAAATTTAAGACATGTT
This sequence comes from Lithobates sylvaticus, assembly GCA_028564925.1. Classification (NCBI taxonomy): domain Eukaryota; kingdom Metazoa; phylum Chordata; class Amphibia; order Anura; family Ranidae; genus Lithobates; species Lithobates sylvaticus. The sequence continues at coordinate 121,416,979 of CM053036.1, read as the reverse complement.
CTATTTTTAAAGTCTGTCAGATTTTTCGACAGCAAAAGTCCGATGGAGCCCACACACGATCGAACGGTCCGACTGATTTTTTCCGTCTGACCTTTGCTGTCGAAAAGTCCTCTCGTGTGTACGCGGCATTACCCTCTGTAATACAAAAAGTATTTTAATTGCGGTCACCTAGAGAAGATCAGATTTTTCTTGTCGTGTACATACAACAGAAAGTGAGGGTAAATCTTCTCAACAGGGACATAAACAGCAGTTTTTTTTAAGACAAATAATGCTTTTGGTTGGTATTGTCTAGCAAAAATTATTTTATTTTTTATGCAAACCGATAGACAAAATATTTTTTACAAAAAATGGCAACTGCTCCAATTAATTGTAAACAAGCTCTTTAACCACTTGCTGTCCGGGCCATCCGGTCGGCTTATTCTGGGTGGACGTCCGTGGGAAACTCCCAGAATCTTGCGCGCACCCGGGAACATCAGTGACCGCATCACGGATCACGGTAAATAGCCGCCGATAGCGGCTGTGTACCACGTGATCGCTCCATCAAATGACAGAGTGATCACTTGTAAACAAAGCAGCGTCACGTCATGGCGCCGGTTCCTCCCTCCCCTCTCTGTACCGATCGGTACAGTGAGAGGGGAGAGGGGGAGAGATTGCAGCAGCGCTGTGGGCTGCATGTGTAGTGCCCACAGCGCTACTCAGTGCAGTACTCTGCCCATACCCTGCAACACTGTGCAATACTCTGCCAATACATTTTAAACAGAAGCAAAGAATTTTTTTTTTTTTTACCGAATTTTCAGTCTTTTTTTCTCTCACTTTCTGTTTTGGCTATGGGACAGAAACGAAAGGTAAAGCTCGTCAATGGGACATGGATGGCAAAAAAGGAAAAAGAAAAACCTTACAGATTAAATCTTGAACTCTGTAAACATGAGGCTTTTGGCTGCAGGTGGTAAGAAGACAGAGGGAAACAAAACAAAAAAGGATCATAGAGCTCCACCATTCGGCTGGCTGGAAAACAACATCATTTTCAAATTCTATATTTCATATTTACTTGATTGGAAAACATGTTTGAAATGTTTTCTTTAGTCCGGGCCATAATAAAGAAAATAATAAAGTATAAACAAAACCACTATACATTCCTTTTAACAGAGAATTGGTCATCAGTGAACTTAGGCGCTGTCACTATTAGGCCCCTTTCACACGGACGGACCGTCTATCCGTTTTTCTTCCATCCGTCGACGGACTACAATGCATTCCTATGGGCAGACGGATGAACATCCGTCACCATCAGTTAACCTCCGCTTCCGTTTTTTATCCGTTTTTTTTTAACGTACAAGGCTACGTCCAGATCTGTCAAAACGGATATTAACTGATGTTGACGGACATTGTCTGTCAACGTCCGATCCGTTAAGATCCGTTTTGTGTTTATCTGTGAACTCAACCTCTTAAAGGCACAGGCACACATATAAACGGAACAAAACGTATACAAAAACGGATGAAAAAACGGACGTAAACGTGTGCATTTACGGATGTTAACGGAACAAAAGACGGATGAAAACGGACATTAACAGAACGGATGAAAACGGATGAGACAACGGATAAGAACTGATATGTTTTTGACGTGCCTAAACTGACTGCGTCCGTGTGAAAGGGGCCTTATGGAGAAAAACAACAATTACATTTGCTGTTCTCAGGGCTGGAATGTAATGTAATGTGTTGTACTTGATAGGCAAAATAATGCAATGAGAGCAAACAGATTTAAATGATATTTAAGGAATAATATTGCAGGAAGACATATGTCTCATATCCTGTTTTGTGAGGGGAAATGGCAGATGGATACATGGCAGAGAGAGCAAGGAAGAGACATTTTGTCTAAAGCTTGCTGCAAAACAGTTTAGCCACATCAATTTACATCAACAGCATATGTCCTTAGCTTGTTTATCTTCTAGATATGGCAAAAGATCAGGATTATGTTTCCTCTGATTTAGTATACTTTTGGGATTTTCAGGAAAAAGCGAGCTGCAAAATGTGTTATTAAATACTTCTTCTTAGTAAAGGATAGAGCTTTTTTAGTTAATCGTTTTTTTTTTTTTTTCCTCCAAACGCTTTAATTTGAGATAAGGGCAAGTTTTCTAGTTTTGTAATCATCTTTATGGAATTTTACTAAGACAGTCGTTCAATATCTGCACCAAACACTGCTCACCTAGCCACTTTCACGTGTCCTTAGAAAAGGATGTCAAACTTGAATGAGGAATTCTGCCCAAAACCCAGAACAGGCAGAACATGTAACAGGTGGACTGAAGATGGATCGTGCTTGTTGTGGTATTTACAGAATTACAGAATTTTTCTCTTGACTTAACCCCTTTGTGCCTGCAAACTGTAGCTTGCATGATGCTCTATGCAGATGAAACCCCAGTCTATGTTCCAATTTTTGAAAGAGCCCATTCTGTGCTTGCACTGTTACTGACAGCAACGCAGGCACACTAGCGATCAGCCAAAAGCCTCATGTTTACAGAGTTCAAGATTTAATCTGTCAGGTTTTTCTTTTCCTTTTTTTTGCCATCCATGTCCCATTGACGAGCTTTACCTTTCGTTTCTGTCCCATAGCCAAAACAGAAAGTGAGAGAAAATTCCTCCAATATGAGGGAATTGGAAGATTTCCCCTGTTCTGGTGACAACACGAAATTTGGAATTTTCTTTAAAGTGTTACTAAACCCACAACAGTAAAATCAGTTTGTATACGCAGTAAAGCATGCTTGTTATACTCACTGTGGAACTTAAGGGGTTAATTCTCTGCATTGTGTAAAAAGGCTTTTTGATCCTGTCTTCACTAATCCGTCCCTTCTTCCACTGTCCCCAATCTATCTCCTGATAAGACAGGCCCTTTGGAGTCACTCTGCACATGCTCAGTTTGGTGTGTATTGCTAAAAAATATATTTTTTTATTTTTTTGGGGGGAGGGTGCATGTGATCAGCACAGGGCCAGTCAGCACTGTCCAGACAAGAGGGCCATGGGTCCTGCAGCCTTATAGGACAGTCAGAGCAGAATGAAAACTCCTCCTACACGTTTTAACCAGACACTGATAGACATCACAAGACTGCTATATACTGCTGATGAGAAAAAAGGTATTTAGCAGTTTATACTGTAGTTACTAAAATAATTGCATTTCCATGTTCTGTGTACTGTGGGAGACCAGATATAGTGTATTCAGGGTCCTGGGTTTAGTAACCCTTTAACTTTTACTCTCAGTTAGAATGGTAAACAGAACAATTAGAGAGGGAGGGTGACTCTCCCTAACAAGGCCACAGACAGCAATAAAAACCTGCAGGGGTTCCAATTGCTCTTTACTCTACTTTTAAGCGTATATATTTCTGTAATTCAGGGTAAAAAGTGAATCCACGTTGCTTCAAAAAAAAAAAACATACAAAAAGGAGTGAAAACTCTTTATAGACACTGTAGCTTCCAAACCCCTCAATCTTTAAAGCAGGTCAGATCACTGAGTGCTGTCTGAGGTCTGGGCAGTGTGCTTTTTTAAACGATTTGGTTAGCAGACAAGGTCCAACCCCATGGTTACTTTACTGGAGCTTAGTGAAACAAAAGAGAAGATGTCAATGGGGGTTATTTACTAAAGGCAAATCCACTTTGCACTGCAAGTGCACTTGGAAGTAAAGTGGCTGTAGATCTGGGGGGACATGCAAGGAAAATAAAAAACAGCATTTTAGCTTGCACATGATTGGATGATAAAATCAGAAGAGCTTCATTTCAGATCTACCCCTTAGATTTAGAGCGACTGCACTTCCAAGTGCACTTTCAGTGCAAAGTGGATTTTACTTTAACCACATGCCGACCGGGCCATAGTCGAAAGACGTCTACAGCGCGGTCGGCTTGTTCTAAGTGGACGTCCTACGGACGTCCTCTTAGAAACTTGCTCCCGCGCGCCCCCTGGGGCGCGCACTCGGGAACATCCATGACCGCCGGGTCCCAAGGACCCGGCGCATCACGGATCTCGGTAAACAGCCACTGATAGCGGCCGTTTACCACGTGATCGATCCGTCAAATGACGGAGCGATCACATGTACACAAACCGGCGTCACGTCATGACGCCGGTTCCTCCCTCCCCTCGCTGTACAGTGAGAGGGTAGAAGCGGAAAGGGGGAGAGACAGCTCACAGCGCTGGTCCCATATGTGAAGTGCCCATAGCGCTGGTCAGTGCCTGCAATACTGCCACCACTGGGCAATACTCTGCCACCACTGTGCAATACTCTGCCACCACTGTGCAATACTCTGCCACCACTGTGCAATACTCTGCCAATACTCGCCAATACTCAGCAATCATTTTTAATAGAAACAAATAATTTTATTTTTTTTACTGAATTTTCTGTATTTTTTGATTTATAGCGCAAAAAATTAAAAACCCAGCGGTGATTAAATACCACCAAAAAGAAAGCTGTATTTGTGTGAGGAAAAAAAACACAAAATTCATTTGGGTACAGTGTTGCATGACTGAGTAATTGTCATTCAAAGTATGAGAGCACCGAAAGCTGAAAATTGGTCTGGTTAGGAAGGGGGTTTAACTGCCCAGTGGTCAAGTGGTTAATAAATAATCCCCAATGTGACGTGATAATTTCACTATAAGAAAAAATTAGGAAGATAAAAAAAAAAAAACAACAGATACAAATATATTAACCTGCAAACTATAATAATTAGTTATCATATAATATAAAAATAAAATAAGATATAGGGGGTAATTTACTAAAACCAGAGAGTGCTAAATCTGGTGCAGCTCTGCATAGAACCCAATCAGCTTGCAGGTTTTATTGTCAAAGCCTAATTGAACAAGCTGAAATTCAAAGCGGATTGGCTCCCATGCACAGTTGCTCCAGTTCTGAGTGTTCCAGTTTTAGTAAATCAACCCCACAGAATCATTATAAAATACCAGCAAGCACTGCAGCCTCTAGATATACGCATATTGACTACATACAGTGCAGTATGTTGGGTTTTTCATTCCATACAGAAAGGTGCCTTACAAAATAGCAATGGCTTTTTATTCCTAAGTATGGGGGAAAGAGTCATTTAACAGATGACAGTACACATGACAGGTAGATGTATCGGTTGTTATGCATTAGGTTTTATACCCGTGATACTAGTATTTAGAAGTATTAGAACTTGCACATTAATGAACTTACACATTAATGTTTTACCTTTGAGCACTTAGCCAGGACCTCTTCTTTGAACTGAAGGAACCTCTCCTGAATCTTTGGCTGATTAAGTGCAAATGACAGAAAGTGGGTGAAAGGCTGCTTCTTCCGGAATGTCTCTGCTAACAATTCAATGCGCGTCCGTGCAGAATATACACCGTTTCGATGTTGCCCAGTAATTACTGAAATAAAATGATTAGAAATTGTAAGATCACAAAAAATAATTTATGTAATGCAATTTCTGCTGTATCATCTTCGTTCATCTACCTGCTTCTGATATGCCTTTTACCCAGTTGGCCAGAGCCAGATGCATCTTACTTATGCTTACTACTCTATTGGCCTCAATCAGAAACATCTTACTTATAAAAACTTTAAAACTTGTCACTCATTAGCTGCGCTAACTTTGTGTGAACCCAATACCTCCAAACCAACTCCAACCCAACTTAAAGCAGAACCCACTGATTTAACCATTCCTAAAATCAATTACATCCTAAGCATGGCAAGAAGGAGAACTGTCACAGTTGCTTATGCTCTCCACCGAACTGTAAAGCCACCAAATGGCTGGTGTCATAACTGATCTCATGGCACCTGCAGATCAAACATAGGCCAAGATGGTAGCCTTATTGGTTGTAAAGAATAGCAGAGTTTAATTCAGCTTTAGGCTCCAGGGAATTGAGATCATCTGAAGTCTAACAGCTATTGCATATCAACTGCCAGGCCTCAGACACTGTCCCCTTCTTATCAATATTAAGCATGCACAACATTGTAAAATAACAGACACCACCACAGTTGTAACAAAGGAAGACAGCTACAAGGCTCTGTTATTTAATATAGTTGTACACTCATGAGTTAGAAGACAGTATGTATAAATGGTTTTCAGAATGTTTTACAAATAAATATGTGAAAAGTGTGGGGTGCATTTGTATTTAGCCCCCCTGAGTCGATACTTTGTAGAACCACCTTTCACTGCAATTACAGCTGCAAGTCTTTTTGGGGATGCCTCTACCAGCTTTGCACATCTAGAGAGTAACATTTTTGCCCATTCTTCTTTGCAAAATAGCTCAAGCTCTGTCGGATTGGATGGAGAGCATCTGTGAACACCAATTTTCAAATCTTGCCACAGATTCTCAATTAATTTAGGTCTGAACTTTGACTGGGCCATTCTAACACATGAATATGCTTTGATCTAAACCATTCTATTGTAGCTCTGGTTGTATATTTAGGGTCGTTGTCCTGCTGGAAGGTGAACCTCTGCCCCAGTCTCAACTCTTTTGCAGACTCTAACAGGTTTTAGTCTAAGATTGCCCTGTATTTGGCTCCATCCATCTTCCCATCAACTCTGACCAGTTGATGGGAATAAGAATATGCAATAAGAATAATATCCTGATATAATACTATGGAATAGATATTTTTATATCAAACTTAGCATATTTACTTATGCTGATCTGTTTCTACAGTCTTTACGGTGGTACTACTGTGTATCTACATATCTATATAATACACAGGTATTCAGGTCGCCAGCTAAATAGTTTTATAAAGTAGATAAGCAGCTTTGACCATATGAGATCTGATTCACCTACTTATTGACTCTTTTGCATCTTTATCCCCCTGTCGTACTACTAGAAGTTTAGGCTATCTTCTTCTCTTGAATATTTGCCTTTTATACGGACTGTGTGTTAATTTAGCTTAAATATACTTTGCTTTATGAAGATCAATCCGCACCCCCTATATAAGGGTATGTGAATTGTTACATCGGGAAGGTATCAGCTTGCTTGAATATAAAAAGTGCCGATAGGATTAAGCATACCTCTGTATGAAGGGACCAAATAGTTATATTATTTCTTGCATTTATATTTGATTTTTATGGTTTCCTTTTGGGTTTGATTTCCCCCTATGCAAATGTCCATTTGAGCCGTAAGGGACTGTTCTTTGGGTGGCAAATATATATATACAGAATAAAAATAATCTTATAGGAGTGAAGCATGGGGAGAAAAGGAGTTAAAACTACTCAAGCAGAAAGTGGGAATAGTAATTCTATAAAGACCTATATGGTACGAGATAAAATGGAGCAAAGTACGGAACAGACAGTTGAGAATGTGGAGGAAGTTCCTCCAGTGTTAGAGGGGAGGACAAATAAAGCTGGCCTGGTTGAAGAGGGAGTACTGCAAATAGATCAAAAACAACAGAGGATGGAGAGGGAAACAGATGGCTTACAAGCACTTCCCACAAAGCAAGATATGGCAGAGATGATGTCTCATCTAGAATGCATGATTAAAGGAGAACTGAATGCCACAAGAATGGATATACAGAATGTGCTGCAAAGAGTTGAACAATCTGAAGCTCATATAGATGTTCATAAAAAAGCCATTCTGGAACTGCGGGAGCGGGCAGAATCGGATTGGCGGGAAATGAGGAACATCCGCTACAGGCTTGAAGACCAAGAAAACCGCAACAGACGTAACAATTTAAGAATCCGGGGTCTGCCAGAGACCGTGAAAAATTCTGATCTAGAGAAAACAGTCTGTGAAATATTTAACAAAATATTAAAAAAAGAAATACCATCTCCTATATGCTTCGAAAGAGTGCATAGAATACAAAAAAATAACCAAACCACCAACGGATACCGTAAGAGACTTAATAGCGAGATTCTCTGATTATGGAATTAAGCAAGAAATTTCACGTGGTATGAGAAGCGCTGCACCGATTGAAATTAATGGAGCTAAAATATTGATCTTCACAGATTTATCACAAGAGACGTTAGCCCGCAGGAGAGCACTGAAACCATTGATAACCCAGCTACAGGGGAAAAATATCTCCTACAGATGGGGTTTTCCAGCCTGTTTAACTGCGACAAATCAGGGGACTTCAGCTACACTGCGATTTCCTGAAGATTTGAACGATTTTTGCAGCAAACTAGATATGCCACTGGTCAACCTGGAAAACTGGGAAAAAAAAAACCCAGAGTGGGAGAAGTTAGGTCAGACATGGAACAAAGTATAGAGTCTTAAGATATAATTAAAATGGGAACCAATGGTAAAGTAGCGAAAAACGTGGTAAGGGGGAGGTGGACCGGCAAGGGTGTGTGAATCACTCGGGGGGGTACACTGGGGTTTGGCGATGCCTGCCTGCACCCTCAGAACCATTCTCGAAAGGGGAATGAGGCCTGGGGGTTCACGCAGGCATATAAAACCCCTCAGGGAAGACCCTGTCGGACTGGACGCACAGAATTTGAGCGACAGTCTGAGGGGGCATATCACTGAGATTCAGTGCAGGGGGGGGGGGAGGGGGAGGGGGAGGTGGGAGGGGGAGATTGGTTTAAAAAAGTCTGAATGGGGTAAAATAGGTGGGGTAGGGCTGTGTTGTTGGTATGTGTTAATTTTTTTGTTAGTTAAATGGATCATCCTAAAGGAAGGGGAAGAATTATATCTTTCTCCTATGGCCAAATGCCTCTCTCAGCTTATGCCTCACACATTTGAGAGAGAATGTCTTTAAAATTAGTTACTTACAATGTGAGAGGTTTAAATAGTCCCAATAAAAGGCACCAAATAATGCAGGAATTGAAGAGTTGGTCGTCAAATATTGTCTTTTTGCAAGAAACTCATCTTAAATGGTCCTCTAGAGTCGGTTTGAGCTCAAAAGTTTTCCCAGTTTGGTTCCATGGATACTCTCCCAACAAAAGATCTAAAGGAATAGCAATTGGTTTTGATAGGAATACACCATTTATACTTAAAGCAATGGAGTCTGACTCTGAAGGAAGATACCTATTTATTAAAGGTTCCCTGTTTAACTATGAGTATACATTGGTTAATATTTACTGCCCAAATAGCCATCCTTGTGTCTTTTTGAGAAAGATATTGAGCAAACTAGAAAACTTTAAGGAGGGGAAAGTTATCATGGCGGGAGACTTTAATTTTGTGTTTGATCCAACTCTTGATACTCAACCTATTTCCCTACGTTCAGAAGGGAAAACCCTCAAAGCTGTCAAGCAAAAACTATATCAGCAGCAATTAGTGGAGGTGTGGAGAATTATGCACCCCAAGGGGAGGGACTTCACTTATTATTCTCAAGTACATTCATCCTATTCAAGAATTGATTATGTCCTCCTAGACCATCAGCTTTTAGAGGGCCTATTAAAAGTGGAGGTGAAGTCAATCACCCTCTCGGATCATGCTCCGGTTATAGTAAGCTTGAACATGAAGGATATAACGGTTAGGCAAAGATCCTAGAGGGTGGATGAATCACTCTTACTTGACCATACTGTACTGGAAAACTTGGAGAAGGACCTGAACCTGTTTTTTAAGGAGAATAATATAGAGAATATTGCACCAACTTTACTGTGGGAGACTCATAAAGTTTTTATGAGAGGGAGACTAATTGCAGAGGGGGCTAAGAGGAAAAAAATTTGGACTGTACAGAAAAATTCCCTCTTACAAGAGATCCAAGAGTTGGAACAGACACATAAAAGGGTAAGGGACAATAGGGTAATGATTGAGTTAACAAGAAAGCGGGAAGCCCTGAGGGATTTAATGGAGCAGGATACTAAAAGAATGTTCATTAGAACAGCTAAAAGGCAATATGAACATGGTAACAGACCAGGGAGATTTTTGGCAGAGGTGATTAAACCCAGAAGAAATCTGAATTTTATTCAGAAAATGAAAGATAAAAAAGGAGACATGAAACATTCCACCAGGGATATTAGCAGGATTTTTTTGGAATACTATCAATCACTCTATAGAGTAAATGAATCTCAAAACCCAGATGAGGTCCTAAATAGAAAAAACAAAATAGAACAATATTTACGTAATATAAAGTTACCTGTCTTATTAGAGGAGGACTCAAATGGGTTAGAAAGGGAAATTTCTAAGGAAGAAATAGAGCAGGCAATCCAAAAAAGCAAGGCTGGGAAAAGCCCGGGCCCAGATGGGTACACATCGTTATATTATAAAAAGTTTATGGGAATCTTGATTCCTTTTTTTCATTCCTATATGAATGCTATTGGGGAGGGTTTAAAGATACGTGAAGAAGCTTTGGGGGCCTATATTACACTTTTGGCAAAAGAAGGGAAGGATCCAACACTTTGCTCCAGCTTTAGGCCAATATCCCTTATTGATGAAGATATGAAAATCTATGCGAGGATATTGGCCGAGAGACTGAAGCTACTTATGCCAGAATACATAGGTAAGGACCAAGCAGGGTTTGTCCCTGGGAGAGAAACAAGGGATAACATTTTAAAAACAATTTTATTGATGCATGTAGCAAAGAAAAGCAAGAAGCCCGTCCTTTTTCTATCAATCGATGCCGAAAAGGCCTTTGATAGACTAGATTGGGACTTCATGCTGGGGACATTGCAGAAATTTGGCATAGGACCACGTATGCTGAGGTGGATCGAGGCCTTGTACTCTAAACCCACAGCTCAAATCCTGGTGAATGGCACTGTATCGGAGCCCTTCAGGCTATATAAATGGTACACGACAGGGGTGTCCACTCTCCCCCTTACTATTTGTGTTCTCTCTGGAACCCTTTTTAGCTTCCATAAGAACGAACCAAGAGATTAGAGGGATAGAAACTGCAGGACAAGAATATAAGATATCCGCTTTTGCGGATGATATTATGTTCTATATAGCATATCCCTTACAAACACTCCCAAAGATCTTGGGAGAATTAAGTAGCTATGGGGCTGTCTCGAATTTAAGGATCAACATGGAGAAAACGGAGATATTAAATATCTCTGTTTCCCCAACTGAGGGTAGGCTTCTCAGAGCTCTTTTTCCCTTTGTGTGGAAACAGAAGGGATTGAGATATCTGGGAATATACCTGGCAGTATCAATGATAGATCTATATCAAGATAATTATGTTCCCCTATTGAATAAAATCAAACAAGATCTGAAAGGGTACCCTGCACATAGATTATCATGGTTTGGTAGGATAAATGTGATTAAAATGATGATTCTCCCGAAAGCCCTATACGTCTTCCAAAGCCTGCCGATTAATATCCCTGGAGCATATTTCAAAACTCTTAGATTGATTTTGTTGAAATTTATATGGAATAACCGAGCCAACCGTATCGCTTATAAAACAATGCGTAAACCAAGAGGGAATGGGGGAGTGTTCCTTCCAGACCTGGGAAAATATCATGAGGCGGCAGTGTTACGGAGGATCGTGGACTGGGTCCATGGCTCACCGTACAAAAAGTGGGTGTCCTTAGAAGAAAGTGTGAGTAAAGTTGCCCTGGGTCAGATTATTTGGATTCCAAAGCAATACAGGGGGCTCTCGGGAGAAATAGCACCAATCACTATGGAAACATTTAGAGTATGGGATAAATTACTTAATAGCATTTCATGGCAGTATAACAGTCCCCTGACCCCCCTGACTGGGAATAACTTTTTCCCGCCAGGGAAAGATAATAACCAATATCTAAAATGGACTCTATCAGACCAGCTGAGGCTTAAGGATGTCTTGAAGGGGAGCGCTTTGTGCTCATTAACGGAACTGCGAGAGAGGTATGGTACAACTCCATGGGATGTGTGGAGATATAGACAGCTCCAACATTTTGTGGATTCTCTTCCAAAACCTCTCCGCGATGCTTCTAGGTTAAACTCGTGGGAAAAATTAATTGATCAAGGGGGAATAAATAGACAGGGGATCTCAAATATATATAGGAGATTGATATCCCCTATGGAGGATGGAGCCGCATGCCCTTTCGGGAGTTGGGAAAGGGAATTGAATCAGGCACTACCTGAAGAAATGAAAAACAAGGTTTTAGACTATGTCCACTCCACCTCAAAGGATATGCGGATAAAAGAAATGAACTATAAACTATTGGTCAAATGGTACTACGTGCCAGTAAAAATACATAAAATGAACCCTCACATTTCTCCTTTATGTTGGAGGGAATGTGGGGAGGTCGGGACACATGCTCACATATGGTGGCAGTGCCATTTGATTCAACCATATTGGATGGAAATAATAGATTTAATCCAAAAAATTAGTGGAAATGAAATTGGGTTGGATCCGTGGCAATGTCTGTTTCATGCGACAAATTCCACAAGGAAAAAATATAGAACAGCAATTACTCCTTTTTTGCTGAATGTGGCAAAGGCACTGATCCCCAAACATTGGGGGTCCAAGAAGGCCCCGACAATAAAAGGAGTGGCTTAGGGAGGTAGATAAGACTAGGCTTATGGAGGAAGTAATCCACTTGCAAAATGACTCTGAAGCAAGATTTGCTAGTATTTGGAAAGGATGGTCAGAATTTAAACAATCTCAGGTTTACAGGAGTTATATGGGAATTGAGGGTGGAGGTTAGGGTCCTGTGCCCGGTCCCTTCCCTTTCCACCTCTGTTCCTCCTCCCTTCCCTTTTTTTCTTTTTTTTTTTTTTTTTAATATATTTCAATGTTCAACTTTTTTTTTTATTAATTTTTTTTTTTTTTTTCTTTTTTTTTTTTTTCTTCTCCTCTTCTCTATGCTCCTCATGAAGAGGCACATTATTAGGGATATATAGTGGTGGCTGAGATAAGATTCTCTCCACCTCATAAATAAAGAAAGGGGTAAGGGAGGATCACAGATTCACCAGTGGGTGTGCACGCGTGCGTGTATATACATATACATAAAAGAGATATTACTTATTTGAAAATATAGGAGTGGGGGAGTGTGTTTAGTAAATAAACAATATAGATTAAAGTGAGGATGGGGGGTAGACACTACACGGGGAGGAAATGATGATGTGGGGGGGGGGAGGGTTGTAAATAAAAACACATTATAAATTTAAAGAGGAAGGGGGGAGGGCGGAGAGGAGGGAAGTGAAGAGGAGAAATGAGGAGGGGTTATATTTAAAACATTTTTTTTTTATTATTTTTTTAATTATTTTTTTTATTTTTTTATCTGGGGGGGGGGGGGGGGTGTTACAGAGAGGGGATGGGGAGCTAAGGGCGCATTATCCTCACACTTAACAGGAAACAAGGAGATAGGGAGAGAGGAAAGGAGAAAGTATAAGAAAATCCTTTGACTATATTTTTTTCAGAAATTTGGCCAATGGAGAGGGATAGATCCAAAAATTTTCTTTTCTGTCATTGTTTTCGTATTTGTAATTGTGTATGCATTTTATTTGAATGTTTTATATTCCTGTATTGGAAATGATATGGAAGAACTTGTATGTATGTTCACAATAATTTAATAAAAAGTAAAATTTTGGTCTCATCTGACCAGAGCACCTTCTTCCACATGTTTGCTGTGTCACCCACATGGCTTCTCACAAACTGAAAACGGGACTTCTTATGGCTTTCTTTCTTTCATCAATGGCTTTCTTCTTGCCACTCTTCCATAAAGGCCAGATTTGTGGAGTACACGACTAATAGTTGTCCTGTGGACAGATTCTCCCACCTGAGCTGTGGATCTCTGCAGCTCCTCCAGAGTTACCATGGGCCTCTTGGCTGCTTCTCTAATTAATGCTCTCCTTGCCTGGCCTGTCAGTTTAGGTGGACGGCCACGTCTTGGTAGGCTTGCTGTTTTGCCATACTCTCTCCATTTTCGGATGATGGATTGAACAATGCTCCGCGAGATGTGCAAAGCTTGGGATATTTATTTATAACCTAACCCTGATTTAAACTGCTCCACAACTTTATCCCTGACCTGTCTGGTGTGTTCCTTGGCCTTAATGATGCTGTTTGTTCGCTAAAGGTTCTCTAACAAATCTCTGAGGGCTTCACAAAACAGCTGCTGTATTTATACTGAGATTAAATTACACACAGGTTAACTTTATTTACTAATTAGGTGACTTCTGAAGGCAATTGGTTCCACTAGATTTTAGTTAGGGTATATCAGCGTAAAGGGGGCTGAATACAAATGCATGCCTCACTTTTTAGATATTTATTTGTAAAACATTTTAAAAACCATTTATAATTTTCCTGCCACTTTGTGTTGGTCTATCACTTAAAATCGATTTATGTTTTTGGTTGTAACTTGACAAAATGTTGAAAATCTCAAGGGGTGTGAATACTTTTTCAATGCACAGTAAGTCCATGGCAACTCATATTTCAGGGTGAACTCTGAACCCTGACACTCAAGCTGCAATGTATATCCCTGGGAACTACAGGCCAGTTAGCCTAAGATCAATAGTCTGCAAGCTATTGGAGGGGATGATAAGAGACTACATACAAGATTTCATTAATGAAAACGGTATCATTAGCTGTAATCAGCATGGATTCATGAAAAATCGTTCTTGCCAGACCAATCTATTAACCTTCTATGAATAAATAAGTGAGTTGCCATCTAGATAAAGGAAGGCCCTTAGATGTGGTGTATCTGGATTTTACAAAGGCATTCAATACAGTTCCCCACAAACGTTTACTGTACAAACTAAGGTCTGTCAGCATAGACCAGGGGTGCCCAACCAGTGGCCGGGGGGCCACATGTGGCCCGTGGAGCACTCTGATGTGGCCCGCGACCTCTTGCTCTGGGATGGAATAGAATAGAATACTGTTATTAAAGGTCAGTTTATTACTAGTGCATATATTGGCATATCTGTTCTGCAGTGGTTACTGGGCTGCTTTCAAAGTGATCCGCAGATGCAGGGCAGTGCACCTGCGGGGTTACCTGCACTGAGCCATAGACTTCTGTTATTACCTGTGAGTTTGGTGAGCTTTCTCAAAGTGCACCAAATCTGCAGAATATAATAGAAGTCTATAGCAAAGTGCAGGAAAGCCAAAAGGTACACTGCACCACAGTTCCTCAGTATGAAAGCAGCCTTGGGCCCCTTTCACACATTCAGTCTGACCCAATTGGACCCACCATTCACCTCTAAGGAGTGGCAGATGTAAACTGACTTATGTCCTACCTCCAGTGGGCTTTGTCCGTGTCCGCTCTGCATATGCAGAGCAGACCTGTCATCGGCCTGCTCCACTCATTGTGGCCCGCGACCGGTTTACCAAGTCGCTTAAGTGGCCCTCGTGCTTCAAAAGGTTGGGCACCCCTGGCATAGACCATAGGGTGAGTACCTTGATTAAAAACTGGCTACAGGGGCAAGTTCAAAGAGTGGTGATAAATGGGAAATACTCTCGGAATGGTCTGGTGTGGAAAGTGGGGTCCCCCAGGGTTCTGTCCTGGGACCAATCCTATTTAATTTATCCATAAATAATCTGCAGGATGGGATAAACAGCTTAATCTCAGTATTTGCAGAGGATACAAAGTAAAGCAGGGCAATACCTTCTACGCAGGATGTGGAAACCTTAGAAGACCTAAACAAATTAATGGGGTGGGCAACTACATGGCAAATGAGCTTTAATATTACAGATACCATGGAGAAGTGAGTGCATAGGGAATTATAAAGAATTTGCATAGCCATTCACCCAATAAAAGTGCAGGTAGGATTAATCTGTGAATATGTTAAAAAAAAACTACTGTAAATAGGCTAAATCAGTGTCTTTCAACCTTATTTCAGTCAAGGCACCCTTTAAAATTATTGACATTCTCGTGGCATCCCATTCTAAAATGTAAAAAAGTAAATTAATAGTTTCACATAAGGCAGAGACATCCACACAGGTAGGGCACCCGACATTAAAGTTGATTTTTTTTCTTCCAAAGCAAATACCCCTTTGCACACTGGTACTGACTAGTATTCCAATGTTTCTTTTCTCGCTCAGTTTCACTCAGCTAATGTGACCCCAGTACTAATGGAGAGAGGAAGTAGAGGGGGCAAACAAGGATGCTGTGCAGGCACCCGACGTCCTCCTTATCAATCGATTACATAATTGGTGGTTTCTGGAAGGTTGTAATAGTGTAACTACGAAGAACACTTGATCCAAATACTAGTACAGGGGATCCCCGACTTACGAACGCACGACCTACGAACATCCCCTACTTACGAACCGGGTGCTGCGGGGACCCTCCGCCATTTTTCGCCGTCCTCCGGCCGTTCTGCGCATGCGTGGCCATACGGAGCATCGAAAAATGCCGGCAAACTTCGGAAATGTCCGTAATTTGCCACGCATGCGCAGAACGGCATTAGACAGAACATCGGAAATGTCCGGAAATGTCCGTATTTGTCGGTCTGCGCATGCGCGGCCGACTTACGAACATTTCCGACTTAAGTACAGGCAGGCAGTCCCTAACGAGTTCGTAACACGGGCACCCCCTGTATACACATTTTGGGCTATTTTTAGGCATTTTGCTAAGGCACCACTGAAGAAACCTTAAGGCACCCTGGTTGAAAAAGGCTGAGCTATATCATATGTGGCTCAAATGTAAATCTTTGATTTTTAACCACTTGCCACCTGATCCAATTCTGGCACTTCGCTTCTACATAAAAATCTTCATTGTTTGCTAGAAGATTGCTCAGAACCCCCAAACATTATATATGCTTTTTTAGCAAAGACCCTAGGGAATAAAATGGTGGTCGTTGAAACTTTATGTCACACGGTATTTGCGCAGCAATTTTTCAAACGTGTTTTTTTTTTTTTTTTTTTAACGGTTTCATGAATTAAAAAAAAAAAAAAACACTAATGTTAGCCCATTTTTTTGTGAACATCCGCTGACACCCAATCTCGTCTGTGCCCGCTATGGTCCGTTTCTGCAGACGGAGGAAAACCCTATTTTTCCATCCGTCTGCAGAGCGGATCGGATGACGACGGACTCTACGGTCCGTCGTCACCCGATCTACCATAGGGGAGAGCGGCGCTGTGACAGGTCCGTCCCTGCACAATGTGCAGAGACAGACCTGTCATCTTCCTGCTCAGCGGAGATCACTCCGGCGATCCCCGCTGAGCAAGCGGATATCCACGGGGCGGATCAGCACTGATCCGCCCCGTGTGAAAGAGCCCTTAGGCTACGGCTACACAGGTTTTAAATCTCTTGCTAATGAGGGATTTAACCACTTGCTAACAACTGTTCAATTAGCAGCACATATATTTCAGAAGTAAAGGGACTGCCAGCAAGTGGTTAAATCTCCCAGCTGCAAGAAAATCTAAAATTTTCACACGCTCCTAGTCTTAGCATGGTAGCTACACAGGTTAATGAACTGATATTGAAGCATTTTAGAACAAAATGTAAAACGGCAACAGACAGATGAAATGTAAATTAGTTTTCAACAGTACACAGCAAATGATTTCTGAACTAATTTCCATCCTTTTATTCATTTACATACAATTTTCTGCTACGGCCTCTTAAGCGAAATTTAAATAAGCAAGGCAGGGAATTCTAATTTTACTCCTTAAAGATTTTCATACGTTTGCAGCTTCTTTATATATTTTAATTCATATGTTCATTTGTGGCATCACTTTTCCACCCATCTCTAACCATGGGCTGTCCTTTATATTTGCCCTGACCATCAAATATTAAAAACATAGTGCCCCGTGTTCACCAATCTTTACCGATTGAGCGATTCTACAAAGATGCACTGCATTGTGTTGCTGTTATGTGCGCTAAAATGCAAATCGGGTTGCAAGGTAAACCACCACATAACAATGCAGTGAGTAGAACACATTTCAATAAAGTTCTGTATAAAAATTTTAAACAGCAATCAGCATAGCTTGCTGTGTGAAGAGGATCTTAACCACTTGACCGGAAGGTTTTACCCCCCTCATGACCAGGTCATTTGTTTCCTAGTCAGCACTACGCTACTTTAACTGGCAATTACGCCGCTTTTTTTTTTGGTGGTATTTGATCACCGTTGGGTTTTAAATGTTTTTGGTATATAAAACGAGAAAAAAAAAAACAATTATATTTTTCTTTTTGTTATTAAATATTTCCAATGAAATCAAATTTCTTCATACATTTAGGCCAATATGTATTCTGCTACATGTCTTTGGTAAAAAAAATCCCCAATAAGTGTATATTAATTTGTTTATGTGTTGAAGATAAAGTGTCTACAAACTATGGTATATACAGTATGTTTAAAAAATTGATCAATCCTGATGTACCGACGGCCTATCTCATTTCTTAATGGAGCCCTTAACCACTTAAGTCCCGGACCAATTTGCAGCTAAAGGACCAGGCCCCTTTTTGCGATTCTGCACTGCGTCGTTTTAACTGACAATTGCGCGGTCGTGCGAAGTGGTTCGCTTTAACTGACAATTGCGCTGTCGTGCGACGTGGCTCCCAAACAAAATTGGCGTCCTTTTTTTTCCACAAATAGAGCTTTCTTTTGGTGGTATTTGATCACCTCTGCGTTTTTTATTTTTTGCGCTATAAACAAAAATAGAGCGACAATTTAGAAAAAAAATTCAATATTTTTTACTTTTTGCTATAATAAATATCCCCAAAAAATTTATAAAACAACATTTTTTTCCTCAGTTTAGGCCGATACGTATTCTTCTACATATTTTTAGTAAAAAAAAAAATTGACTGGTTTGCGCAAAAGTTATAGCGTTTACAAAATAGGGGATAGTTTTATAGCATTTTTATTAATATTTTTTTTTTACTAGTAATGGCGGCGATCAGCGATTTTTATTGTGACTGCGACATTATGGCAGACACATCGGACATTTTTGACACATTTTTGGGACCATTGTCATTTATGCAGCAGTCAGTGCTATTTAAATGCACTGATTCCTGTGTAAATGACACTGGCAGTGAAGGGGTTAACCACTAGGGGGCGGGGAGGGGTTTAGTGTGACCTATGTGTTTTTTTTTACTGTAGGGGGTCTAGCTTGGCGTGTGACATCACTGATCGTCTTTCCCTATGACAGGGAACAGACGATCAGTGACAGCCTCACTAGGAAGCACGGGGAGAGGTTTGTTTACACTTACCTCTCCCCGTTCTTCAGCTCTGTGACCCGATCGCGGGACACCGGCGGCGATCGGCTCCGCGGGTCCCACGGTCACGGAGCTCAGGACCGGGCGCGTCCCACGGCTGGGCTCTTAAAGAGCAACGTACCTGTACGTTGATGTGCCCAGCCGTGCCATTCTGCCGACGTAAATGTGCAGGAGGAGGTCCTTAAGTGGTTAAAATATGCCATGACAGTAAAAATTCCCTGCGTATAACCCAAAAAAAAAGGATCCTGTTTCTTTAAAGCATGAATAACAGAACAATGCTTGTGCTGTGTAATTTGTCCCTTTCTACAATACCAGGCTGATCCTGCCTGGTGCTGCCCTTCCCCCTCTGTAAACCGACCACGTTTATCAAGGCTGCTTCGTCATCCCGCTGTGTCTCCTCTGTCCTCTCTTCCCCTCCCTCCCTCCCTCTGCCTATCAGATAGTTTCTGCTGATCTGCTTCCCGCCCCTCCCCTCCTACTGCTAAAATTACTGTTTTATTAATAGAATCCCCTATGTTCCATTGTGACGTCAGTGGGGAATTCTCAGCCCCTCCTACTGTAGTTATCAGACCGGGGCAGGAGAGAGCGGCGGGCAGTCATGTAAGCGCCAAGTGATGCTCAGAAATAAGGTATAAAGCAACATTTTATTTTTATACAGAACATACACTGAGCACAACAGAACATAGGGGATTCTAGTAAAAGAAAAGTATGGGAATCAAACACCGCTGATGGCTCAGTTCTCTCAACTCCCCGAGCAGAGAGCTGCTGCCTGTCAAATCAGCATCTTTCCTGCTCTGCTTCTCCACGCTCACTGGAGCGCTGAGCTGTGGAGGGGCGGGTGAGCGGCCGTCTCAGCGTCTGAGACGGCTATCAGTCCAGGCACCTGGCGGATCCAGACTCCCAGAGTCAGGATAACAGAGTCCCTGGACTGATCTGTGTGACGTCAGCAGAGAGCGGACTTCAGACTGATCTCTGCGGAAAATGGGTCACAGGAGTGCAAAACGAATTGCACTCCTGTGACCCTTAGGAGAAGTCCAGCAAAACGAGCTCAGGCTAAACTTCTCCTTTAAGTAAACAAAGTGGCTTTAAAACCACTTTAAATGACCCCTTTTTGGAAAGTAGACAGTGTAAGGTAAATATAATGCTGTCACCAGTGCAGTACAGTGACATCAGATAACTGGTGTGGCAGTGATCAGGGATACTGACTGGTAACAGTATGTTAAGAAAAACTATTTTAAATAATTTTAACATTCTTTATCATTTTTTTATACTATTTGGAAGGGTGATCATGGATGTATTTTTTTACTACTTTGATTGCCGTTACAAAGTTGATCACCATAAAAGCAATGTTTTCAACTGTCATGAATGGGTTACCTTCATAACAGCTGTGATTACTAGTGATCTGTGATTGGCCATGGCTACTCCAATGGTACAGGGTGCTGTGATTGGCCCAGGTAGATTGTGATAGCTGTGGGCCAATCACACCATCACTCTATAGGAAACACGGCTGTTATGAATGAAATTCATTCATAACAGCTTTATTGACATTGTGCTGTGTGGGTCCCCCTAACCTAGACCAGGCTGGATGATGTACATGTTCATCATCCAGCCTGCCCATGCCGCCCACAGTAAATGTAATGTGGGAGAGCAGCTAGGGGTTAATCAGCTACATTCCATGTGCATCTAAACTAAAAGTGCAAAGTCCTACAGATTGTTGTCTTTAGGGGCACTTTCACACTGAGGCAATGCAGCGTCGGTGGCAAAGCGGCGCTTTACCATCGTTTTAGCGGTTCTTCTTAGCCGCTAGCTGGACGCTTTTAACCCCCGCTAACAGTCAGAAAATGGTTAAAAGCGACCGCAAAGCACCACTGCAGCGGCGTTTTGCCACCACTTTGGCATAGCTGCCCATAGATTTCAATGGGCAGGGGCGCTTTAGGAGCAGTGTACACAGTGTGTCTCAGTGTGAAAGTAGCCTAAAAATCAGCCACAGTCTGAGAAGCAAAGCCTGTCTCCTGCCAACATACTGTAGAGTGAGACTCTTGCTCTTTGTTGGGAAGTGATATTCACTTTGCATATGTCTAACTCTCCCCTTGCTAATTTATAGCCAGAGATCTTCAATCAGAGCTATAGGGCTGACTCAGCAGGGGGTGTGTCATACCTCTGGAGGGAGACCAGTGCTACCACACAGAGAGCAAAAGGATCTTTTCTATTCAGGCTGTGGCTGAAAAAAGACAAAGAACATTGTTCCGATACACATGGAATGTAATTTAGCTGCATACTGCATATTTGCATATTTGCATACCAATTACCCGAGAGCGCACGTCCTGCATGCTCCCGACACAGTTATCGTAACGGAAAGCTCCTGGTCGCTTCTTGCTTTCTGATCACTTGATCGCTGTGACAGCCAATCATGGCTGTCACATGATCATAAACCCCGCCCCGCCTCCCGGTATCCAAAACCTCTTAAATGGCCTGAGGCACAAGCGCAAAGGTGTTAAACTGAAGGATCCAATTGGAATTTATCTATCCTTCACTAATCAGTGATTTACTGTTAGAGAACAAGCATGTGCAGCTATCAGGACCACTGGAAATCACCCCATAATTAAAATATCAGTTCTGTGTGATTGGCTTGAGTGATTGGCTCACTGATTTTCCCAGAAGTCTGTACTAAGATACAAGTCAGATTTCAGGCATCCCCTGCAGCAAAAATTTCGTTTTTGGTGAGCTACTCCCAATAGGGAATAACATCTAAAGGGATGCAGACTCTGATGCAGCAGCTGATTTATAATTATGAAACCAATACAGACACACATACATACTGCATTTTTTGGACATACACCACAACACACCACACATCACAACAATATTGTGGTTTGAAAAGGACACATAGAAAACAATTGTATTCTATGTGCCCTAGTAGTGACCTTCATTTATCCTGTGCAGAAAAATGCAGGTCACCACAAATAGTGTGAAAGAGCTCTTAAAGTGGAATTAAAGTGCATGTAAACCCACTCTCATCCTTTATAAACTACTGCAATATTGGTTATCTAGAAGGATATACATGCCGCCTGCATGTATACTTATCTGTCAAATGTCTCCCCCTGTCTTTTATGAGACCCGAAAAACTGCAAATTTGGTGGGTGGGTCTGTTGTCCAGGGCTCAGTGGGTGGAGTCGTGATGTCAGTAGATGCCCCGCCCACCTCTACACTCCCCTTATCAACATGCATTTTCTCCTGTGTATTTCTTAGGCCTCTTTAACACAGGGCGGATCAGTGCTGATCCACCCCGTGGATATCCGCTTGCTCAGCGGGAATCGCCGGAATGATCTCCACTAAGCAGGAAGATGACAGGTCCGTCTCTGCACACTGCGCAGGGACAGACCTGTCAGAGCACGGATCCGATGACGGATGGAAAAAATAGCTTTTTCCTCCGTCACACTTTTTCGGATCGGAGCGGGTCAGATGTCAGTGGACATGTCACCGCTGACATTCGACGCTCCATAGACCTCTACGGAGCATCCGTTCAGGTACACCTGAAAAACTGACAGTGTGAAAGAGGCCTGACACTGAACTTCTGCTATGATCACTAACATCCAGTCAAAACCCAGAAAAGTCCCCACATGACTTCAGCATGCCAAATCATGCTGAGGTGTGGAACAGCCAATCCTTGCTGAGCTGCTGAAGAAAGAAGTGGGGGTGGGAATTAAAAAATAATGCATGTCTTAGGCTAGTGCATGAGATATGTAAATCGCCTGTCAATCACAGCAAGGGGGGAGAACGGACAAAGTTTTCACAGTTTGTCCATTTTATTTCACTGAAAAAAATATATGAGGATTGTTCAGAGCTGGATTAACTCTCTGTGGCAAGACTGGGCACAGCTTATCTGAAATCGCATACTCTATATTGTGCCAGACAAAAAAATAAAAAAATTCTGGTTTACATTCACTTTAAGCTAAAAAAAAAAATGCTGACAGGTTGTATTTGATAGAAGAGAGCCAAATCTTTTGGCATAACTGCTTCATCCCATGCATGAGCAGCACACAATTTATAGCACTTCTCTTGCACGACAATATGACTCCTGTACACATACTCGTGACATCATCATGGCCCAGCCAATTAAGCAGCCGAAAAGTCTGAAACCGGAAGGAAGACTGTGACAGCCAATAGAACTGACACCATAGTTCTGGAAGGGATCGCTGAGCAGGCAAGTCTGCCATGATATGCAGTGCATACTAATACATTATGGTATAAAGCTCTTAGGACCCAATTTCTAGATTTTTTTTATGATCCAATTTAATAAAAAGCTCTAGCTTATTATTTAACATAAATCTGTAAAGAAGTAAGATATGGGAGATTAGGCTCCTTTTAGTTTCTGCAGAGACCATGGTTTTTTGGCCCCTTTCACACTTGTGCGACTTTAAAGTCACGCGATTTTACCGCGATTCGCGGCTGCAATTTTTGCCGCAATTTCAAGGAATGCCTGTGTAAGTGACATCAAAATCGGACCAAAGTAGTGCAGGGACTACTTTGAAGTCGGAGCGACTTGAAGTCGTACTAATATGAATGGCTGTCATTGGAAATCATGGGGAACGACTTGTCATGCTACTTTGCAGTCCCAAATCGTGGGACAAGTCGTATAAGTGTGAAAGGGGACTAAGTCTTGGAAATACCACGTTTCAGTCGTTATATACATGTTGCCATATTCTTTCTTCATTACCATGACAGCAAATACAATTTGGTCTTAGGTGTGGCAGACTGTTTCCATTCAGCATTTTCATTGTGACAGGGGGCAAACTATAAAAAGGTAGAGACCACCAAACTCAATGTTCATTAGTCCCATCCAGGACCACACTCTGGGGCCATGTGACATGGTTTGAATAAAATGTGACCAGCCAACACTCATTCAATGAGCACATCTACTATTTAGTGGGGATATTCCATTGAGACCAGCTATTAAAGACATAAAATGAATTCACAATGCATAGATCTACCAGACATCGATTTTATAGCCATTTTTAGCAACTGTACTAATTGGTAACCAAAAGGAGTTAAAAAAGCAAAAGGCTTCCCAAATGGTTCTTCTTGCTGTGCTCATTCAAATAGGTATGCAAACTGCACAATGAAATTTAATTAATGTCTAATTAGGCAGTGAAGTTATGACAGTGGGAGAGCGAAGATAATTATACTTTTAGTGCTGACTGCAGGAAAATAGTTTCTTCCAAATATAAAGAAATTGTGATTATGCTTTGACCAGCCAATGTTGCTTTTACAGAAATGGATTTAAAAAAAAAAAAAAGAGCCAGTGGAAAATATTTTCTCTGGTGTGTTGCCTTTTACTGCACAGCAAATGCTGGAACAAAAGAACCCAATGAATTCATTTATTAAAAATAATAGTGGATGGGAGATTGCCTCTTAATTGAATCATTTTTTTCCCCATGATTAAACGTGGAACCTTTCTGCTTGCGTTTTATACTTCAACAGCTTAATCAGAATTTAAACTACTATTTTAAACCAATTTAAAAAATAGTCGGTCACGGACAGTAATTTACAACTTTTCATTTTAATAGTTTTCTCTGCAATTTACTTTTGCCAACATTAAGGTCGTCACTGATTTTAGCAGACCCTGTCGGCAAAATATTTATCAAATAATTTTTTTCTTGTACTTAATTATAACTTTAAAGTGTCACTAAACACACATCATAAAAAAACAATTAATACATGGTATATTACATGCTGTTTATACTCACTCAGTCACTATGAGATTTGTTTTTTTATTAAAAAAAAAAAAGAAAAAAAAAAAATCGGATTTATCCTGCTGCTCCTCATCTCCACATTCTGTTCATGTCCCCAATTCAGCTATGGATTTTGCAGCTGTAGTGGCAACTCTGCACATGCTCAGTTTTCAGTGAGGTTCTATACTGAGCATTTCCTCCCTATCACATCTGAGCAGCCCATGTGACTATAGAGTCACACATGTGGGCGTATACATAGTGCTAAATGACAGCCCACTCCCGCTCTCTTCCTCCATGCCCACTAGCCAGATAAAGACAATGGGGGTGGGATATTACAGATTAATGGAGGCTTCACCTCCATCTTGTTTTAAGACACAGGCTGGAGGGGTGTGACACAGCCTGTGACTGGCAGAAATCCAGCCACATCATGTTATTACCACAAAATAATAAAGATTTTATTTCAAATATATATTTGTATGGCAATTTTAAACAGTTTATTGATATTGTTTATTTATTTTTACTCTATATTCCAAAGGTTGTTTTTTTTTTTTTTTTATGTTGAACATGTGACCAGTAGCAGAGGACTAGAAGCTCCTCTTGCATGTTTCCCTGCAGACAGGCTGGCAAAGAGCTGTATATCGATTAGGAAAAGGGGACTTAGATGCTTTTTTTTTTTTTTTTAATTAAAATAATTACAGTGCTATCATCCACATACAGAAATAGAAGGGCCAATGTAAATTAAACAGTTTGTATTTAGTACCCTTCAAGGTGAAAAACCCTCATGGTTTTTCACCTTCATGCATTCTATGCATGAAGGTGAAAAACCTGTGCTGCAGCTGCCCCCCAGAGCCCCCCCCCCCCCCCTTTTTCTTACCCGAGCCTGATCGTTCCAGCGACTGGTACGAGCACAGCAGCTCCAACCTCTGTCTCGGGTTCTCATTGAATAGATTGATAGCAGCAGGAGCCATTAACTCCCACATCTCTCAATCAAATCCAGTGACACGGGAGCTAGAGGGCAGGGCCATGTCCTGCTGTCTGTGTCAATGGATGCAGCAGCAGGACTTAGGAGCATGCCCACACGAGTACCCATTATGGGAAGCAGCTCTCAGTGGGGGCACTTGATGAAGAGGAGGAGCCAGGAGCGCCCCTGGGGGAAACACAGAAAAGGAGGATCGGGGCCGCCCTGTGCAAAACCCTTGCACAGAGCAGATAAGTATAACATGCCTGTTATTTTTAAAAAAACGAACCTTTACAATCACTTTAAGGGTTCATGCACACATTGCTTACATAGGCATTTTAGATGCCAGTCATGATTTCCCAGCGCTTTTCTGTGCCCGGGTTGCCACAAACAGCCTGCCATACAAATGAATGGATGTAGGCGGCCACGCTCTTGTAAACGCAGAAAGTTCTTTGCATCATCGCTTACCCATTTGTGCTTGCCCAACGTATTTTCCAAAATGTGAAACATCTGAAAGTCGTGCCCAAAAAAGGAAATCATAAAAGCAAAGAACTAGTGACCAGTATTGCCTGCGGTCTCCCTGCAGCTAATCTTTTCCCCATTACTGACATACTATGACTTCTGCACTGCGTGTGTGTGTGCGTGCTGCTCTGTCGCTGACACAGTCATTTAATCACTGTCTACTCTCTTGGCTCTGATTGATATACCCGCAAGCTTTGCTCTGAGTTCAAAAAACACTTTTAAAACTGTTAAAGCCCTAATGAAAGAGCACGGTTTGACCCCCCAAAATGCTATCTTGTTTTTCCTATTATCACTTGCGGAACCAATAAAATACTTCTGGACTCTTAAAACATTTGTCTGCCACTCCTTTTGGCTTAGCTAATATATATATATATATATATATATATATATATATATATATATATATAGAGCTTAGGCACAGTCAACATTTCTAAATGTTTTCTATAGCAGCAAAACTTCACTTTTTGAGTTCAGAAGCTACAGCTTTTAATCTCTATAACATAAAATAAAAGGATAAAGAATAAATTCAGTGTCATAAGACACACAGTTGGAGATTGTTTACACTTGCAGCAGTACTTGCCTCCCCCCTGAAACGGAATCTGCGATGGACCGCTTTTCAGATAGCGTTTGACAGCCAGCTTGAGGGTGATACGTTGCCTCCTCACCGCGTGTTCCACGTGGTTGCAATATTATTTTGCCACAGCCCAGCTCATTTGAATGGCTCAGATGCAATACTCCCCACTGAAAGGGGGATATCATTTTTGCTGCAACATGTGTACAACCTCCATCAGCCGGGGGGCGAGGGAGGGTGAGGGGAGGGCGTTAAAACCACAGCTCAACTGCCTACTTTTACTGCTTCCCTGGCTGAAAGTGTAAACTAGGTGGAGCGAAGAACTCTGGAGCAGATCTCCTACCAGAGTTTTTACGGTCTGGTTCACACAGGCTTCCGCAAGCATTTGCATAACATTTGAGTAACTTTTGGCACGTATCAATTAGCTATCTTGAACTCTTCAGTCTCTGTTTGGAAATAGTAAGCACAGATCTCGGAAGTGGCGATTGTCACTTTAAATAAGCTGCTAGCAAGCTTAAGTAGGCCAAGAACTAATAAAATTCGGTTGGTTTATAACATGGGTAGGCAACCTTTGAGAGGTGAAGATCTATCTAAACATAAAAGAGATCAAATATCACCAGGGTTAGGCCCCTTTTTTAAAGAAATTAACTAGCAAGGCCTAACTAAATAAGGGAAACTTACAAAAATACAATAAAAGAAATGTAACTTTCAAAATATAAACTTAGCCTACCTTAAAAGGGAACCATCACTAGAGCAGTGGACAATGTGTGGACAGTGTCAGTAGACAAGTGGACATGTCAGTAGGGCAGTGGACGGTGTCAGTAGGGCAGTGGACGGTGTCAGTAGGGCAGAGCTTGGTGTCAGTAAGGCAGGAACCCTGTTGGGTGGGCTTTGATGAAATATCAGGGGTCTGAACAGACTCCTGATGTCTCACAAGGTGAGACAGAGAAAGGGTCTGAGGACAGAGATTCCCCAGTCCCTTTCTCTGCAGCCTCAGAGAATGCAGGATCCTCTGCATTTCCTGATGTCTGTGGTTGGGCAAAACATTTTGGGCGGGGCTTGGTGATGTCAAATCCACCAAAAGTACTTTGGTGGTCATCTTGTATTTTCTTCTGCTGGCTCTTCTGTGTTTTTTGCGCATGAGTGGCTTAAAATTACTGTATGTGCCCTTGTGAGCTCAAGCTGGTGTTGCTGGATACTACAGGTTGTCAAAGCCATGCACCAGCCAGGTGTGCTTAGATCTCTTTTAAATTATAGATCCTATGGTTCTGGTAAGAACATTTGCTGCACTTTGGGACACCTGTGGCGGACACTCAAGAATTGATTTACTAAGGCCCTTTTCACACGTGCGGACTGTATGTCCGTTTTTCATCCATCCGTTTTCGGATGAAAAACAGACATACATGTACCCCTATGGGATAGCGGGTGTCAGCGGATGAGCATCCGCTGACACCCGATATCGTCCGCCTCCACTATTGTCCGATTCTGCAGACGGAGGAAAACCCTATTTTTCCATACGTCTGCAGAGCGGATCGGATGAACATGGACAGACGGTCCGTGTTCATCCGATCTCCCATAGAGGAGAGCGGATATCTGACAGGGCGGTCCCTGCACAGTGTGCAGGGACCGCCCTGTCATCCGCCGGCTCAGCGAGGATCAGCTGAGCGATCCCCGCTGAGCAGCGGATCTTCACGGATCCGTCCCGTGTGAAAGGACCCTAAAACTGGAGAGTGCAAAATCAGTTGTGCATGATAGCCAATCAGCTTCTAAAGTCAGCTTGTTCAATTAACCGTTTGTCGACCGTATCACCTACATGTACGGATGTGTTTCTGTATGTGCGTTTTTAACATGTTCGACGCATTTCCGGATGCATTCCATTTGCTTTTTTTCTTCTTTTTTCCGTTTTTTTTTTTTTTTTTTTCCCACTGTACTGGGGTCCAGTGCGTTTTTGATGCATTTCAGTGCATTCCGGTGCATTTTTCTGCATTCCAGTACAGTAAAAATGCAGCATGTTCTACTTTTTTTTCTGGAACGCCCTGGAACGGACTGCACTGGTGTGAACTATGCCATTGGAAATCTTGTAACCTTCCTGGATTGCATGTGGTGTGAACTGACCCTTAGACCTGATTCACACTTATGCATTTTTAATGCTTTTTGCATTTTGCAGATTTGCACTACAGAACGTGTTCCATAGGAAATCATGTTAAATGGACTCTAGTGCAAATCTGAAAATGCAAAAAGCACCAAAAATGCATAGGTGTGAATCAGGCCTTAGTGTCTCTGGTTCCCAAAATGTGCCAAAAGTGCCAGCAAGTGTCAGAATGTCTGCCCCAAAATCGCAGTGCCCCTATAAGTTGCTGATCGCTGCCATTACTAGTAAAAAAATAAAAAAAAATTCAAGTTAAATTAATCCCATAGTTTGTAGACGCTATAACTTTTGTGCAAACCAATCAATATACGCATATTGGCATTTTCTTTACCAAAAATATGTAGCAAAATATATATTGGTCTAAATTTATGAAGAAATTAGATTTAAAAAAAAATAAAAAATTGATTGAATATGTTTTAAAGCAGAAAGTTAAAAAATATTGTTTTTTATTTTCTAAATTATTGGTCTTTTCTTGTTTATAGCACAAAATATAAAAAAACGCGACGGTCATTAAATACCACCAAAAGAAAGCTCCATTTGTTGGGAAAAAATGACATAAATTTAATTTATGGACAGCGTCGAATGACTGCATAATTGTCAGTTAAAGTAATGTAGTTCCATATCGCAAAAAATGGCCTGGTCATGAAGGGAGGTAAATCTTCTGGAGGTCAAGTGGTTAAACTTTGACAAAAAAAAAACAAACCTGGAAGCAGTTTTAGTGAATCAACCCCCTCAGTGCTTTGAAGTGTTACCTGCAGCACTGCACCTGCCTCTTTATATTCAATGTTATATAGCACTGTCTTTATTGGGAACATTGTCACTAATATTTGCACATTGTTTTATTTGTGTTTTTTCACTTATAATATTGCTGCAAGGTAATTTATTATGATTTGAGCACATATAATTTATGATTGTTAGCACGTATATTTTATTTTCATTTGGGATTGTTATAAACCAACTAAGTTTGATCAGCGCACCTGTTCACAGTACTTATATTTTATGTCTTGTATTCAGACCCATTAGTGTGCTGCTTTTTTAGAATTTATTTTTGCTTTAGCAAAAATTTGATTTTTTATTGTTTTGAACTTCAGAACTACTTTAGGCCCCTTTTACACAGGCGCCTCCACTAAGCGCAATACGCTTGCTCAGCTCCCCTGATCTCTTCGCTGATCCCCGCAGAGCAGCCGGATGACAGGTCCGTGTCCGCTCCACTATGTAAAGCAGACACCTTCTCCTCTATGGGTCAATCGGATGGAAACAAATCCACCTGTCCATTTCCATCTGATCCGATCCACCAGACTGATGGGGAATAGGACCACCATCTGTTTTTGGCAGACAGGATCAGATGGCGGCATGTATCCGCTGACATCCACCGCTCCACAGATAAGACTGGAGGGTTCAATCAAGTCTGCCTGAAACTGATAGGCGGACCTGATCGGACGGTCCGTGTGAAAGGGGCCTAAAGTTTTCGTAAAAGCCTGCTAGCAGCTTGTTAAAAGTGACAATCAGCACTTTCAAAAAGACCTATGTTTGATATTCCCAAACTGGAGCTGAATTGTGTTTTAAAAGCTTCAAGAACGTTAACCAAAAGCTCTGCTAATGATTTTACAAAGCTTACGGTACTCCCTTCTCTTACACTAGCTGAAGCCCGTATGAACAAGGCTTTGGTTTAGAAGCTGATAGGTCAGTTTTGAGTGAATGTTGACAGGTTGACAATCTCTTTTAAGTGATTAACACCCATGCTGCAATATATGTTGCTATAGATACTGCAAGCACTGGAGAATTGCCTACTATTGTAAACATAGCTGGGACAAGGCTAGGAGCTCTTTTAGCTCTGATTCTTCTTCTTTTATTAAACTCATTCTTTATTTAATTCCCGCCTGTGTGAGAAACAGTATGGTACGTTATCAAAGCCTAACCAAACGCAGAGTCTCTTGGCAACAATATAAGCTCTACAACCAGTGAGGTGTGAAAGAAAAATATAATAATGCTTTCTTAACTAACACAGAGCTAAAAGGGCCATCTTGTCTTTCCTTTTAAATGATCTACATAGTTTCATGTTTAGCGTGTCGTTTAAAAATCCCTCCCCCCCTTATATTTATATTTTCCTCCATCATAAAAATTTAGGATTTTAGGCATTTGCAATATATCCTGCAGTTAATTTTCATTTTCTGCAGTTCTACACACCCCAGAAATTAGTTTATAAACATAATTTCAAAAAGGGTGTTAATAAATTGCAGAAATACCAAGGCAGAACCAAAATTCAATAGCAGAAAAAAGGAGTTAGCAGCAGACAGAGCAATGTTTGATTGCAGTTCGCCATCTGCTGGTAAAAAAAAATAATACATTTTTTTCTGCTCAAAAATCCACTCACATTACAAATATATTATTATTATTATTATTATAAAATACAGGATTCATATAGCGTAAACAGTTTGGGCAGTGCACTACAATATAAAGGGAGACAATACAGCAACAATACAATTCAATACAAGAGGGTTAAGAAGGATCTGGTCCTGCGAGCTTACAATCTAATAATATCTAATAGATATTATATAAGTATTATAAATACTATGTAGCACTATCCTTTATCGTTGCCACTTCACACTATAAGGCCACTTTCACATGTGCAGACCGTTCAGATCCACCTGTCAGTTTTTTCAGGCGGATCTGAACGGTCGCTCCATTGTCTCTATGGAGCGTCGGATGTCAGCGGTGACATGTCCGCTGACATCCGATCAGCCCCGTTCCGCAAAATCCAGACGAATGGATGTCCTATTTTCCATCCGTCTGGCGGATCGAATCGGATGAAAACGGACAGGCGGTCCGTAATCATCCGATCCCCCCATAGGGGAGAGCGGAATCTCTGACAGGTCCGTCCCTGCACGGATTTGTCATCCGCCGGCTCAGCAGGGGATCAACGAAGCTGAGCAAGCGGAGGAGTAAAATGGACAGCCCCGTGAGAAAGGGACCTCACAGATATAAATAGATGGATAGTACAGATAATGCAACACAAATGTGGCAAAGGTTAGTACATACAGGTATTTAGCAAAATGTAGCAAGAAACAATAGGCAAGAGGACCTTGCCTGTACAAGTTTATATTCTACACCATGGGTCGCCAAACCTTTTAAACAGAGGGTCTTTCTACTCTCTATTAGGCTGTTTACAGGACAAATTGTGGCCAGTAGGAGTTAGAAAAAAAAATAAAAAATTAAAATGCTGCAGCGTCAGAGGTAAAACAAAAAAGCCCCAGTATTAGGCTGGGTTCACACCTATGCGAATTGGATGCTTAGCATAGCAGGAGATTGTGACCAGCTCTTTATGGAGCTGATTCACACATCTCCGCAGCGGCTCCAGTGTGAATTGCACAGGGTCCTGTGCGTCTTTGCTTCATTTCAGGTCCGAATTCAGCCCAAAATTCGGGCTGAAATCGGACCTGAAACTTTGAATGGAGAGGCACTGGACTCCTGCTGTGAGGCTCATGCGGCTTAGATGTGAACTCAGCCTTAGTCAGGGTAATAAATGTCCCTTCATCAGTTGGGAGTAAAAAAATAAATAATTAAACAAAATGCCCCAACATCAGTGAGTAAAAGAAATGACCCAGTGGTCTGAATGGTGCTCCATCATTAATGCTCCATGAGTGGGAATTTCACATTATCCCCATCACTGGAGAGTTCAATGGGACTTACCTGTGGGTAGGTTCTATCTACAGCACCGCTCCTCAGGATGACTTCACAGCTGGGACTACACAGACTCCATCAAGCAAGAGACTACTCTATCCATAATGCCTGTATTAGATTGTTGGGTGCTGGAAAACTTTGCACAGCAGCTCCTCTAACATACTTTAAGGGCCAGTTCACACTGCTGCAATGTGAGAACCAGAACCTATGCGAACCGCTGAGAGTGTCAATAGAAAGTTAATAACACCCCCAGATTGGTTCGCATATTGCAGTACAAACTGTCAAATCGGACAGGAATTCTGGTGCGGACCAAAAAAAGAGTCCTGCACGATTTTGGTCCAAATGCGATGCAAATTCAGCCATACAATCCTCTGACTCTTCTATGAGGCTGCATGACCCCTGACCCTCTGTCTGGACAGTGCCAATTGGCCCTGTGCTGATCACATGCACCCTTCCAAAAAAATTTTTTATAGTAATTCTCTAACAATACACACCAAACAGAGCATGTGCAGAGTGCCCCCAAGGCTCTGTACTATACTATCGTCAGATGGATTGGGGACTGTGGAAGAAGGGGAGGATCAGAAAAGACAGGATCAGACAGCCTTTTTACACAATGCAGAGGATTAACCCCTTAGGTTCCACAGTGAGTATAACAAGCATAGTTTACTGCATATACACTGCATACACACTGATTTTACTGTTTTGGGTTTAGTAACACTGAAGCCAGCTATAGTATGACATTTTGTAACAATGGGAGATACATAGCAGCTGTGACTCCCCTTTCATAACTAGCTATAATCCCAAAAGAGTTTGTCCCTAAAAGCTGACCATACATTATACAATTTTCTTGTTTAATTTCCTTTAGATTAACCTTCAACTATGTCATGCAAGGGCTTGCCTGATTGCATACACATTGCAAGTGTTTAGGTTTGACCTCGTAATTTATGGTTTTGGTAAATATAAAGGAAATTTGTACAAGGAAATTGTATAATGTATGACCAGCCTTAGTCATTTGGT
The DNA here is from genome assembly GCA_028564925.1 of Lithobates sylvaticus. NCBI lineage: Eukaryota > Metazoa > Chordata > Amphibia > Anura > Ranidae > Lithobates > Lithobates sylvaticus. The sequence goes on along the minus strand of CM053036.1, from coordinate 121,383,407 downwards.
TAAGGGTCTGGACAGTGCAAAGGAATTAGTCTGTTGACCATTATTCAGCAGATAGTAATAAACAGGTATTTGCCAGGGCTGTAAATATCTAATTTAGGCCTTTACAGGAGGTCTGGCATGGGACATTTGCACCCTGTCAGGGTTTGCTTATCATCTTTACTCTGAAGGAATTGGGATTGACCCATCGTAAAACTGTAACAAAATCTTTCAGGTCTGTCACACATGGTTTGCAGGGTAATTAACCCCATTAGGAGTACATGGCATGCAATAAAATGTTCTACCCAGGGCTAAGTGTTATAAAGGCAAGCATATATCCTCTCAGATAACCTCCCAACTATACCTGTCTACCTCACCCTAAAGAAACCAAACTACAATGTATTTCAGAACTCCTGAGATAATAACAGTACCAGAAGGACATATTTACCCATATTAATTAATGAGCACCTTTTTAAGACCAAACAACACTATATTAGAAGGTGCTGGGGGCAACTGGACACATTCCCTCTTCTAGGTGGAACAGCCATCCAATACTCCTCATATTTGGATTCATTTAAAAGGTCATCTCGTGCTGGATAATAATATACAAGTTTCTAGACTGTAACCTGTCGGGATTTCACAATATTAAGGCCAATAGAAAATTGTATCTGTGGGAGGGCCACTACATGATCATAAAACATGGTGACATCCCGTCAGACACTCCTAAGACCTCTTGATTGGTCAGATGATTTCCATCTCCACCCTCCTCATGGACATGTGTCTGGAGCTCTCTTTTAAAGTCAAACAAGGAACTTCAGATCTAGGAGAGACACCGATCCATCTTATGCTCATTGATTGAACTGTACATTTTCTAAGTTTAAACGTTTCATATGATTTCTATTGTTGATAAAATATGGCTTTATGAGATTTGCAAATCATTACATTCTGTTTTTATGTAGATTTTACAGTGTCCCAAATGTTTTTGGAATAGGGGTTGTAATAACAAAAACATACGCTGGACTATATTGACTACATTTTATATGAGCATTAATTCACCTTGATCGTCAGACCAATTGAGTTTACCACTATTTTATTGACATAGATATTTTATGGATATTATATATTATATTGTTTTATGAACTTTAAGGACATACTGTACTGTATATCACTATATTGTTTATATCAGATATTTATGTCACACTTTTTATTGCTCTTTTGCATGCTAGCCCTGAAGAAGAGGGAGGCTCCCAAATGCTTCAAAAAGACCTTTAAGATCCCTTTCACACTGAGGCAGTTTTTTTCAGGCTTTCACACTGGGGCAGTGCGCTTGCGGGATGGGAAAAAAAGTCCTACAAGCATCATCTTTGGGGCAGTGCGGGAATGATGTATACACCGCTCCCACACCGCCCCTGCCCATTGGAATGAATGGGCACTGCTTCCGAAGCGTCTGAAAAGCGATTCGGAAGTGCTTCACGGGTGCTTTTAACCCCTTCTTGGGGGGGTAAAAGCGCCCCCCACCGTCCAAAAAGCAGCGACAAACCGTTAGCAAATCGTATAGCTTTACCGCTAACGACAGCACTGCCCCAGTGTGAAAGTAGCCTAAGTGATATGAACTTTGGTACTAGCCACTTCTCAGGACCCAACCAAAAGTTTATCGTCTGCTGAGAGATCCTTTTGTCACGATCAGGAGATGTAGTGGCCTAGGACCAGAATAAGATAAAACTATACTTTCATCAAAAAAACTGCTTATTTGAGGGAAGGCACAATTTAGATCTTTTAGAAAAAAATTTCACTTCTTCTTGTCCAGTGCTATCACACACACACCAGTTATAGTATATATGTTAGAAGTTTGAAGATGGCCTGTCTCTGTGTAGAGTGGTTTGGTAGAAGCACAGTTTGTGTCAATGGTGATGCTGAAATCAGCCATATTAGCAGGATACAGTACAAAGGAAATGGAGAATTTATATGGATAGCTGGTTCGGGTTCAGAAGGACGACAGATTACTGCAAACCTAACAATAAAAGTGAGAAAAGAAGTGGAGCTTAAGGGAAGGGAAGAGAGGGAACGACTGGATAAAAAGAACAGCACTAAGCTGGGAGGATGTCAAATCTATTAACTTGCTTGTTACCAGGGCTGTGTGTATGGCTCATTATAGATCTCTGCTCAATTATTCAGCAATATATCACATGAAGTCAACCATGTTTCATTGGGTTTAAGAAAAATAGTGTGTTTACTTACTGTATACTGAGAAAACATACCAAAGGGCACTGATCAGAGGAACAGAAGTCGGGAGTAAGGGTGTATAAATTGGGTTACAAGTTTTAAAGACAAGCCACACTAGAGATCTTGTCACCCGCAGCAACTCACCATCTTAACGATACCCACAGTATCCCCCCTATACTGGCTGAACCAGCTTGGTGTTCCATTGGCACTGCACCCTCACCGACTAAACCAGCGAGATGTCGCTTTGTCACTGCATCACAGAACAGCAGGTAATGCTCTATTTAGCAGTCCTGTTGCTGGCAGGTTGCTTACATTGACAGAAAAGCTAATGGCAAATAGGAGGTGAAGCAGCACACCTTTCAAATCAGCTTGGGAATTGGTAAGGGGGATGGGTAAAATGGAATGAGTCAAGACTTTCTCTAGCTGCTTAGAGAAGGAGCAGATGTATGTAGAGTAGATAAGAATAGGAATTGTAAGTGGTAGGATTCTGATTAGATAACAACTGAGGGGAGAACAGTGATTTTACAAACAAATTAATTGGGATAAAGCAACTCTAGCGTGCATGTGGGGGAGCTGCATCATCATTGGATGCCCAATGGCTGATGTGGGAGGTGCAGATGTGCAGAGTTGCAAAGTAGTACTGTCAGTGCTGGAGGATAGTAAACTCAGAGGCAAGTCTTCTATAAGCTGCAAGTATTCCGTTCATAGTTGCTCATTACAGGGGGTTCCCGACTTACGAACGCCCGACTTACGAACCACTCCTACTTACGAACAGGGCAATGCGGGGACCCTCTGCCATTCTGCGCATGCACGGCCAGACGGAGCCTCGGAAAATGTCGGAAATGTCCATAATTTGCCGCACATGCGCAGAACGGCATTCGACGGAACATCGGAAATGTCCGTAATTGTCGTTCTGCACATGCGCGGCCCACTTACGAATATTTCCCGATTACAAACAGGAGGAAAGTCCCTAACTGGTTCGTAACCCGGGGACCCCCTGTATAGCATTTTCTCCTGCTGCTTTCAAAACATGAGTTCTGTTTTAGGAAACAGAAATAGTTTGCACTAATTTAACCAGTTCAGCTGCACCTGTATACCCCTTATGGACCTGAGCATTTTTTACATTTCTGCTACGGGCCTTTTAATTCTGCAACAACTTTCTTTTGATGATATTGTTTTGCAAAAATAATTGCATTATTTATGTAAACTACAAGACATAAAGACAATTTAACAAAGTGCTTTTTCCTCAATTATCCAGTGTTTTAAAACAATTAGGGGTGTATTTTTAAAAGAACTTGCAGGGTTATTCATCCTTTGAAACTGCATGTACCGTATATACTCGAGTATAAGCCGAGTTTTTCGGCACATTTTTTTGTGCTGAAAATGCCCCCCTCGGCTTATACTCGAGTCAAGCACTTTTCTGCAGCAGAGCAACATTTTCCGACCTGACTTTGGGGCCCCATATCTTGGGGCCACTTGGTGCTAGGAACCCCAAATTTGGTATGCAAACCCAGTGGAACCAACACTACAACATACCCAATGGGGTTCCTAGCACCAAGTGACTCCGAGATACGGGGCCCCAAAGTCGGTCAACTGTGTCCATCTGCAGCAATGTAATTTCGGGACCCTTTGGGTCCAGAGACCCAAAATTTTGGCTGCAGCTAGGGGGCACCCTTAACTACCAAGTTTGAAGTTCGGGGGACCTATGGCTGCAAATGGGAACAGTGAGGCATGCAAATGGGCACAGTGAGGCTGCAAATGGGCATTGTTGACCCTCTTTTCCCCTTACAGTAGCTGCGCATTTCTCACCCTAGGCTTATACTCGAGTCAATAAGTTTTCCCAGTTCTTTGCAGTAAAATTAGGTGCCTCGGCTTATATTCGGGTTGGCTTATACTCGAGTATATACGGTACATTTACTGTGTGCAAATAGGGCAAAAATCGAATGTTATTAAGCTATTTTCCCTCCATGTGGAATGTTCTTTATGCCCCATTTACACTAGGCGTAGTGGGAACTCTCTCTCTTTTGCGTAATACGCATAAGGGCAGCCCATTTACCTACATGCAAAGGAGCACAACCAACTTTTTTAGGCTGTGAGCTCTGTGTGTTTTTTTATTTTTACTGCGTGTCTGCTAGACGTAATTGTAGTGCCATTAAGAAGTAATGTCACCGTCAGTGCGAGGTATGTTTGTAGCATGATTCTGCAGAGGTTTCCTGGAATGTGCAGGTGTAAATGGGACCTAGGAAAGAATTAAAATTAGACTTGAGATAAAATAGCCACATAATATTCAATTTTGCCCGCATTCACACAGAATGAATGTACATTTTACAAAAGATGAAAACCTTTGCAAATGCTTTTATTTTTTTTAAACGAACTCTGGTTGAATGGGAAAAAAGGCATTTTTTTAAATGTCTTTTTGTCACAGGATAAAGAGCTCTGCAAATGTTTTATGAATACACGCTTAGGCCCCTTTCACACTGGGCCTATTTTCAGGCTAAAAATAGCGCCTAAAATAGCGCCTGTACACGGCCCCATTCACTCCAGTGTGAAAGCCTTCACACTGGAGCGGTGCGCTAGCAGGACGGTCAAAAAAGTCCTGCTAGCAGCATCTTTGGAGTGGTGTATTCACCGCTCCTACCCATTGATTTCAATGGGACACCGCGGTAATACCGCGGCAATACCGCCGCAAAGCGCCGCTACGGCGGCGCTTTGCGGGGGATTTTAACCCTTTTTCGGCTGCTAGCAGGGGTTAAAACCGCACCGCTAGCGGCCGAATCCCGCGGCTAAAACAATGGTAAAGCAGCGCTAAATATAGCGCTGCTTTACCGTCGCCGCGGCTCCCGCCCCAGTGTGAAAGGGGCCTTATTGTTACTGTGGCAAAAAGGTATACAATTTATTTTATCATTTGTCCTGTTTTAATCCATTAGAGTGGTTGTAAAGGCAGAAAGTTATTTACCTTAATGCATGCTCTGCATTAAAGTGGAAGTAAAGGCAAAACCTAGCTAACTCTAAAACTACTTGTAATGGAAGGTCCCACACTCCGCTTGAGTGCTTCAGTCAGCACACTGCTTTCTCCAGTCTGGAACTTCAGATATCAGATATTGTAAGAACCAGGCAAGACTAGCTCAGGTACACACAGCTTGAACATGGAATGTTTATTTGAACAAACTCACCCAAATATATACACCAGCAGGACCTCTCTCTAGCATCTGTAGCAAACTACAACCAAAAACAGAATTATTATAGCTAATTAACTAGTCCCTTAAAGAGGAAGTAAACCCTGATGGGTTTACTTCCTCTTTGTTTCCCTGCAAAGGTAAAGCATAATGGACTACCAGGGCCGGTGCTACCACTAGGCAAACTAGGCGGCCGCCTAGGGCGCCCGGCCACTGGTTTTCCTACTCTCTTCTCTATGCAGCAAGCAACTAAGTCTCAGCATCAGCAGGCAGCCGCCACTCCATTCACACATAGTGTCAGAGGTGCAGCAGTGGTCGAGGACTGTGTCTGTGTCCTGACTCCCGCAGCAAGCAAACATTCATCGATGGGCACTGGTAGGCTGCATTTGATGGGCGCTGGTGAGGCTGCATTTGATGGGCGCTGGTGAGGCTGCATTTGATGGGCGCTGGTGAGGCTGCATTTGATGGGTGCTTTATTAAAAAGGTGGGATTTACATGGACAGGGAAAAGGGGGCGGAGTCAGCCGGGGGGGGGGCAAAATTAGGTCTAGGGTGCCTAGGGTGTCAAAAATCCTTGCACCAGCCCTGTGGACTACTATGCATCGCATAGTAGTCCATTATTTGTCACTTACCTGACACAGGAGCCAGCAAAGTCACCGCTGTCCCCTTGTGTACGGAGCCTCCATCTTCTTGGTGGGTCTCGCGGCTCCAGCACTGTCATTCGACGGCGCCGCAATGGCGTCACTCCCGCGCATGCGCACGGGAGCCGCCACTCGCAGCATATCGCCGTTGAGAGCGGCTTTTTCAGTGCGCCTGCGCGCCGCTGTCTACGGCGCATGCGCCATAGACAGCGGTGCCTGTCTTTTGGCAAATATCTCCTAAACCGTGTAGGTTTAGGAGATATTTCTTTGACCTACAGGTAAGCCTTAATCTAGGCTTACCTGTAGGTCCAAGAGGTTTGTAAGGGTTTACAACCACTTTAAAGCAGCCAAGGTGACTTAATGCCCACCTGGCCATTGTTGCGATTAATCAGGATTTCACTACAGGTCAGACTTGTTGTCACCGAGCTTCACACAGTATATTATACATTATCATAACTATAAACACAGGATACCTTCTCACAATAGCAGGAGCTTCCAGTAGCAGATCTCATACATTGTACAGAGGCCAATGTGACCAGCTCTTTCAATTAACATATCAAGTTCAGAATTAAACAAACCAAGAATAGTCTTTATACATATCCTGGGCAATATTGTGGATAAATATTACTGTCCCATTTTAAGTAATCCAAGCCACATTTTCTCAGTCACCCTGTGCCCCTAATGGACACAGGGCCTCTTAGACATAGGGGGTGCATTGGGAGCTGAAACAAGGGTTTCCCAGCCTCAACAAGGGATTCCGGGTTCCACGGGCCCTCCCGTCACACTACTCTCAGCTACATTCTAAGCCTAATCTATCTAGCCCTGTAACGAAGAAAATCACAATATTTACCTGTTCTGCAGCCACTCCTGTCCTGTTCCAGGATCAGCTGTTAGCAGTGGCTTCATTATGTAGGAGAGGCAGCCGACAACGGAAGCTCCATAGTAAGTAGCAATCTTTTCTTCACAGGGCTAGACAGATTAGGCTTAGAATGTGGCTTAGAGTTAGTTAGGTTTTGCCTTTACTTCCACTTAAAAGGGTAACTCCACTTTTGTGGGGGAAAAAAATAGCAAAATAAAAAAAATAATAATATAGCGTATTCAATTGTGACTCAAGTCATATTGTAATTGAAGGTTATTAAAAAATTACCTTTCCTTTTCAACCTGCAGCTCTTTAATTTTTTGTAAAATGCAATGCAATATGGCACCTGAAGGTGTTCTGTACACAGAATGTGTACAGAACGCCCCCCAGAAATTTCATTTTTTGCTTGTGTGATTTGTTTAATGATTTCCCAGAAGTCTGCACTTCAAGTCAGATTTCAGGCACCCCCTGCAACAAAAATTGAATTTTTAGTGAGATACTCCCAATAGAAAATCATGGCTAAGGGGATGCAGACCCTGCGATTTTCATCATTAGAGCCCTGCAGGTGCAGAAGCCAATTGATAATTATGAAATCACTCCCATTAAATGCACTTTCCACATTGACACAGACACAGTGATTTCTTCAGAATAACAAAAAGGTAGGAATCTGCAACAAAGTTTGTTAAAATTCTTGCAATGTACATTTTCTCTCAACAAAAGTGGAGTTACTCTTTAAGGTAAAAATCCTTCTTTGTTAAGTTTCACCCACAGACCCCCCCTCCCCATAAAATATTAATTGAAGCCCAATTTTGATACAGCGATGTGCCAGAGGGCAGCCTCTCTTCTCCCTCTTAATGGACACGGAGGCAACATCGGGAGCCAACGGTAAATCACAGCTTACAAATAGAACAGGGGGCTAGGCCAACTCACGGCGTGTATGTTAATAGACACACAGAGCCCAGCTTGGGATCGAGCCCGTACAAGTGCCCCAATAGGGGTAGGAGCCAGGAGCTCTAGCGGGGGACCCTAGAAGAAGAGGACCGGGGCTGCGCTGTGATCACTGAGTCACCGAGACTCGGTGATCACCGATCCGAGTAAGGGGCCGATCCCTCGGATAGAGTGGAGAGGGATTAGAACACCTGTCAACTTTTTATTGTTGTCTGTGCCCCTATTAGGGAGCATCACCATGTCCATTTGTCCTGTTCACCATTATTATCAAAAGTGAAAGTAAAAGAAAACCCCAAATTTTAGGTTGACATTGAACAAGAATAGAGGGGAATCTTCCAATGGGGACACTACTGTGGTTCTGGTGGCACACCAGGATTCCTTCAATTTCTCTCACTTTCTGTCTTGCCCATGGTACATTGTACAATCCCACAAACTAATTATTTGTTAGATTAAAACACATTTCTTTCAAAGCCACAACAGAATAAATAGGAATGACAGTAACGTAAGTATTACATATAACAGTAAGTCGCATTTCTCAGTTAGGGCCCATGCACACTAGGCATTTCGCCCTGGTGCTTGGGGCTCTGGCATTTAGCTTTGAGTGGAGGGCACAGGTTCGCTGTCCATCCCCGCTGCATAACCCCTCTCAAACTCTACGAGTCCCTGACAGCTGCTAAGGCTGGAGGGGGCTGGATAGTGCACCTAGCCGTATGGACAGTATGCAGCCAGGGATGAATGCCCAGAATGCAATGGGCAGTTACCCAGGGCAGTCCTCCAGACTGACACCCATCAAGGCATTTTTCTATTGGAATAACTCCTCCCAAGAGTCAGCATGCTGTTTGCATCAGAACTATAGACTCCTGAGATGAGTACAGAGGCAGGGTGCTGCAATGTTTTCACAAAATAATGTACAGCAGCCCCTCCAATCAACCATGAAATGAAAGCAAGCCATGAAAACAAAAAGGTTTTATATTAACAATTTAATTAGAATGTCGACAGGGATTGAGGGAAAGGGGGGGGGGGGGGGAGAGACCGTAAAATAGAAGCAGAGTAAGGTTCAAACACAACAACAAATGGCATTCAAAATGTAACTTTAATTTCATCTTACCAATTTCTCCTTCCATTCCTTGCCTTGGAATGTTGATAGATGTGCGTGTGTCTGATTCAATGTTTCTCTTAGTCTCTCCTTTCTTACCTATAATGTACCTAAAGCACAACAGCAGCAGTACAACATAAGAATAAACCCTTTGGAGAAGCGATTACATTCATGAATTGCAAATTAATGTGTATGCATATACAGTGAAAGCACCACCCTTAGCATCATTAGCAACACAGATTATATTCAATGTAACGTATGGCGTGACATGCATTAAGATTGTGCTTATTCCAAGGGAAAAGGTACATGTGTGGCTAGTGGAAGAATGATAGTGATTGAGCAAGGTTTTCTGACTATTATTATCGAATCAATTAATGTCAGCAGGCACAAAGACATTACATTAACATCTCATGTCTAAATGGATTTTAATAAATGATGAACCATTCAAATGGCCAAGGCTAAAAAAGATAATAAGTATGTTGGCCCATTACATGTTATACATGGCCATGATAACTGTATATGTACATTCGAAATGGGACTTAATGCAAGCCTTTCTTTTTGTTGTGTATTAGAAATTTAACACACCTGCTCCCCATTCACACCTGAGACCTTGTAACACTAACAAGTCACATGACACCAGGGAGGGAAAATGGCTAATTGGGCCCAATTTGGACATTTTCACTTAGGGGTGTACTCACTTTTGTTGCCAGCGGTTTAGACATTAATGGCTGTGTGTTGAGTTATTTTGAGGGGACAGCATTTTGTTTACAGTGTTATACAAGCTGTACACTCACTACTTTACATTGTAGCAAAGTGTCATTTCTTCAGTGTTGTCACATGAAAAGAGCTAATAAAATATTAAACAAAAATGTGAGGGGTGTACTCACTTTTGTGAGATACTGTGTATGCAAAATTCAGCTGATATCTGCTCTTCTTGTATTCTGTAGATGTTTGTTATTGGGCCATATCTCACTGTAAATGGGCTTTTTGGTTTGTATGTTTAAATGGTTTGTATTTTGTTAAAAAGAAAAACTTTTGAAAAACTCAATAAAAAAATACCTAAATTTAAAAGAAATAATGGTGAAAAGAACAACTGACTAAGGTAGTATTCTTCAGGTAATCAATAACGAACAAACAACACTTAAATACTAAAGAGCTGGTCAGTCAATTAAACACAGTCATACTGTAAAAAAACAGTAATTGTAGTCACTGTATGAACACATAATACTGTACAGCTATAGCCTTTACCTTTTTAAGTTTATGCAAATCCAACAATAAAATGTAATAGATTTTCTGTCATCCGCCCCCCCTAGTCTATAAGTTTGTGAACTTCATGTAATTTCTTATATCATGAGTAATAGCGCAAGCTATACTTCTTACTTTGACTGTTTGAATTATTTGTATTGTACATTTCTTGAATAAAATGTTATTTGGAAAAAAAATAATTTAATAGATTGCAGCTTACAAGTCCCTAGATTTGGTGGCTGCGTTGTTTTTTCCCTTTATTTTGTCCTGGTGATCCTGCCCTACACTTCCTGTTCTAGGTTGACAACACTTACTCACCATACTGTATCTACAGAGAAGTAGCATTGCCACCATAGTACAGGACTACAAACAGCATCACCTCTCATCTTTTTCATAATGGAGGTAATGGAGTTCTGTTTATGGGAAAAAGTAAGTTATAAGAGCACAGTAAGTAATCAGCTAACAAGAGTTCTAGCAGGAGTAACAAGTATTTTTTGCATTTTTGAAAAGATGTAATAAAATGCTTTCAATTGTACAGTATATTGTTAAAAGAGAAGTATAAGTTGTTTTTTTAACCACTTGACATCCGCGCTATGGCCGAATGATGGGCACAACACGGATCTCAATTCCTGGGAGGCTGTCATAGGACATTCTCCCCTGTGCACGCTCCCTATAGGGCGCGCGTGGAGAGCGCTGTGATCACCGAGTCACTGAGACTCGGGTGATCAGCGATCCGAGTAAAGGGTGGGCCCCGGCCCCTTACCATGTGATCAGCTGTCAGCCAATGACAGCTGATCACATGATCAAAACAAAAGCTTGGTGATCGTTTTTCTTTTCTCCTCACGCTGACAGCGGAGGAGGAAAAAAAAAAGCCGATCACCGGCTCATCTTAAAGGGACATCAGTCCCTAAAAGTCAGAGGCAATTATGCCTCATGTATGCCAATTGTGAATGCCCACAAGTGCCACCTGTCAATGCCCACAAGTGACACCTGTCAATGCCCACAAGTGACACCCGTCAATGCCCACAAGTGACACCCGTCAATGCCCACAAGTGACACCCGTCAATGCCCACAAGTGACACCCGTCAATGCCCACAAGTGACACCCGTCAATGCCCACAAGTGCTGCCAATCAGTGCCACCTAAAAGTGCTGCCTATCAGGGTAACCCATCACTGCCCCCTATCGGTGCCAGTCACTGCCGCCTCATCAATGTACATCAATGACAGACAAAAGTTACCCATTTTAAATTTTTATATCAAAATAAAAAAAATAAAAACTATTTTTTATTTTTTTTAATTCGGTCTTTTTAAATTTTTTAACAAAAAATAAAAAAAATAAAAAAAATCGCAGAGGTGATAAAATACCACCAAAAGAAAGCTCTATTTGGGGGAAAAAAATGATAATTTGGGTACAGTGTTGTATGACCGCGCAATTGTCATTCAAAGTGCGACAGCGCTGAAAGCTGAAAATTGGTCTGGATAGGAGGGGGGTTTAATTGCCCAGTAAGAACGTGGTTAAACCAGGACCATGCCTCTTTCTGAGATTTGTTGTTTACAAGTTAAAAACATTTTTTTTGCTAGAAAATTACTTCGAACCCCTAAACATTATAAAAAAAACATTTCTAACACCTTAGAGAATAAAATGGCGGTCGTTGAAATACTTTGTCACACCGTATTTGCGCAGCGGTCTTACAAGCGCCCTTTTTTTTAAAAAAATACACTTTTTTGATTTAAAAAAATGACAACAGTAAAGTTATTTTTTTATATTGTGAAAGATAATGTTACGCCGAGTAAATTGATATCCAACATGTCACGCTTCAAAATTCCGCCCTCTCGTGGAATGGCGACAAGCTTTTACCCTTAAAAATCTCCATAGGCGACGTTTAAAAAATTCTACAGGTTGCATGTTTTGAGTTACAGAGAAAAGGTCTAGGGCTAGAATTATCGATCGCGGCGATACCTCACATGTGTGGTTTGAACACCATTTTCATATGCAGGCGCTACTCACGTTTGCGTTTTTATTTATTTTTTTCTTATTTATTTTACCTTTTATTTTTGACTTTTACACTGTTCTTTTTTAAAAAATGTAATAATCCCCTGTATGACAGGACCTCTTAAATATGAGATCTGGGGTCAAAAAGACCTCAGATCTCATATTTACACTAAAATGCAAAAATGCCCCTCTCCCGCCGCGATAAAAGTGATCTTGGGGCGAATCCGTCGCAGAGACCACTATTATCGGAAACCGGACTGCCTGCCGAAGAAGAGGATACCAGGGTTATGGCAGCTAGCTGCTACCATAACAAAGATATCCCTCTTCAAAGTTAAGACGAATATCGTCGTGCGGCGGTCCAGCAGTGGTTAAAAATCATACTTACCTAGGTGAATGCTGCATCTGTCCCCCACTGGCTCTAAAACTGAGAACTGAGCAATTAAACACAGCTGATCGCTCAGTTCTCAGTGAGCAGAGAGCGGTGACTGTCAGTCACTGCTCTCTGCTCTGCCCCTCCCCGTGCTCACTGGAACACTGGGCTGTCAAGGGTGCGGGAGCGGCTCGCTGAGAGGCTGAGCCAGGTGCTACCCAAGCTCCTGGGTGCATCCCGACCATATGGTCGAAATCTTTCCCCAGCCTGGATGGGATCTGTAATGTCAGCCGACAGCAGGCTTCAGCTCGGTGTTTGCTGAAAACAGGTCACAAGAGTGCAGAACGAACTGCACTCCTGTGACTCACAGGAGAAATACAGCCAAACAAGCTTTGGTTGTACTTCTCCTTTAAAGTTCGAACGCTCTTTAAGGAGGAAGTTCACCCCTGCAGTGCATTTTTTCCCTTCTCTTTTCTCCCCTTTGGTGGGTTATCCCCAGAGTACATACTCACAGGTTCAGCAAACCCAGCATTGTCCTGTTGCAATCTGCCAATCGTCTGCCACAAGCTGGGTGCCATGTTGCTATCTTCCTTCGCTATGTCATCAGTAGGCTGCAGCCTTTTCCAGGTTCTTGCTGATGATGCAAATGCAGTGGTGAGTCATCAGTCGACCAGCTGCAAAAAACAGGAAGTTCCGGATTGCCTCCTGATGATGCACATCAACGCACGGCCAGTAGAGTAACATGACGCCTCATGGGAGGTGTATCCCAGGAGGCTCCATGTGAGGGAGGCATTTTTTTTTTACTGTCATAGGTGAGGTGCCCCCCCCCCCCCCCAGAAAAAAAAAGTATTGGGGAGAAAAAAAAAAAATGTTGAATAGTCAAAGCGGGAGGGGGTAGGGGTATGTTAAGTGGATGAGAACGGTGAAGGAAGGTCCACGTTAAGGTCAACTGAACCTTGTTCAGAGGAAAACTTGTATCATTTGTGTCATCACTCTGATTTCTCTGGACAGAGGGAAGATCACGACGATTTTACAACATGTTGATATTAGCAACTATAAAAAAAATAAAAAAAAATCATTTGCAAGCTTAAACAGAGGGATGTGATCTAATAAAATGTTAAACATACTTAAATAGTTGGCTAGGTAGATCAATGGAACACTGGTATCCCTTCTCAGTTTCCTCAATGGTGTAATCATCACAGGGCTCATCTATACATTGTTCAGATTCTGTAAAGAAAGAATACGTTCATATTGAATTTTGAATGGGTCTACTATAACAGACTTTTTTGTTCTACAAGTCAATAACTCATTGAAACTCAAAAAAAATAAAAAAATATTACTACCTATGTAGAAATCATCCTCCTCCTCATCCTGGTAAGTTGTCTCTCGAACAGCGTTCTTTCTGTATATACGTCCGCCAACAGTGATCAAGGTGGGGCGCAACACTTCCATGGCTCACAGAGACTAAGATACAAGAGAACATGGACATTTTTAGCATATAAACCCATGGGGAGGGAAAAGAATAATTGATTCTGCTGCTGGCGATGCGCCATCAGCAGCAGAATCGTCTGTTTGATAACCCTAAGGAGTACTTGGTCTTTATCAAAAGACTCCTGGAAGAAGGTTTCAGTTTTGAAATATGTCATTAACATTAGGAAAAAATGTATCTTTTGTACTCACCATAAAATCCTTTTCTCTGAGTTCATTGAAGGACACAGTCTGGAGAGTACTTTCTCCGGTGACTACTCTCTCTTTCAGGAGATGGATGATAGGGACGTCTCAAAGCAGTGACCATTGAGCGGTGGGAAAACACCAGTAGGTACAACCACAAAACCCCAAAAATTCAAATTGCAGCTTGCAAACTTGAGGACAAAACACTGGTTCCAACAATGAAGGCTGTATCCCACTCTAGCAGACCGCAAAGCTGCGCCCACAATCACGGCCAGCCTAACCTCTTAGTCCATGCACCCGTGGGGGGGCCACATTTGGAGACCAAATCCAGACCGCTGCTGCAGTGTCAGCCAGGCGCTAGGATGCAATTTCCAGTCACCATAGCGACCTGGTACCTGGGGTTTGACAAGCCCTACCCTAAGGTCAAGATTACTTGCCTGGCTGTGTCCTTCAAATGAACTTTTTTTAATCTTACAACTGGTGCCATTCTTTATGTGTACAAAAATACAAGCTTGTGTGTAAAAATACAAGTAACTTATCACTCAGACCTAGAGCTATACGCTAGACAAATAATAGCCTCCATATTCATAAGTTCACTTCTACGTTCCTGCTATAGTATTTGTACAATGTAAGAGAGGGGCTACATTCTTACATACAGCAGGACGGTGAAGAATGAACATAGTCACTTCACAGCCGGGCACCCACTGTGCATGCGCGAGCGGCGCCGTGATTGGCCACGCAGTCATCTGGGACCTGTCACATGTCCTAGATGACTGACAGGAGGGAGGGAGCCCCTCCTGCGCCGAGGGGAAGTGATGTTACCAGCCCGGGCACCGAAGGAGGCAGACTATGAGGGACCCCCGAGCAACAGGTATTTCGAGGTAAGTAAAAAAAAAAAAAAAAAAATTATTTTTTTCCAATTATTTTTTAGGAATTTTAAGCATTTATTTTTTTTTATTTTTATTTTTTTTAGGGGGGGAAACACCACTTTAAGAATACATAGAGTGGGGGAAATAATTATTTGATCCCCTACAGATTTTGTATGTTTGCCCACTGACAAAGAAAGCATTTTTTTTTTTCTCCAGACAGGGCGAGTCCGCTTCCTAAAGAAGGCACATGTACAGTCATGCTAATGAACATCTATAGTGCCTTGAAAAAGTATTCATACCCCTTGAAATTTTCCACATTTTGTCATGTTACATCCAAAAATGTAAATGTATTTTATTGGGATTTTATGCGATAGACACAACACAAAGTGGCACATAATTTTAAAGTGAAAGGATAATTATAAATGTTTTTTGCATTTTTACAAATATGACTGGGCCATTCTAACACAGGAATATGCTTTGATCTAAGCCATTTCATTGTAGCTCTGGTTGTATATTTAGGGTTGTTGTCCTGCTGGAAGGTGAACCTCCGCCCCAGTCTCAACTCTTTTGCAGACTCTAACAGGTTTTAGGTGTCCTTTTATGAAACTGAGATCAGCTGCGATCCCAAGTCTCACAGCTGATCTCAGGTCATTACCTGTGTATGAAACTGAGGTAATCAGATGAGAACATGTTCTCCACTGATTATCTCAGCACAGTGAGAATCTGTAACTGACTGTCACAGAAACGGCCAGTGTATGAAGGTGCGATCTCAGCACCTCACTGGCGATCTGTGACAGAATTCTCACTTTCTGATTCACCATCTCAGAGGTGGAGAATCAGAGAGAGAAGCGGGAAGCTGCCTCAGTATTCTGGAGAAAGCAGGAAGTCTTTTGACTTCCTTCATCTTCCCCACCATTACACGCCCCAAAACGAGCAGGTTAGCAATCTAAAGTGTATATATATATATATATATATATATATATATATATATATATATATATATAGATATATATATATATATATATCTATATATATATATATATATATATATTATCTATATATCTATCTATCTATCTATCTATCTATATATATATATATATATATATATATATATATATATATATAAATAGATAGATAGATATACACATACACATTGAAATAAACACACACACACACACACACACACACACACATATATATATATATGCTATATATATATATATATATATATATATATAGACAGATATAAAAATATATATATATATATATATATATATATATATATATATATATATATATATATATATAAATATATATTATTCTACCTGCATTTAAATGCTATTATTAATGTCATTTTTATATCATTTTTAATTTATTAGTAAATAAAATTTTGTAAACCCTGAAATATGGTTTTACCCATGGCATGTTCCATTAGGCTACTTTCACACTGAGGCGCTGGGCGTGCTGGCGGTAAAGCGGCGCTATATTTAGCGGCACTTTACCGTCGTTATAGCAGCGCTTTTCGAACGCTAGCGGGGCAGTTTTACCCCCGCTAATGACTGAAATAGGGTTAAACCCGCCCGCAAAGCGCCACTGCAGCGGCGCTTTGCAGGGGGGTTTGGAGCGCTGCCCCATTGTTTTCAATGGGAAGAGGCGCTTTAGGAGCGGTAAATACACAGCTCCTACAGCGCTCCAAAGATGCGGCTTGCACATTTTTGGACATTTTTCAGCATCCTGCAAGCGCTCCAGTGTGAAAGCCCGCGGCTGTTTGAAGGCGCTTTGCAGGCGCTATTTTTAGAACTTTAGGCCCCTTTCACACTGGGGCAGTTTTCAGGCGGTACAGCGCTAAAAATAGCGCCTGTACACCGCCTGAAAAAAACGGCCCCATTCACTCCAGTGTGAAAGCTGGCGGGCTTTCACACTGGAGCGGTGCGCTAGCAGGACGGCAAAAAAAGTCCTGCTAGCAGCATCTTTGGAGCGGGATAGGAGCGGTGTATTCACCGCTCCTATACCGCTCCTTCCCATTGATTTGAATGGGACACCGCGGTAATACCGCGGCAATACCGCCGCAAAGCGCCGCTACAGCGTCGCTCTGCGGGGGATTTTAACCCTTTTTTGGCCGTCTGTGGGGGGTAAAACCGCACCACGAGCGGCTGAATCTCGCGGGCAAAACGACGGTAAATATAGCGTTGCTTTACCGTCACGGCGGCTCCCGCCCCAGTGTGAAAGGGGCCTTAGTGCCTGCAAAGCGCCTTAGTGTGAAAGGGGCCTTACAGTAAGGCCCCTTTCACACTGGGCCTTTTCCAGGCGCTACAGCGCTAAAAATAGCGCCTGAAAAAATCCGGCCCCTTTCACTCTGCTTTCACACTGGAGCGGTGCGCTAGCAGGACGGTCAAAAAAGTCCTGCTAGCAGCATCTTTGGAGCGGTGAAGGAGCAGTGTATTCATAATTCAAATTGAAATCAATGGAACAGCGCGGCAATACCGCCGGCAAAGCGCCGCTGCAGCAGCGCTTTGCAGGCGGTTTTACCCCTTTTTCTGCCGTTAGCGGGGGTTAAAACTGCACTGCTAGCGGCCGAAAACCGCTGCTAAAATGACAGTAAAGCAGCGCTAAATAAAGCGCTGCTTTACCGCCGACGCCACTCCCGCCCCAGTGTGAAAGGGGTCTTATACAGGGATTTATCAATTATGAAATATATTTTATTTTAATTTATTAATAAATATTTATACTTGTATACTTTATTAAAATTATTTTTTAATGATTATAAATGTATTTTACATTTATATGAATGGTGTATAGCTGCATTACATATGTGGATTACATTAATTTACTATACACCATTCACATTTAAATAGGCACATGTGTGACATTTAAATATTGATAAAAAAAACAATGTTTTATAATAATTAGGTTAATGTATATTGTGTAGGGGGAATTTAACTTTATTATTTTATTAATATGTAGGGGAATAATGTGTTAATTAGTGTTTAACTTTTGTATTTTAAATCGCCTCAGACTGTAATCCCGCTACATCTCGCGAGATTACAGTGTGAGGAGAATTTCTGAGGAGTTCCCGGCGTTTGTAGATCGCTTCTCAACTCAACATGAGAAGCGATCTACAGACAATCATAAACAGGCACTCAGGGGAGAGCGATCTCCCCTGAGAATGCCTGAGAAATGAATAGCGGTATTTTACCGCACTTTAATAAAAGGACACCTTAGTCTAAGATTGCCCTGTAGTTGGCTCCATCCATCTTCCCATTAACTCTGACCAGCTTCCCTGTCCCTGCTGAAGAAAATAATCCCCATAACATGATGCTGCCACCACCATACATTGCCCGGCCTGTTAGTTTAGGTAGACAGCCATGTCTTGGTAGGTTTGCAGTTGTGCCATACTCTTTCCATTTTTGGATGATGGATTGAACAGTGCTCTGTGAGATGTTTAAAGCTTGGGATATTTTTGTTTAACCTAACCCTGCTTTAAACTTCTCCACAACGCCCTCCCTGACCTGCCTGGTGTGTTCCTTGGCCTTCATGATGCTGTTTGTTCACTAAGGTCCTCTAACAAACCTCTGAGGGCTTCACAGAACAGCTGTATTTATACTGAGATTAAATTACACACAGGTGGACTCTATTTACTAATTCGGTGACTTCTGAAGGCAATTGGTTCCACTAGATTTTAGTTAGGGGTATCAGAATAAAGGGGCTGAATACAAATGCATGCTACACTTTTCATATATTTATTTGTAAAAAAAAATTGAAAACCATTTATCATTCTCCTTCCACTTTCCAATTATGTGCCACTTTGTGTTGGTCTATCACATAAAATCCCAATAAAATACATTTACGTTTTTGGTTGTAACATGACAAAATTTGGAAAATTTCAAGGGATGTGAATACTTTTTCAAGGCACTGTAAATGAATCAGAGAAGGATTTGGAGAAAGCGCTGTGGTCAGATGAGACCAAAATTGAGCTCTTTGGCATTAACTCGACTTGCCATGTTTGGAGAAAGAAAAATGCTGACTATGACCTTAAGAACACCATCTCTACGGTCAAGCACAGAGGGGGCAACATGATACTTTGGGGGCTGTTTCTCTGCTAAAGGTACAGGCTAACTTTGCCGCATTGAGGGGCCAATGGAGGGGGCCATGTATTGTAACATTTTGGATGAGAACCTTCTTCCTTCAGCCAGAACACTGAAAATGGGTCATGGATGGGTCTTCCAAAAATTACCCAAAACATACGGCCAATGCAACAAAGGAGTGGCTCAAGAAGAAACATATTAAGGTCTTGGAGTGGCCTAGCCAGTCTCCAGACTTTAATCCTATAGAACATATATGGAGGGCGCTGAAACTTTGAATTGCCAAGAGACAGCCAAGAAACCTTAAGGATTTAGAGAAGATCTGTAAAGAAGAGTAGACCAAAATCCCTCCCGAGATGTGTGAAAACCTGATCACCGACTACAAGAAACATCTTACCTCTGTGCTTGCCAATAAGGGTTTCTCCACCAAGTACAAAGTCATGTTTTGCTTGGGGATCAAATACTTATTTTTACTCACTGAACTGCAACTTAATTTATAGCATTTGTTTTATGTGGTTTATTTTCTGGATTTTTGGTTGATATTCTGTCTCTATCATTTAGAATACACCTATGATAAAAATAGACCCTTCATGTCTTTGTAAGTGGGCAAACTTACAAAATCTGCAGGGGATCAAATAATTATTCTCCTAACTGCCTATAGAATTAAAGTTGATGCTTGCTCTACGAATTCAAATATAGCTCCTGAAGAAGCGGAAACTTGTCCGCGAAACATGTCGAGCGCTAGATACACAGTTGGTATATGATAACTTGAAAGGGGTGATTTCATAGAGTTAGCGAATGTCTTATAATGACACGTTTCTATGCTTTTCATATATGTCTGTAATAACTTACACTTTTTGAAATAAACTACATTTTTTATACTTACCTTGTGTATGTCAAGCCTCTGTACGGTACCATGAAAGTCCATGATAGCCTCAGTCCAATTTTCTCTCTCCATATAAGTTAGGACGTAGGTACCATTTAACAAATTATATTTGGCGCTTTTTTTGAATGTGTGAAAAACATGCTATAAATTTCATTTGTTCAGTGTTGCATGATCGCGCAATTGTCAGTTAAAGTAGCGTGGCGCTGTGTAGCATAAAAGCTGTGTTAGTTAAAAAACTGTCTCCTAACTTTTTTTAGCTGGCTCCTAGATTTAAAGCAAATTTGTCAATCCTGTAGCATCATGAAGAAAAAACAAGACATCAGACTTCAAAATGCAAAATGTTCAATTTATATTTATTCACCAAGAACAGTTATTCATACGGAAACCAACTGCAACCTAGACACACGTGTGACCACAGGACGCCACATTTATTGTTTTTTTCATGACTCCTGACAGAACAGCTGCTGCTGAAAACAATAAATACCGATGGGACAAAAGGTTTAGGAGCGAAGATTAAATGGATTAAGTCAGGGGTGTCCAAACTTTTTTCAAAGAGGGCTAGATTTGATGACCATTTGCCTGACATTCTTTGACCCATTAAAATTAAATGCAAATTAACTAATACACTGCCCAACAAGAATTCTCTTGCCTTTGTGGTTGTGTGTGGAGAAGAGTCCAAGGATGAGCTTGGGCATGTTATTATATGTGACAGACCTAGCCGGGACACAGGCTTTTTGAGAGGACTAAATACGAGCCTCCTGCCAAACGATTATGGGCCCTGGATTTTAAGGGGCACAGGGTGAAGGAGAACTCCAGTCAGATTCAATGCTGTATATATGTGTATATATATATAATGTGTGTGGTCTCATGCTGTTGGGACATACACTCTCAGATGCTAGTGTCATGAACTCAACATGTTAATTGAGTTAGCTGATCCCATTGTCCTCTGCACAATGCAGGAGACGGTCCGTCTGTTACTGGTGGTCACCTGCTATTGTGATGAGATGTCTTGTGGTGGTAATTATGATAATTTATAATCAACTGTGTTTAGCTCGGTGACCACAAGTCTGACTTGTAGTGAAATCCTGATGAGTCACATCGGCTGCTTAAAGGGATTAGTTAATTAGTTTATGTTAAGTTGTTACAAGTGTATTGTTAGAATAATATGAGCAGGAGGGGGATCTCCTCTCCTACTGTATATAAATGTGAGTTTGGCTTTGTAATAAATCAGTCCATGTTTGAGCAACTAAAGCAAGTGTCGTCTCGTTTGGTGCTTGGGCGCGGTTGGAATATCTGATATCTATATCCAGACTTGAAGGAAGTGATATATGACGAACGCACTCAAGAGGAGTGTAGGGACGTTCCGTCACATTATATATATCAATTTTTTTATTTATTTTTTTGTGGGCCCCCCAACGAATCCCCGAGCACCGCTCAGGACTAAGGATAAGCTTGGGCGTGTTATTTGGATATACAGTATTTATCGGCGTATAACACGCACCTTCACTTTAAGAGGGAAGTTTCAGGAAAAAAAATGTAATTTTAAATAAAAGAACTGTGAAGCAAAATAAGGGTCAGTGCCCATCAATGCAGCCTAATCAGTGCCCATCTGCAGCCTCAACATTGCCATGAATGCAGCCTCACCACTGACACGAATGCAGCCTCACCACTGACACGAATGCAGCCTCACCACTGACACAAATGCAGCCTCACCACTGACACAAATGCAGCCTCACCACTGACACAAATGCAGCCTCACCACTGACACAAATGCAGCCTCACCACTGACACGAATGCAGCCTCACCACTGACACAAATGCAGCCTCACCACTGACACAAATGCAGCCTCACCACTGACACAAATGCAGCCTCACCACTGACACGAATGCAGCCTCACCACTGACACAAATGCAGCCTCACCACTGACACAAATGCAGCCTCACCACTGACACAAATGCAGCCTCACCACTGACACAAATGCAGCCTCACCACTGACACGAATGCAGCCTCACCACTGACACAAATGCAGCCTCACCACTGACACAAATGCAGCCTCACCACTGACACAAATGCAGCCTCACCACTGACACGAATGCAGCCTCACCACTGACACAAATGCAGCCTCACCACTGACACAAATGCAGCCTCACCACTGACACAAATGCAGCCTCACCACTGACACAAATGCAGCCTCACCACTGACATGAATGCAGCCTCACAAGTGCCATCAGTGCAGCCAGATCCATGCCCATCTGCAGCCTCGGAGGGGATAGGGGGGCGGGACAAGCTCCAATAGAATACATACATGAGAATCTCCTGTTTACTCGGCAGCCTCTTTAATACAAAGTCCCGCCTCTTATGAAAGACAGAACAGTTGTCCAATGCCATCCCAGGAGACGGGACTTCCTATTAGAGAGGCTGCCGAGTAAACAGGAGATTCTTCTGTATGTAATCTGAAGGTACTCGTCCTGCCCCCTACCTGTCCCCTCCGAGGAATGATAAATGGATCGATAAATGCGGTATATATCTATCATGGCGCTCACGGATTCGTTGGGGGCCACAAAAGATATACATATATCCAAATTACCAGTGGGGCTGGATGAAACCGGAACACGGGCCACAATTGGCCTGCGGGCCGGACTTTGGACATGCCTGGATTAAGTATTAACAAACCCCCTTCTTTTAATTGTCATGAAGACTGTAAGCTTTGTCTGTAAACTATAAAGACAATGTCTTGGACAATAAAACAACTTCTTTTTTTCTAGCGATCTTACTAAAGCAGATGAGTACACAAGATATTTGTTTATCAGGTTAATAACCTGAAGAGAGAAAAAAAAAACTGAAAATACTTTGTAAAAAGCATTAAGCTGATGAAATTTAAAGCTAACTAATAAGCCAGCTGCAACTCTGATGAAGAGGGACCCCCTCGAAACGCGTCAGAACTTACAGCCTTGTGTGGCATCTTTCCGGCATACAAAAAGCATGCATAGCAGATCTGGTGGTTCTTCGTGTGGTCATTCATGATGAGCATATCCTTTCCATTAGTTTGTAAGTATGATAACCTATTTTCTTCTTAATAAACAGTGTTTAAAAGAGAAGTGAAGGTTTTTTTTTCTCAGATTCATATTTACCTAGGTGGACTGATGCTGCATCTGTCCCCTGGTGCCTCTTCCCTGAGAACAAAGCAATCAAACACCGCCGATCGCTCAGTTTTCAGAGCTCTGTGAGCAGAGAGCTGCTGACTGTCAGTCACATCTCTCTGCTCTTCCCCTTCATTGTTCATTGGAGCGCTGGGCTATGGAGGGGGCAGCTGGCTCAGGCTCTCAGCAGCTCGCTGGGAGGCTGTGCCTGGTGTCAGTCCAGGCACCTGGCGGATCCAGAATTTATTGTCGGGATGACGTGGTGCCTGGACTGACTTCTGTGACATCAGCAGAGAGCGGACTTCAGACTGCTCTCTGCTGAAAATGGGTCACAGGAGTGCAAAATGAACTGTACTCCTGTGATCCATAGGAGAAGTAAAGCCAAATGAGCTTTGGCTGGACTTCTCCTTTAAAAGGTAATGCACTAAGTCGGTGTGTCCTCTGTCTGTTTTTTACATATAATGTGTTTGGACTACCCCAGTCTGAGGAGGTCAGCAAGGAGTGTGGTACACACCAGACAGTGGAAGTAGAATGGATTGATCCAGGAGATTTTGAATAAGGACAGTCCACCAATATTTGAGCACCACGTCTGGAGCGCAGGAGAATGAATTTTGGGTTACTGGAGCTCCTGAGCTCTGCGCTCTATACATTGTACTGTACATTA
This sequence comes from Lithobates sylvaticus, assembly GCA_028564925.1. Classification (NCBI taxonomy): domain Eukaryota; kingdom Metazoa; phylum Chordata; class Amphibia; order Anura; family Ranidae; genus Lithobates; species Lithobates sylvaticus. Next base: position 121,359,569 of record CM053036.1, on the reverse strand, counting down.
CATACTCCTGAGCTCTGCACACTATACACTGTACTGTACATTACATACTCCTGAGCTCTGCACACTATACACTGTACTGTACATTACATACTCCTGAGCTCTGCACACTATACACTGTACTGTACATTACATACTCCTGAGCTCTGCACTCTATACACTGTACATTACATACTCCTGAGCTCTGCACTCTATACACTGTACTGTACATTACATACCCCTGAGCTCTGCACTCTATACACTGTACATTACATACTCCTGAGCTCTGCACTCTATACACTGTACTGTACATTACATACCCCTGAGCTCTGCACTCTATACACTGTACATTACATACTCCTGAGCTCTGCACTCTATACACTGTACTGTACATTACATACCCCTGAGCTCTGCACTCTATACACTGTACATTACATACTCCTGAGCTCTGCACTCTATACACTGTACTGTACATTACACACTCCTTAGCTCTGCACTCTATACACTGTACTGTACATTACATTCTCTGAAGTGCTCAGTGTTGTAGAGAAGACAGCGCAGAAATCGGTATGCAGTGCAAAGCAGAATGTCAGACACGAAAACGACTGAGAATAAATAAGAGGCGTCCTGAGTAATTACCCTACCTGGATGACAGAGCCAATACAGGAAACCAATACCTGCACTGAGGGATTAACGGAACATAAATTCCCTGTCAGAGTTCCTGGGGGAAGGGTTATTGCAGCACACCCTAAGAGTGTCAGAAGTGCGTCGTGTGAGTTTCTCGTCTAGGGTATATATTGTTTACGGTCTACAACAAAATGGAGGTGTGACACTAAGACTGTGGCAGTAAAAAGGAACGGACGCAAGTTATCATTGTAATATTCCACAGTGTGGGGATGGAACAGCTGCTCCTTCTACTTTCTCGGTTACAGCTGTAAAATAGTATATATAATTTAAACAGACGAAACCTAAGAGAGCGCAGACGGGGCACAAAGCGAGGGTACTGATTGGAAAAAAGGCGTCACGCAGCCGGACCCGGAAGTGTCAGAAGTCTGTAGAGGGGGAGCCACCGGAAGTGTGTAATGATAAGGCTGTCATAGAAAAGGTAATGTATACTGTATGCTCTGTGTTATACTGAGGAATGGAGGGCATAGAATTTAATATACAGGTCACACATTGTGTATTGTTCACTCTCCGCTTCGTGTGTCACTGCAGCTATGGGCAGCAGGAGAAGCCTGCACTGAACAAATGACAAGGCTGCCATTGTGGTCCTGCACTGATAAATATACCAGTTTCCTGCCTGTCATGCTAATTCTATGGCTTCAGTACTCTGACCTGGAACATGTATACAGATCAGGAGCTTTGAGCTCCGAATTTAACCCAGAGACGTCCGGGATTTTTCTTTTTGTTTTTAGAAGGAAGTTGGCAACAATGTCTCAGTGTTATTGTCAGGACAGGTTCTCTATAAGAGTGCAGCTTCTGTATCGTGTCATTGGTGCTCACATGATCATGATTCCCACCGCTAGCTCCCGATTGGAGGCCTTAACCAAGAGTCTGTGACAGTTTCCTCACAGCACACAACATTAGGCTGCTGTGGATGTGTGCTAGCTGGGTGTTAAAGCCCACCTTTCTGGCAATCACTTATATGTATTAAACCCAAAACAAAAAATGTAACAGGATGCAGCTAACCAATCATTCAATGTTTTCTTTTTTCAGCCCCCCTCTGTTTTTATGTTTGTACCTAACGATTTGGTCAGTAACACACCTCCTGTATTAGTGAGACACAACTCTGGCTGCAGTGGCGTAACTAGAACCTTCAGGGCCCCGGTGCAAGAAACCATGGAGGGCCCCCCTGACCCCCGGCCAGGGCCCTGCCCACTGATCCCAGGGGCAGCAGGACCTGCATAGCAGGGGGAACAAATCCCCTCCATGTTCCTCCTGCAGCCACTGAATGCCTATCAGAGGGAGAGGAGGAGAAGCAGACTTTTAGTGGCTGCAGAAATAAAATGGAGGGGATTTGTTCCTCTAAATGCCCCCCCCCCCATCCAGGTGTTCAGGGGCAACATGTGTGCTATTGCAATTGTGACCCCTGTAGTTACGCCCCTGGGATGAGTGGCAGCGGTGTTGGTGGGGGATGGGATCAGTGGTGGTTGGGGAGGGATAGGATCAGTGGCATCGGTGGTAGGGGGTTGGATGAGTGGCAGCGGTGAGGGAGAGATGGGATGAGTGGCATCGGTGGGGGGAATGGGATCAGTGGCAGCAGTGGTGGTTGGGTAGGGATGGGAACAGTGGCAGCGATGGTGGAGGAGGGATTGGATCATTGGCAGCAGTGAGGGGGGATGGGATCAGCTGCAAGGGTTGTGGTTGAGGGGGTGGGATGAGTGGTAGGCGGGATTGAATGGGATGAGTGGCAAAGGTGGTGGGGGGGAATGGGATCAGTGGCAAGGATGATGGTTGGAGGAGGGTGGGATGAGATGAGTGGTAGTGGAAGGGGGATTGGATAGGATGAGTGGTAGTGGAAGGGGGGATTGGATGGGATGAGTGGCAGCGGTGGAGGGCATTGGATGAAATGAGTGGCAGCGGTGATGGGAGAATGGGATCCGCCGTGAGGGTGGTCGTTGGGGGGGGTGGGATGGGATGGGATGAGTGGTGGGGAGGAGAATGGTATCAGTGGCAGTAGTGGTCATGATGGGGTGGATCAGTGGCAGCAGTGGTTGTGGTATTGGTGTGGGGGGGAGGGGGGAATCAGTGGCAGTAGTGGTGGTAATGTGGGGGGATCAGTGGCAGTAGTGGTGGTGTGGGAGGGTATCAGTGGCAGTAGTGGTGGTAATGTGGGGGATCAGTGGCAGTAGTGGTGGTGTGGGAGGGTATCAGTGGCAGCAGTGGTGTGTGTGGGGGGACCAGTGGCAGTAGTGGTGGTGTGGGGGGTATCAGTGCAGTAGTGGTGGTGTGGGGGGGTATCGGTGCAGTAGTGGTGGTGTGGGGGGGGGTATCAGTGCAGTAGTGGTGGTGTGGGGGGGGGGGGGGATCAGTGCAGTAGTGGTGGTGTGGGGGGGGGGGGGATCAGTGCAGTAGTGGTGGTGTGGGGGGGGGATCAGTGCAGTAGTGGTGTGTGGGGGGGGGATCAGTGCAGTAGTGGTGGTGTGGGGGGGGGATCAGTGCAGTAGTGGTGGTGTGGGGGGGGATCAGTGCAGTAGTGGTGGTGGGGGGGGGGGGGGGGGGGGGGGGGTCAGTGCAGTAGTGGTGGTGTGGGGGGGGGGGGGGGGTCAGTGCAGTAGTGGTGGTGTGGGGGGGGGATCAGTGCAGTAGTGGTGGTGTGGGGGGGGGTCAGTGCAGTAGTGGTGGTGTGGGGGGGGATCAGTGCAGTAGTGGTGGTGGGGGGGGGGATCAGTGCAGTAGTGGTGGTGGGTGGGGGGGGGGGGATCAGTGCAGTAGTGGTGGTGGGGGGGGGGGGGGGTCAGTGCAGTAGTGGTGGTGTGTGGGGGGGATCAGTGCAGTAGTGGTGGTGTGTGTGGGGGGGGGTCAGTGCAGTAGTGGTGGTGTGTGGGGGGGGTCAGTGCAGTAGTGGTGGTGTGGGGGGGGGGGGGATCAGTGCAGTAGTGGTGGTGTGGGGGGGGGGGTCAGTGCAGTAGTGGTGGTGTGGGGGGGGGGTCAGTGCAGTAGTGGTGGTGTGGGGGGGGGGATCAGTGCAGTAGTGGTGGTGTGGGGGGGGGGGGATCAGTGCAGTAGTGGTGGTGGGGGGGGGGGGGATCAGTGCAGTAGTGGTGGTGTGGGGATCAGGGATGGGTGCCACTCACTTGCAGATCACTTGGTTCCGAATCCCCCTCCTTTCTGGGTCTTTCTTGGGTGAACAGAGGGGATGGGCGGGGCCTGTGAGTGCAGGCGGAGCTAGAGAAGATGGGCGGGGACTGTGCCTGCTGTGAGTGCAGGTGAAGAGTATGGGCGGAGACGTTGGGCGGAGCCGCGGAGAGGATGGGTGAAGCGGGCTGAGAGGATGGGTGGGGAGGATGGGCGGAGCCTGTGCAGTGTGCACAGTGTGCTCGGGGAGGATGGGCGGAGCGGCCGAAAAGGATGGGCGGGGCGAACTCCCCGTGAATGACCATACACTGTACTATTTCCCGGGCAGCGGTGGGCCCCCCTACAGTGGCGGAACCAGAGGGCCCCGCTACAGTGGCGGAACCAGAGGGCCCAGTCGCAAATGCGACTGGTGCGACCCTGGTAATTGTAAGCCCCCCTCCCCCCGTCAGTGCTAAATCGTTTGTTTCATCTCTTTAACTGCAAGAGATCTTGTTCTTTTGAAAAACAGCAGACTTACTGGCCTGGTCACCAGATGAAAATGGAAGAAAGAAAACAAATGCAAACACCAAATCTAGGAATTGGTAAGCTGCCATATAAGAAATGTTTGCTTGTGGGTTTAATACTACTATAAGTGATCAGCAAAAGGTTAAAGTGGTATAAAACACAACTTTTTTTTTATTATATATGGCAGCTTACCTATCTTCCTGCCCCCCCCCCCTCCCCCCCCCCCCCCCATATTTTCACCTGATGATCTGGCCAGTAACACACTTCCTGTCTTAGGGTGCCCCCACTATGCATGGAGGAGCAATAAATACACCTTTGTACAGAAGCATTGTCGTTCTGGGGAGAGGGTGATGTTCCGATGATCTAGCAGATTTAGATGGACTTGTCTAACAAAGCTAAACTCCCACAAACGCTTTATAAGCAGTTATTTCCATTAATATTTTTTTCCTTTCGTGATAAAGGTTTTACATGAATAAAAAGCTGATCTTTTTAGGCACCCTATCGGTGGTAAATGGTTTCTCTCAAAGCAGAACTAAACCCATCAATTTTAATGGTTTCCAAAACCAGATATAGTCAAGGCTTGCTGTGAATGATAACTGTCAGTTTGTGCTCTCAACTGAACTGTCAATCCATCATATGACTGGTGTCATAGCTGATCACATGTGCAGCACCATGAGAACTGCCGATCAAACAAAGGCTAAGTTGGCAGATTCCTTGGCTGTAAAGGATAGGAGGGTTTAGTTTTCATTTTAAAGGAAGTTAAAAAAATAACAGACTTGCTGGCAGGATCACCAGGTGAAAATGAAGGGGGGGGGGGGAACGAATGCAGCCATCACATCTAAAAAAAAATTGGTGAGCTTCAATATATTACATTTTTTCTTTGAGTTTATTAATGCTTTAAAGTGTAACTAAACTTACAAATGGTTTTCTTAGTTTTGGATAGAGTGGAGAGGGATTTGAATACCTGTCAGTTTTTATTGTTGTCTGTGCCCCCATTAAGTGCTGTTTACTGTTCTCGTTGAAAAAAAATTCCAAATTTTGGGTTGTCGCCACACCAGAAATCTTCCCATGTGGAAGCTAGTTTTGGTGACAAGCAGGGATTCCCCTCTCATGTAGGGATCTCCTCACCCTTCCTGCTTAGGCTATGGGACAGGAAGTGAAGGGAAATCCCCCCAATGGGAAACAGATGGTAAATAAATTGGCAGCGGTTATAACCCTCTCTTTACTCTATCCAAAATGTAAAAAGAGGTTTTGCCTATAGTTCTACTTTATGCTTTTGCTTTTTTGAGAGCTAAAGGGAAGTATGTAGGCTGTTGTTTATAGTAGACAGTGCTTGGTGTACAAAGTTCTGAGAATCTTTCACCAGTGAAACTAGATTTGGAGAGGTACAGTGCACCAGCAAAGTATTCAGTGCTTCACTTTTTCCACATTTTGTTATGTTGTAGCCTTATTCCAAAATGGATTAAATTCATTATTTTCCTCAAAATTCTACAAACAATACCACATAGTGACAACCTGAAAGAAGTTTGTTTGAAATCTTTGCAAATGTATTAAAAAAAATAAAATAAAAAATCATATGTACATAAGTATTCACAGCCTTTGCCATTACACTGAAAATCGAGCTCAGGTGCATCCTGTTTCCACTGATCATCCTTGAGATGTTTCTACAACTTGATTGGTAACAACGTCTCAGTGTTATTTTCGGGACAGCTTCTCTTTAAGAGTGCAGCTTCTGTATCATATGCAAGCCCTGCAAATTAAAAGCATAATGGGCTAGTATGCATTGCATACTAGCCCATTGTGTAACACTTGCCTGCAAATGAATCCCGCGCTGTCCCCTGTGCAGGCCGCATCCATCTTCGCCCCTCTTCCTTTAAGGGCCACGGACTCCGGCTCTGTGACTGGCCAGAGCCGCGTGATGTCACTCCCACGCATGCGCAGTCAGTCACTGCACATGCTGGGGAGTAAACTGCATGGAGTTCCGTTTCTTCACAGTGCATGCGCCGATGACATCAGCGCAATACTACGGGAAATATCTCCAAAACGGCGCACATTTTAGGTTGGACTTGTGTCTTTTTTTATAGGTAAAAGGTAAAAGTCAGGAAGGAGGGTTTACAACCACTTTAATGCATAGAATGCATTTAAGATAAACAAAAAAAACCTTCTGCCTTTGCACTAACTTTAAAGGAGAAGTACAGGTGTGGGTTTTTTCCCCAATCATACTTGCCTAGGTGGATGCAGCTTCTGTCCCCTGGGGTCTCTGCACTGAGAACCGAGCGATCGAACATCAAATGCTGACTGTCAATCGGCAGCTCTCTTGCTCTGCTCCTCCATGCTCACTGGAGCGCTGGGCTGTGGAGGGGCGGAGAGCCGCTGTCTCAGCGGCTCGCTGAGACTGCCATCAGTCCAGACACCTGGTGGATCCAGACTTCCGAAGTCAGGATGACGCGGTGCCTGGCCTGAACTTGGTGACGTCAGCAGAGAGCGGAATGGCACTCCTGTGACCCTTTGGAGAAGCCCAGCCAAATGAGCCCAAGCTGGACTTCTCATTTAAGGCTTCAATTGATGCCAAAGGTGCTTTAACAAAGTATTGAGCAAAGGCTGTGAATACTTATGTACATGTGATTTCTATTTTTTTCGTTTTATTTTTTATTTTTAATAAACTTGCAAAGATTCTAAACATACTTCTTTCACATTATGGGGTATTTGTAGTGTTTTGAGGATTTTTTGGAATAAGGCCGTAACATGACAAAATGTGGAAAAAGTGAAGCACTGTGAATACTTTCCAGATGCACTGTATGCAGAGTAGGGTTTTCTGGCTAAGTAAGATAATAGCGGGTGTCTTGGGTGATTAGTGTAACCTCTGGTAGTTTTATATTGGATCGGAAAGGGTCACTTTTGAGGCTTTTTCAAAAGTTCTCCAGCTAGAGCTAAAAAAATTCACCACATAACAAACTCATTATGTCCAGTAATATATTGCTTATTTTTTTTCCTTTTAAACTAAGTCATGTTTTAGAATTGTATTGTGCTTATGCATTCTATTCCTTTTTAAAGGCTGTTGATAATGGCTGCCTCATCGTCCTCTTCATCAGCTGGCGGAGTGAGCGGAAGTTCAGTAACCGGGTCTGGATTTAGTGTTTCAGACTTGGCACCCCCACGGAAAGCACTCTTCACTTGCCCCAAAGCAGCTGGAGACATGCTAGAAGGTAATTCATTATTTACTTTTAGCAGGGGTAAAAATATATATATATATATATATATATATATATATATATATATAACACACACACACACACACACACACACACACACACACACACACACACACACACACACATTAAAGCATACAGTTAGGTCCATAATATATTTGGACCCAGGCACAATTTAAATTTTTTTTATTTTATTTTTTTTATTTATTTTTTGTTTTCAGGTATGTACCAAAACATATTTAAGCTAAAGTTTTATAATGCAGTGTTTCTCAACTCAAGGCGCCCCAACAGGTCATGTTTTGTGGCTCTCCATTATTTTGCACAGGTGACACTGCCTTAGTAACTACCACAGCCGTTTCATCTGAGGGAAATCCTTAAAACACGACCTGTTGGGGCGCCTTGAGGACTGGAGTTGAGAAACTTTGGTATAATGGATATGGGCTGAAAGTGCACAGCCTCAGGATTAATTTGAGGGTATGTACATCCATATCAGAGGAAGGGTTTAGGAATTACAGCTCTTAAGATTAGCTACCCCCCCCCCTTTTTCAAGAGACCAAAAGTAATTGGACAATTGAATCAAAAGCTGTTTCATGGCCAGGTGTAGGCTACTCCTTCATCAATTAAGCAGTTGAAAGGTCTGGAGTTAATTCTAGGTGTGGTATTTGGAATCTATTGCTATGAACCTACATCATGCGTTCAAAGGAGCTGTCCATGCAAGTGAAACAGGCCATTGTAAGGCTTTAAACCCGCAACAAATCCATCATAGAGATAGCAGCAACATTAGGACTGGCCAAATCAACAGTTTGGTAACATTCTGAGGAAAGAACGCACTGGTGAGCTAAGCAACATAAAAAGGTCTGGACTTCCACGGAAGACAACAGTGGTGGATGTTCGCAGGATCCTCTCTATGGTAAAGAAAAACCCATTCACAACATCCAGACAAGTGAAGGACACTCTCCAGGAGGTGGGTGTATCATTGTCAAAGTTTACAATCAAGAGAAGACTTCACGAGACCAAGTACAGTGGGTTCAAACCATTCATAAGCCTGAAAGCGGTTGTATACTCGTACACTTTTTTTTTTTTTTTTTACCTACAGGTAGGCTTACCTGTAGGTAAAATGAATATCTCCTAAACCTACACGGAAGCATTAGGAGCGGACACCTCCACCGCCACTGCTGCCCGCGCTGTGAGGGTGAGTGGAACAAGACAATCCTTTCCACAGTCCGGTAAGTGCCAGACCTCCCCTTCTGCGGCGGGGGTGGGGGTGCTGTCAGTACTGCGAGCCATGTGCGAGGGGAGGTGCTGTCAGTGTGCTATATACACGTATCTGTAATGCTGGGCTATGTATACAGTGCACGTATCTGTAATGCTGGGCTATATACTCTGTCCTGTGATTCTGGGGCTGTATACTCCTGACACTATGGGTGGAAGCAAGTGGAATACCTGGGACAGAATGGGTGGATTCTATAAAGGGTGGGGCTTATGACGAATTGTAAGGGGTCAAAAAGGAAAGGTGGGGTCTGGCGCCTCCCCAATACTAAAACTTTACCAGCCGCCACTGGTGGAGGCAGTGTGATGACATGGGCATGCATGGCTTCCAGTGGCACTGGGTCATTGGTGTTTATTGATGATGTGATAGACAGAAGCAGCCGGATGAATTCTGCAGTGTTTAGAGATATACGGTCAGCCCAGATTCAGCAAAATGCAGCAAAGTTGATTGGACGGCGCTTTACAGTACAGATGCATAGAGAAAAAGGGTCGGGACTTTAAATGAGGTGTCTATATTGTGGCTAATCGAAGGAGTCAAAGTGAAACGTGAACAAGTATTTATTTGTTTGTCATGATTGAGTAGGTACATGGCAGACAATACATGCAATAATGGCACATAATATAACACATCATGTATCCAAAACATTTACATGTTAAAAGCATGAATATAATATACAATAGAATTGTCCTCAATAATAAAAAATCATTATAATATAACAGTTATAATCTACGGCATTGCCTGAATCCAAAGACCATGTAAGTATGTATGCATTGCATCTAGGTTAGGCACAACGCGTTTCATGGACTCTATCCAATCATCAGGGGCTGGTGCATGATACATCTATAAAAAGAGGTAAGTATATCAAAATAAACCATTAATAGACAAAAATGGAAAAGAATTAATATACATACAGGGAGGATGAGATGGTCATCCCTGTAAGACTCACATATCTGCTTAGTGTGAAACAAACACACCGCCGGGGTGCTAGGGCGAAAGGAATGCCTGGTCCAGAAGCAGTGGTAGTAGGGTCCAATAGAAACACAGGGAGCATAGGGAGTATAGATGTAACCCAGAGTGTTTGGAGCAAAATGACAAAGGGGCTCCATTCTGTGGATCAATAAAAAACATAAATACACCAAATGGTGCTAAAGATGTAAAAGTGTAAGCTAATCAAAGAAAGGAGCCCAACTAAAATGAGTATGAACTGATATCAAGACAGCGCAAGTCCCCAGAAAAATTTATAAAATCCTGGGATTAAAACCACATATGAAATGTCATAATGCTAGTGGTAGTTACCTAGTGTTGCTGATATAGGAGTAAGCCAGTGATGTCTGGTGCAGACTGCACAGGATATGTATCAGTCAGAAGACTGACTGTGAATGAAAGAAGTGTGTTTAAATGCTCCATGTGTAATGAGTCCTCTGACTGATACACATGCCGTCTGGCTCCTGTAGATATATGCCGGCAGAATGGCACGGCTGGGCAAAGTAACGTACCCGTACGTTACTTTGAATTTCCTGCCACGCGAGCTCCGTGACTGCCTGCGGGACCCGCGGACTCTATGTCCGCCCAGGGCCTGCGATCGTGTCACGGAACTGACGAACGGGGAGATGCCGATGTAAAACACAGCATCTCCCCGTTCTGCCTAGTGACAGGACAGTGATCATCTGCTTCCTGTCATCAGGAGCAGCGATCAGTGTCGTGTCACTGCTAGCCCATCCCCCAGACAGTAAGAATCACTCCCCAGGACACACTTAACCCCTCCCCCCGCCCCTAGTGGTTAACCCCTTCACTGCCAGTGAAATTTTTACAGTAATCAATGCAATTTTATAGCATTGATCGCTGTATTAATGCCAATGGTCCCAAAAATGTGTCAAAATTGTCCGATGTGTTCGCCATAATGTCGCAGTCACAATAAAAATCGCTGATCGACGCCATTACTAAAGTAAAAAAAAGTTATTAATATTTTTTTTTTTTTTTACCAAAAATATGTCGAAGAATACGTATCGGCCTAAACTGAGGGAAAAAAAAAAAAAAAATTCATATATTTTTGGGGGATATTCATTATAGCAAATAATGCTTTTTTTCTTTTCAAAATTGTGGCTTTTTTTTTTTTTTTTTTTTTTTTGTTTATAGCGCAAAAAATAAAAAACCGCAGAGGTGATCAAATACCACCAAAAGGAAGCTCTATTTGTGTGGGGGGGGGGGGGGAGGATGTCCATTTTGTTTGGGAACCACGCCACACGACCCCGCAATTTTCAGTTAAAGCGGCGCAGTGCCAAATCGCAAAAAGTGCTCTGGTCTTTGGCCAGCAAAATGGTCCAGGGCTTAAGTGGTTAAAGAGCACCTGTCATTTCAGATCTATTATGGCAGCACCTGTTAGCGGGCAATCACGCACCTGCTGCCGCAACGTTCCTCACCTTGCTGTGGCGGCAGCCGTCCCATTAAACTGAATGGGACTGTTGGTGTGCCAACAGTGGGTCAGAGGAGGAGCTGTGCTCTTTAAAAATTATTATTTAAATTGAATTGATTTAAATCAAGCCTTTTTACTAGTGATTTAAATGGTGATTTAATTTAACTTGATTTAAATCAAATCCACCCTGGTGCGAAGCCAGACTAATCTTGAATCCAGTGGATGAAAACAATGTCTATTAAGACATTTTGTCATCTGGTCCCTGACATGATGCCAAATCAATCCCTGTGTCAGTATGGAGCCTATCGCATCCTAAAAAGTCAGACCCCATTAAAAAACATTAAGATCCTTTTCACACTGGAGGCATTTTTCAGGCGCTAAGGGGCTATAAATAGCGCCTGAAAAACGCCTCCCCTGCAGCCCCAGTGAGAAAGCCTGAGTGCTTTCACACTGGAGTGCGGTTGGCTTGCAGGACGTTGGAAAAAGTCCTGCAAGCAGCATCTTTGGAGTGGTTTAGGAGCAGTGAATACACTCCCCTCCACCGCCCCTGCCTATTGAAATGAATGGGCACCGCTGCCGAAGCTTTTCGGGCACTTTTAACTCTTTCTACAGCCGCTAGCAGGGGTTAAAAGCACCTCGCTAGCGGCCGAAAAGCTCTGCTAAAACGGCGGTAAAGCGGAGCAGTGCCAGTGTGAAAGGGGTCTAAAACAGAACTGTAGGGGAGGGAGGGACCTATTATGTAGCCTGTCTGTAGCAGTAACACAGCACTTGGTGGGTTGTTCCCACTGTAACATACTTTTATAACCTTTTGATCCTGTCAGTTTCCATTTCTTTTATGACAACTGACTTTGCATTTGTCACCTTACATAAAGCATAGTTTTTAAATGAACTTTAATGCCAACTCCAGTTAACTGTATTTAAGCAGGTGTATAAATTGTTATTTTTCTTCATTTTAGAACAAATGTTTAAACCACATAGTTTTAAGGTGACTTTTCTAAGCAATTTATACAACTGTCTATCTTCTGTCAACGTGAACATCAGGTGCAGAGCGAGACATAAATGATGGGACTTTAAACTTTTTAAAATGTACACAAAAATACCTTACTACAAGTTTAAAAGCATAATAAAACATAGAGAATGTATTCATGCCAGTTTCTCATAAGAAAAAAGCAACACCTATCACATTACAGCTCGAAGGTGTTATCTTCACAGGAAGAAGGAACAGCATACATATGCCACTCTTTCAGAGCCGTGCCATAAACAGCGACTCTCGTGCGCATGCGCAGGAGTGATGTCCTCGCCGGCTCAGCTAATCACCTAGCCAAAGCCTGTGAAACTGGAAAGAAGACCGGGTGAAGATGGAAGCCCCTTCAGCGGTGACAGCCCGCCGCTGGAGAGCTTCGTTATCAGATAAGTCTGCCATAATGTGCTAGTATGGATTTTTATTTTTATTTTTTTTGGATGCGTTTTACTACCACTTTAATGTGACTGTACAATGCTAAAAAAAAGAGTGATCTTCATGTATTGCCTCTTAACCATAGATATATTTGGGGCCTTATTGTTACTACATCGACAATTATTTCTATTAAGACCACCCCATGCAAAAAATAGCAACTTCTATGCAAAGCACAAGCAAGACACTAGTCTTCAATCCAAAATAAACAATTGCATAGGGTTCTACCAGCATTTGTCTTTTCGACTGCTAGAGGGGCGCTTTTAACCCCTGCTGGTGGCTGAAGAAAGGGTTAAATGCACCCCAAAAGGGCCGCTGGTTTGCAGGAGCTTAAGCAGCGTGGAGGAGCGTGTATTCACCGCTCCTAAACCAGTCCGGATGTTCATTGAATACTGACACAGCTATATCTCTGACGAAACGTGTAGATCCATTATGCATATATATGACTATAAGATGTGAATCTGTAACACCTTCAAGCTGTAATGTGATGTGTTACCTTTTTTTTTTTTTGGTGAGAAACTGGCATGAATACATTCTCTTTATCTTGTTTTGATGCTTTTAAACTTGTAATAAAGTGTTTTTGTTTTAATTGAATTTGTGGTATTTTCTGGAAGTTATGTTCACCTCATGGAACCCTGTTCCATCTTTCATTTATGTCTCTCTCTGCACCTGATGTTCAGGTTGACACAAGATGTGTTAATTTCATCAACTTAATTAACATTTTAGTCGACACTAAAATGGCATTTTCGGCAAAAGATTATGACTAAAACAAAATCTTAATTTGACGTCCAAAATTAACACTGCTCTACCACATAAAAATAAGTAGGGGGCATTTTCTTGGCTGCTGAAAAGGAAAAAAAGAATAAGAAAGACATAAAAAAAAAAATAAGACATTTTCTTATTCTTTATTTCTAAATATTTAAATTTGGGAATGCAGTGAGGAGGAAAAAAGTATTCGATCCCCTGCTGATTTTGTACGGTTGCCCACTGACAAAAAAAAATGATCAGTCTATAATTTTAATGGTAAGTTTATTTTAACAGTGATAGACAGAATAACAGCAAAAATATCCAGAAAAACACATTTCAAAAAAGTTGTAAATTGATTTTGCATTTTAATGAGTGGAATAAGTATTTGATCCCCTATCAATCGGCAATATTTCTGGCTCCCGGGTTTCTTCTATACGGGTCACGAGCTGAGATTAGGAGCACTCTCTCTTAAAGAGCTTGTTACCTGTATTAGACACGTGTCCACAGAAGCAATCAGATTCCAATCTCTCCACCATGGCCATGACCAAAGAGCTGTCCAAGGATGTCAGGGACAAGACTGTATACCTACACAAGGCTGGAATGGGCTACAAGACCATCGCCAAGTGGCTTGGTGAGAGGGGGACAACAGTTGATGCAATTATTCACAAATGGAAGAAACGCAAAATAACTGTCAATCTCCCTCGGTCTGGGGCTCTATGCAAGATCTCATCTCGTGATCAGTTTCAATGATCATGAGAACGGTGAGGAATCAGCCCAGAACTACACGGTAGAATCTTGGCCACCCCCAATTCTTGCATACTTAGATGTGCCTCTTTTAATCATCAACCATGTGAATTGCTACACTTAGAGGCGCCTCTCTTCTCATTTATACTCTGTGGCTCCTGCTGGATTTTGCTTCTAATCTCCAAGTGGAGGCTTTCATTTGTGAATGGACATTTTAAGGTTACACAACCAAACAACAACAATCACATTGCTATAATCTTTTTATATGGACTATACACTGTATAAATATACAAGTGCTGTTTCCGGAACAAATTATGCTCGAAATCCAAGGTTTTACTGTATAACTTTTTTTGTTTTTATATTGTCACTCACTGTTAAAATAAACCTACCATTAAAATTTTAGACTGATCATTTCTTTGTCAGTGGGCAAACGTAAAAAATCAACAGGGGATCAAATACTTTTTTTCCTTCACTCTCTCTATATATATATATATATATATATATATATATATATATTATAAATATAAATTTTTTTTTTTTTTTTTTGGTTAGCGTAGGGATAGTTTAGAACCCTATTGAGACTTCACTGCTCTTTTTGTTCCTGCTGGGTAGATATGTCCTCCTATATTTGTCCAGGTGACCAAAGTGACAGGAAGTATTCGGAAATTCAACATTGTACAGCTGTCACAGTAACGGGAGAGGAGGGTAGATCTTTTTATAAGGACAGTTAGTCTGATGACAGTTGTGTAGGAGGGGATTTCTACTCACTTTGGAGAGATTTCTTTCTTTTCTTTCTGTTCTTGTAAGTTTGACAGGAAATGAAGGGAAGTCTCCCCAGTGGTACACAGACAGTAAAAAAAATAAACTGACAAGTGTTGTAATATTTCTCTAATTTTATCCAAAACCTAAAAAGATTTTTTTTTGACAAAATGTGAAAGCAGTGAAGTGCTTTATGGCTGGACTGATTAAGCATTTGTTAGATGCGATTGTTGTGTTTGACTTGTGAACAGTAAGCTCAATATGCCCCCCATAAATAATATGTATGAATGGTCAATTTAGAAGGCATTTAACCAGCTAATGGTAAGAACGTCTTTGAACAAATTTGGCTGGACACCTAAGGTAACAGCAGAGGGCGCCATTCTCCTTAGAAATCCCATACAAAGCATTCATTAGTAAAATACACAGGCCATTTTTTCTCTCTGCAAATAAATAGGTTAGCAAACCTCCTGAGAATAACAAGGATCTGTCGTTGCAAATACATTTTCTAATAGAACTGATCATCCTGATCTACCTTTTGCTTCTTTGTGTGTCACTGAAACAAGCATGTAGCCAGTAAAGCCCCAAAAAAGCCTTTTTGCCCTGCAGATTTTTTCACATCAGTGAAGCCAGGATTAGGATGACAGCTCTGAAGCCTGCGCCCTTTAAAACAAGTTGGGAATGGTGTCTGCAGTATTTCTATTCTTGCAAAGCTCACTTTAGGTTGCAAAACACTGCGGGGTTTACACTGAATTTTTATTTTTTTTTATTTTTGTCAGTTTTCCAAAAGTAATGTTTTTTTTTTTTTTTTTTTTTTTTTTTTTTTTATTTTTATCATATTTATATAATATATATAATGGTATATTATATTATTATATATATATAATATATTATTATATATATATATTTAGAGATAGATATATATAGATATATATCTATATCTCACTGATGAATACCTGTATACAAAAACCGTTGGACCTTTGTTCACACAGTTTTACTGTCCCTTATCCACAAGCTTATAGAAGAGGAGAACATGCAGCCGCTCAGGGCTGTACACATGCCATGACTGCTATATTTTTACAGCTGTGCATTCGGTGTGCAGTACCGCTGCTGAATGCGACCCATTTAAGTGAATGGGACTGTGCTGCATTTGCATGTAATGAACACCGAAGTGGTGCAGGCTATTCAGGGTTTAAACAGACTGTGAGGAAACAACATATTGCATCCCAGGAGCTTGTCAACTGCAGTGGATGGATTTCAGAGGAGCAGCAAGGACTGCACCAAGTGTGAACGAGCGAACAGGCTTTAATCGTTTGTGTAATTTGTGATAAACCGTGCACCCTATGTAGAACCAACTTTATAGTGCAAAATTCAATACAATATTGTGATCGACCACTAGGTCCTACTCATCGGAACTATTTGACTCCCATTACGCATACAGCAAATTCTCTCCCAATGGTCGCTGCAGCGATTCGGCATTGGAGGTTCCCAAAGGCCACTAGACTCAAGCCATCAGATGTCCGATCATCAGCAAAGCATTGTAAGGAAGTTCCTTACAATGCTTTGCTGCAGCGACCATTGGGAGAGAATTGTCTGTATCTGACTCCTGTAATGGGAGTCGTATAGTTCCGGTGAGTAGGCTGTGTGACAGGTGTTGGTGGAGGAAGACCCTTAGGCCCCTTTCACACTGGGGCGGTTTGCAAGCGCTATTGCGCTAAGAATAGCGCCTGCAAACCGACCCGAAACAGCTGTTGCTGTTCCTTCAGTGTGAAAGCCCGAGGGCTTTCACACTGAAGCGGTGCGCTTGCAGGACGCTCAAAAATGTCCTGCAAGCCGCATCTTTGGCTCGCTATAGGAGCGGTATATTTACCGCTCCTATAGCGCCCGTCCCATTGAAAACAATGGGGGAGCGCGCCGAACCCGCCCGCAAAACGCCGCTATAGCGGCGGTTTGCGGGCGGTATTGACCCTTTTTCGGCCGCTCGCGGGGGGTAAAAACACCCCGCGAGCGGCCGCAATGCGCCGCTAAAACGCAGGTAAAGCGGCGCTAAATATAGCGCCGCTTTACCGCCAGCGCCCCCACCGCTCCAGTGTGAAACCAGCCTTAGTCACTTTTTTGCTGGATTAAGGCAACTTCATGTATTTTTGGAAGCCATTTGATGGAAGTCTATGGACACTAATCTATAAAAAAATATTTTCTTTGGATACTGCACTTTAATTTGAATGCTCTTTTGGGGCCTTCACAATTACAGTATTCATCTGTTTGCACCTATGCACTATAAAGTATACAGTCATGGCCGAAATTGTTGGCACCCCAGAAATTTTTCCAGAAAATCAAGTATTTCTCACAGAAAAGTATTGCAGTAACACATGTTTTGCTATACACATGTTTATTCCCTTTGTGTGTATTGGAACAAAACAAAAAAAGGGAGGAAAAAAAGCAAATTGGACATAATGTCACACAAAATTCCAAAAATGGACTGGTCAAAATTCTTGGCACCCTTAATATTTGGTTGTACACCCTTTGGAAAAAAATAACTGAAATCAGTCGCTTCCTATAACCATCAATAAGCTTCTTACACCTCTCACCCGGAATTTTGGACCACTCTAGGGCTTATTCTGACCCTAACAGTCCCTGCTATTGTTGCACATTTAGCCTTTAACACCCTTTTTGGCATTAAACCGATTTGGTTCTAAAATGCTGGCTGTCTTTGGAATCTTGCACACTGCCGCAAAATCCCCCATCCTCTGAGTTTCCTTTTTTTGGCTCAAGTCCTGCCCCGATGCGTGCGCGGGAACCATCACTATATTGTAGCCAGTATGGCGCCACTCTTGCGCCACGGCTTGCTCGCCACCTGAACGCAAGTGATTGCGATCAGGTGTGGGGGGCGGCACATCCACATTTGGAGGCGCCAGTATCTCTCTCTCTGTTCGCTACAAAAGGTTAGTTTTTTGTCCCTCAAAACCGCGCTTGTCTTTGATTTCCTCTCTCCTTCTATGTCATTGATTCGGTCTTGCTTCTCCACTATTCTTCATATGGATCCTAATGGAATGAGTTGGTGTAGTATTTATACACATTTTAAAGGCACAGCTTCAACTGCCTATCCCTTCGCCTTTCTTGGCTGGAGAAGTGAGTTTAATCTACCTTACTCAAGTCTATCATATGCAAACTGCTCCAGGTCTCTCTTATTGGAAGGGCGCCTATTCCCAACAGCAGTTTTAAGATCTCTCCACAGGCATTCAATGGGATTTAGATCTGGACTAATTTCTGGCCACTTTAGAACTCTCCAGCGCTTTGTTGCCATCCATTTCTGGGTGCTTTTTGACGTATATGTTTGGGGTCCTTGTCCTGCTGGAAGACCCAAGATCTCGGACGTAAACCCAGCTTTCTGACACTGGGCTCTGCAGTGCGACCCAAAATCCTTTAGTAATCATCAGATTTCATGATGCCTTGCACACGTTCAAGGCATCCAGTGCCAGAGGCAGCAAAACAACCCCAAAACATCACCTCCACCATATTTCACTGTAGGCACTGTGTTAGGCCTCATTCCATTTTTGGTAAACGGTAGAATGACGTGCTTTACAAAAAAGCTCCATCTTGGTCTCATCTGTCCACAAGACGTTTTCCCAGAAGGATTTTGGCTTACTCTTTGGCAAACTGTAGTCTTGCTTTTTTATGTCTCTGTGTCAGCAGTGGGGTCCTCCTGGGTCTCCTGCCATAGCGTTTCATTTAAATGTCGACGAATAGTTTGCACTGACACTGAAGCTCCCTGAGCCTGCAGGACAGCTTGAATTTCTTTGGAACTTGTTTGGGGCTGCTTATCCACCATCCAGACTATCCTGCCTTTCATCAATTTTTCTCTTCAGTCCACGCCCAGAGAGATTAACTACAGTTCCATGGGTTGCAAAGTTCTTAATAAAGCTGCGCTCTGTGGACAAAGGCAAATCTAGATCTCTGGAGATGGATTGTAACCTTGAGATTGTTGCTATTTTTCCACAATTTTGGTTCTCAAGTCCTCAGACAGTTCTCTTCTCCTCCTCTTTCTGTTGTCCATGCTTAGTGTGGCACACAGACACACAATGCAAAGACTAAGTGAACTTCTCTCCTTTTTATCTGCTTTCAGGTGTGATTGTTATATTGCCCACACCTGTTACTTGCCCCAGGTGAGTTTAAAGGAGCATCACATGCTTGAAACTATCTTATTTATCCACAATTTTGAAAGGGTGCCAAGAATTTTGACCACCCCATTTTTGGAATTTTGTGTGACATTATGTTCAATTTGCTTTTTTTTCCTCCCTTTTTTTTTTTTTTGTTTGTTTTGTTCCAATACACACAAAGGGAATAAAAATGTGTATAGCAAAAAGTGTTACTGCAATACTTTTCTGTGAGAAATACTTGATTTTCTGGAAAAATTTCTGGGGTGCCAACAATTTCGGCCACGACAATATATTTGCACATTTTATTATAGTAAAAAACACAATGTTGTGTTTATCCACTGGCGACATCTAGTGGTCGTTAACGATATTGTATTGAATTTTGCTCTATAAGTTGGTTCTACATAGGGTGCGCGGTTTATCACAAATTTTTAACACACACGGAAAGTATTACCTTTTTACAACAGGCAGCCCCTATAAATAATATAACAACAATTCTACATTTGCGCAGGTAGGGAAATTACAAATATAATTTCCCCTCTCTTCATTTTAATCGTTTGTTTGCATTTTATTTTCTACAAATGGTTAAATTCTGTACATATTTTTTTTTTTTTTTTTTACTCAGTTGTTACAAGTGTTACAGGAATCTTAAGGGGGGCTTTAATTAAAGCTGCGGATATGAAAAGGTTGACAATTACTGTCACTGAATGTAATGTGTTCTGTGATTGGAGGAGAGGAAATTGCACCCTTCATCTGCACCTCCTCTATTCACACCACGCCTTGCATTCAGTGAAAAAAAGTGCAAGGCTTTCTATGAATAGAAGAGGTACTATGCAATCTCCTCAGATATCTGTGCTATTGGAACTACAGGTCTCAGTGGCAAATGTTCAATGCCAACACAGGCGTGCAGGCTTAAAAAAGTTTTAGCAAATGATGCAGCTGCCAGAGATAGGGCACACTTCATTGGAGGTAACTTATTTTTAGTATGCAAATATACAAAAAAACATTTTTTGCCCATACTTCAGCTTTTAAGCGATTTGAAGTCAGCGGGCTTCCTTGTGGCCACTGGATGCTCACAGCTCGGGTCGGGAGCATGCCTACACGGGTGCCCCCATAGCAAGCTGTGTGCACGCTCGGGAGAGAGAGTGGGCTAATATTGACTAAATTGGTAGTATGTGTACAGTGGATATAAGAAGTCTACACCGCTGTTTTAAAATGTCAGGTTTCTGTGATGTAAAAAAAAAAAAAAAAAAGAGAGAGACAAAGATAAATCATTTCAGAACTTTATATATTTTTTTTCCCCCAAAAAAGTGCGCTTGTAAGACCGTACAGTAGTAGGTCTTTCCTGACATTTACTTAGAGCTTCATGGAAGGTGTTTCCATGGCCGAGCAGCTGCATCCAAGCCTTACATCACCAAGTGCAATGCAAAGCGTCAGATGCAGCGGTGTAAAGCAGGCCGCTGCTGGACTCTAGAGCAGTGGAGACTTGTTCTCTGGAGTGACAAATCACGCCTCCCTGTCTAGCAATCCGATGGTAATGTCTGTGTTTGGCAGTTGCCAGGAGAACGGTACTTGCCTGACAAGTGTAAAGTTTGGTGGAGGGGGGATTATGGTGTGGGGTTATGGAAAAAAGGGAACAGCGCCAAATAAATCAAAATAAACAAAAGAACAAAAAATAGCTTAACCCCTACTTAGATAGCTGTATATGACATTCTGATAACCACATATACACTAAAACCATGTGAAGCACCAGATTGGGGATGATAGTTCATAATAGGATTACGACCCCATATGGAAAGTTCATTGAGATCTCCAGATAGGTAATATAAATACAATGACATATGGAATAGTCTTTATCCAGAAAAGCTTTAGAGGAATACACCGTGATGGTCACTTTGCAATCTGTGAAAAAACCGACCCTCCACCATGTATATAGTGTGCCCTTACCAGAAGGCAGAGCATATAAGGCTCTTAGTTGAAGACAATCAGCAGACAGCCGTTGGTAGCCCTGTTAGAGGATCGCCAGCACTGTTGGGATGGATGTTCTCCTGATAGATGACAGGATGCCTGGGAAGGCGCGCAGTGACGTCGCCACGCTTCGGAGGACGGGCTCCAGTATCCGACCGGCCGGCGGATTTGTTTTTTTGCTCCATAGCAATTTTAACTGTAAGTCTTACTATTCGTTTTTAATAAATCATTTGTACGGAATTTCACTATGGGTGGCTCTCTCTTCCTTCCTTGAATGTGATTTAAACTGAGCCTGCATCGGCCACCTTTACGGGGAAGTGTTCAAAGTGGGATATCCAGAGCATCCTGTCATCTATCAGGAGAACATCCATCCCAACAGTGCTGGCGATCCTCTAACAGGGCTACCAACGGCTGTCTGCTGATTGTCTTCAACTAAGAGCCTTATATGCTCTGCCTTCTGGTAAGGGCACACTATATACGTGGTGGAGGGTCGGTTTTTTCACAGATTGCAAAGTGACCATCACGGTGTATTCCTCTAAAGCTTTTCTGGATAAAGACTATTCCATATGTCATTGTATTTATATTACCTATCTGGAGATCTCAATGAACTTTCCATATGGGGTCGTAATCCTATTATGAACTATCATCCCCAATCTGGTGCTTCACATGGTTTTAGTGTATATGTGGTTATCAGAATGTCATATACAGCTATCTAAGTAGGGGTTAAGCTATTTTTTTGTTCTTTTGTTTATTTTGATTTATTTGGCGCTGTTCCCTTTTTTCCATTATTGCCATAGTGTGTGTATCCCACCTTGAGCAGCAGCCTGTATGTTTTATATTGTTTAATTTATTTTGGAAGCGCGGTTTTATTTTTCCAATTATGGTGTGGGCTTGTTTTTCAGGGGTTGGGCTTGGCCCCTTAGTTCCAGTAAAGGGAACTGCGTACCAGTGAACAAAGCAAGGTCCATAAAGACATGGATGAGTGAGTTTGGGGTGGAGGAATTTGACTGGCCTGACCTCAACTTGATAGAACACCTTTGGGATGAATTGGAGCAGAGACTGAGAGCCAGGCCTTCTCATATACATCAGTGCCTGACCTCACAAACGCACTTCTGAAAGAATGGTCAAACATTCCCATAGACACTCCTAAACCTTGTGGACAGCCTTCCCAGAAGAGTGGAAGCTGTTAGAGCTGCAAAGGGTGGGCCAACTGAATATTGAACCCTACGGACTAAGACTGGGAGGCCATTAAAGTTCATGTGCGTGTAAAGGCAGGCGTCCCAATCATTTTGGCAATATAGTGTATGTAAAGCGCTGTGTAAATTGATGGCACTGTAATGAGTACCTGTAATAAAAAAATAAAAAAAGAGATCCTTTTATTATAACTTTTAAAATCCTACCAAGCTCTCACTGCTTTTGTAAGGTTTAGGAGGCAGCTGAGGAACTTAGTTTGCCACAATCATCCCTGTCTGTGCAGGCAGATCCCATTATCATTTGTAAACTAGATTTGAACGTAGTCTGTGCTAACAAAGGGTTAAAGGTTTAGAACCATTATATGTGAATGAGAGATAGAGATTGGGCAATCACTGAGCTATGATGGAACAGAGGCATTGTCAGAAACCTCTAAATGGTAAGAAATATTTTTTTAAATAGGCTGGGTCAATGGAAACGCAACAAACAGTGGAATTTTTTTTTCTCTCAAATTTGATTGCAAAAGTGCAATTAAAATGATACTAAACGCACACTGTTTGTTTAATTTTACATTATCCCTTCTGTTGCTGTATGAGGACGATGGCACTGTAATTATTTTAATTAAAAAGAAACAAACACATTTAAGTACCTTTTTCCTAATGGATATATATATATATAGCTGTCGCATGACCCAGATCTTTACCAGCCTGTCTGCAGAAAACATAAACAGGAGGAGCTTTTAGTTCTCTGCTGCTGGTCACATGTTCAACATAAAAAAACACCTTTTGAACACAGAGTAAAAATAAATACCATTAAACTGTTTTAAATCGTTTATATTTCTAGTTCAACCAATAAAAGGGCAAAAATAATCATACAGTCATGTATATATGTGTGTGTGTGTGTATATATATATATATATATATATATATATATATATATATATATATATATATATATATATATATATAAATTTATTGTACAATCCTTCACCCACAGTTCATCCAGAGAAAGGCGATAAACCCCAGCAAAACATGATCCAATATGCTACAGCAGGGGGAAAAAAATCTTCCTGACTCCCTGAGAGGCAATTGGATATTCCCCGGATCAACTTTACCTAGGAGACCTCTTTCACACTGATGCGGTTTTCAGGCGTTGTAGCGCTAGAAATAGCGCCTGAAAACCGCCTCCCTATCATTTCAGTGTGACTTTTCACACTGGGGCCATGCGCTTGCAGGATGTTAGGAAAGGTCCTGCAAGCAGCATCTTTGGGGGGGATTTGGGAGCAATGTATTTAGCGCTCCTAAAACGTCCTTCCCATTGAAATGAATGGGCAATGCTTCGGAAGCGCAGCAACACGGCACTTTTAACGCCTTCTTTGGGGGTTAAAGGCGCGCGTATAAAAAGCACTAAAGCACCGCTAAATCGAGCGGCGCTAACGCAGCCACGGCCCCAGTGTGAAAGGCTGCTTAATGTTAGTACCCAGTTATATTGTGTACATTTAGGAAAGAATACAGTCCTTTTTTTTAAAGCAATCTACTGAGCTGGCCAGAATGGCTCTTGAGAGAGTCTATTCCACATTTTGACAGCTCTTACTGTGAAGAAGCCTTTCCATATTTGGAGATTAAATCTTTTCCTCCAGACGTAAAGAGTGCCCCCTTGTCCTCTATGATGACAGTATATATTTGAAATCAAGTCTTTTTATTATTTTTTGGCAATAACATGGTGTGGGCAGATTTCTGCCAATCACAGGTTGTCAAGCCTGTGTCTTAGAATAAAAAGGAGGTGAAACATCCATCAATCTACATGCAATATCCCACCCCCATTGTGTTTAGCTGGTTAGTGGGGAGGGGGGAGGAGGGAGGGAGTGGAGTGGGCTGTCATGTACCACTGTGTATACACCCACATGTGTGACTCTACATGGGCTGCTCAGATGTAATAGGGAGGAAATGCTCAGCATAGAAACTCACTGAAAACTGAGCATGTGTAGATTTGCCACAACAGCTGCAAAATCTCTAGCTGAATTGGGGACATGAACGGAAGGTGGAGAGAGAGGGCAGCAGAATACAGAAAAAATGTTGTGTTCGATTAATCCTGAAGACCCGTAAGCCGGCAGAGAGGTACCGATCAAAAAGATTAATCGAGGCATTCATCTTTAATTTCCACAGCCCTACAGAAAACTAATCTCATAGTGACTGAGTATGAATAGCATGTAATAAGGAATAGGTAAATTACTAACAAACACGCCTCCCTGTTTCCCCGCATGTCCTCCTGAGCACCATTATTTTATATCCCCCGTGCTGAAGTGTTCATATTCCATCCTTCTTGCTTCCTGGATATATTATCCTATGTGCCTGGTGTGCGGAGATGGATTGTTCCCGGGTATTCTTGGACTTTGGAAGATATCATTCCCAAGAAGATCTTTTGCACATCTGGCAGGTTTGAGCTTCCAACATTGGTTTCCAGAAAGCCACAAGTTTCTGCTGCTTCAGACAAAAGTTTCCTTGTAGAACCTTGTATTCTTTCATAGTAAAGTTTTTGGTGGAGAAGTTTATAGTTCCACCTCATCCTAAACCAGGCAACTTATTTCATCTCCCAGTGTAGTCCCACCTCTAGCCATGGTTTTTGTAAGTCGTAAAATGTCTCTTGTAGTCTAGGTTTTGCCTGTGTAGGCTCTTGGAATGTTCTTTGCGCCCACTGGGACATTTTGCTTGCTTTCATCTTTGTTTACTTGCACTTATGTTAATGTTATGCCTGTACAAATGTTCATTTGTGTACTATGGATGGCTGCAAACTGCTGTCACTAAATGGCATGCCTAGCAGAAGAAGCTGGACATTCTATACAGAAAAATGTTTTCTGAACTAAAACATCTTGTTGGAAAGGGATATTATTGCTCCTAGTTTTTATGACTGTCCACTGTTTTTCTTCGCAGATGGCTCAGAAAGATTCCTGTGCGAGTCGGTATTCAGCTATCAAGTTGCATCAACTTTAAAGCAGGTGAAGCATGGTAAGTAGATAACTAGGAACAGATTTCTGCTATAGAGCATGCCTTTAAATTGATTTTGTTGCCCTGTCCATCAATTAAACCTATGTGCCAGGCTTTAAAGCATGATTAATGCATGGATACTCCATATTAGGCCTGGAAAAAATAGTATTAAAGGAAATCCCCTCCTTTTTTTTTTTGTTTTATTGACTTTAAGTGGCATAGTTAGCCTCGTTTTGAGATTTTGGTGTATACAAGTTTAAAACATTTTATTTTATTTTTTTTTGCTAGAAAATTACTTGGAACCCCCAAACATAATTGTTTTGTTTTCTAACACCCTAGAGAATAAAATGGCGGTCATTGCAATACTTTTTTTTCACACCGTATTTGCGCAGCGGTCTTACAAGCACACTTTTTTTTTTTTTTGGAGAAAAATAATTTTTTTTTAAATAAAAAAAAAAAAGATAAGACAACAGTAAAGTTAGCCCAATTTTTTTTTTATATTGTGAAAGATAATGTTACGCCAAGTAAATTGATACCCAACATGTCACGCTTCAAAATTGCGCCCGCTCGTGGAATGGCGTCAAACTTTTACCCTTAAAAATCTCCATAGGCGACATTTAAAAAATTCTATAGGTTGCATGTTTTGAGTTACAGAAGGGGTCTAGAGCTAGAATTATTGCTCTCGCTCTAACGATTGCGACGATACCTCACATGTGTGGTTTGACCACAGTTTCCATTTGCGGGCGCTACTCACGTGTGCGTTCGCTTCTGCACGCGAGCTCGCCGGGACGGGGGGCTTTAAAATATGTATTTATTTATTTTACCTAATTTTATTCAATTTTTTCATTCTTTTTAAAAGAAAAGTAAAATCAATTGGGTCACTTTTATTCCTATTACAAGAAATGTAAACATCCCTTGTAATAGAAAAAAGCATGGCAGGTCCTCTTTTAATATGAGATTAAAAAGTCCACAGATCTCATATTTGGACTAAAATGCAATAAAAAATAAATAAAAATGTTTGTCATTTAAAAAAATGACTTTAAAAAAATGTGCCTTTAAGAACTATGGGCGGAAGTGACGTTTTGACGTCACTTCCGCCCTACTATGGTATGGAAACAGGTGGGGGCCATCTTCCCCCTCACTCGTCTCCATACCCAGGCACAGAGAGGACCCGATTGCCTCCGCCGCTGCCGAAGGCGCGGGAGAGCGTCAGGAGACCACCTTTATTTGTACACAGGACCAGCTCCTGAAAAGATGGATACCTTGGTTGTGGCAGCAGGTGCTGCTGTTACCGAGATATCCATCTTCAAAGTGCCGATGTATATGTACAGGAGACGGTCGACAAGTGGTTATACAAAACAAAGCCTATTGGGCATACCCAATGCTTAAAAAAAATAAACATAATAAAAGGCAGCTATATACATACAACAAAAAACACAATTGGTAAATCAACCAATGACCTAAGGCATATATGTTTATTCAACTGAAGGGTCTGTAAGGTGTTCACCAAGAGACTAAAGCCTTGTACACATGGGCTGAGTATCGGCAGGTTCCACAGAAACCGGACACAATTCAGCCCGTGTGTACATGACCAAAAAAACATCTGCCAATCGGCATCTAGTCAGCACTCAACCAATGGCTGCGAATGCTGACCTGTGTGTTCAGCTCAACTGGAAGATCGCTGTACTAACATCGGATAGTCAGTACAGCCCGCTGGGTTTAACAAATAAAAAACTGATAGCGTGTACCCAGCTTTACAAGTAATGCCTGGTACACACGATGAGTGTATTGGAGTGTATCATCGTCCATTTACTTTTATTTTTTTGCATGCTAATATTTAGAAAATGAAGAGTTTTTACTAAAGTGATAAACTCTCATACAACAGAATAAACATTTGGAAGTGATGTAATGTGTTGTAGTGTATTTGTATTGTATTTTTGAATGTACTGTACTGATTAAACGAAAATCGTACAATCTGGTATCGCACAAGAAACCTTTTAGTACTTGTCCCATCGGATAATATCGTATGAAATGTCGTGATCGGCTCTCAAAAGCTGTGTACTAACAATCAAATTATCGTACAATCTAGCGGTGCACTGATTGGAAATTTTGGTGCCAAAAATGCAGGATACACTTGGCCGAAAATGACAGTTTTTAAAAAATATATATTTTTTTATGTATAATTGTATTCGACTTCAATTAATATCATGAATTTATTGCCGGTCATTATTTGCACCTTTAGCGCAAGAAAAGCTCAAGAAAAATTCAACGGACATTCACAGACAGACAGATGTAAAAATCACGGATTTTACAAACCGTCCCTGAATTTACTGACAGTTGGCAACTCTGCTTTCTTTATTCTTCTGTGCACTCCAGGAGCAGATTGGCTTATGCTAAAGGCCCGTACACACGATCAAAAAAATCACATGGAAAAAATACCGCTTTCAAAGGGATCGTACGAGAATCTGATCATTATTGCACAGCTTTCATCCAAAATTATCCAAAGGCACAAACACAAAAATGTATCTTGTATGATACCAGATAGTATTATTTTCATTTACCGTATAAGCTGAGGCGCCTAATTTTACCACAAAAACTGGGAAAACTTATTGACCCGAGTATAAGCCTAGGGTGAGAAATGCGCAGCTACTGTAAGTGGAAAAGAGGGTCAACAATGCCCATTTGCAGCCTCAATGTGCCAATTTGCAGCCATAGGTCCCCCGAACTTCAAACTTAGTTGTTAAGGGTTCCTAGATAACCCCTAGCTGCAGCCAAAATGTGGGGTCTCTGGACCCAAAGGGACCCGAAATTACATTGCTGCAGATGGACACAGTTGACCGACTTTGGGGCCCTGTATCTCGGGGCCACCTGGTGCTAGGAACCCCAAATTTTGTGTGCAAACCCAGTGGAACTATCACTACAACATATCCAATGTGGATGGGGTTCCTATCACCAAGTGGCCCCGAGATACGGGGCCCCAAAATCAGTTTGGAAAATGTCAAGCACTTTTCTGCAGCAGAGAATTACATTTTCCGAACTGACTTTGGGGCCACGTATCTCAGGGCCACTGGTGCTAGGAACCCCATCTTGGATATATTGTAGTGCTAGTTCCACTAGGTTTGCACACCAAATTTGGGGTTCCTAGCACCAGGTGACCCCGAGACCCAAAGTCGGGTCAGAAAATGTCATTCTCTACTGCAGAAAAGTGATTGACTCCAGTATAAGCCGAGGGCGTCATTTTCAGTACAAAAAAATGTGCTGAAAAACTCGGCTTATACTCGAGTATATAAGGTAATCGGCACAGTTTTCATCCGAAAATACATTAAATCACTTGCGAATTCCAAATTGTATGAGAATTTTAATAAGTTTAGTAACCTCTTCATTTTCGATATGGAGACTAGCATGCAAAAAAAAAAAAAAAACAGACAATCATTTGTCCGATTAACTCGTCGTGTGTGTGTGTGTGTGTGTGTGTGTGTGTGTGTGTGTGTGTGTACCAGGCTTTATTCATGTCTATAGTGCACTTTATCTCTTCATTTTACTTTTAATTTAAAAGGCCACTCAGGAAATGACTGCATCAATGCTGCTCTGATTTCTGTTTTTTTTTCCTTAAGGGCGGCATAATTTCACACTCCCACCCCTGAGAGGTTTAATTAAATGGGCAGAGCCTAGATCTTGTCTTTTAGCAGAGACTTGTAAAGCTTTCTTCTTTAATACCTGAGGCAAAAAGATCTGAAGAACATGAGCCACAAATCTTGTTCCCACATTTAGTATGTCACAATTTGCTTTCAATGTAACCTTTTTACTTTTAGTAGCTAGATTTCCTATTTGCACCATAAATTAAAAACAAAACTTTGTCCTATTTTTCTGCTTCCGTTTTACTGTATTTTGTTCCTGTAGTCTGAGTGCACTTTCTTGCCTTGCATTACCTCCCACCAGATCTTGTAGATAAAGGAAAAAAAACAACAAAGTCTATGTGTTAACCAGAGGTATCTTGTTCCCTATCAAAGATGAATGTAATTAGCTTGTTTTGTGGTTTAGAAACTCATTTAGGCCCCTTTCACACTGGGGCGGTGAGCCGCGGTGACGGTAAAGCAGCGCTATATTTAGCGCTGCTTTACCGTCGTTTTTACCGCGGTTTTCGGCCGCTCGCGGTGCGGTTTTACCCCCCACGAGCGGCCGAAAAAGGGTTAAACACCCCCCCGCAGAGCGCCGCCGTAGCGGCGGTATTGCCGCGGTTTTACCGCGGTCTCCCATTCTTTTCGATGGGAAGGAGCGGTATAGGAGCGGTGAACACACCGCTCCTATCCCGCTCCAAAGATGCTGCTAGCAGGACTTTTTTTGTCATCCTGCTAGCGCACCGCTCCAGTGTGAAAGCCCGCCGGCTTTCACACTGGAGTTAAAGGGGCAGGATTTTTTCATGCGGTGAACAGGCGCTATTTTTAGCGCTGCACCGCATGAAAAAACGCCCCGGTGTGAAAGGGGCCTTAGTGTGTTTCCCAAATATTTTAAATAAAGAAGAAAAAAAAAAAACACAAAAAAACACAAAAAATAGGCTTGAAGCTTGTCCTTAAAGTGGTGGGACACCCTGAAAACAAAAACTTTTAAAAATGTTAACAATTTCAAATGAAAAAAAAAAAAAAAATATATATTTTTTTTTAACTTACCAGAAATGGCTGTTGCTAGGCAGATTGTCCTAATCTGCCTCCTCCAGCGCCGCGGTGATCTTCTCTCCTTCCGTCTTCTATGGAATGGGGCGCAGTGTGTTATGGGAACTGTGTCCCACAACACATTGTGTTCCCCATTCACAAATCCCACTCACGCATGCGCAGTAGGCCGCGCGCCGACTCGCGCATGCGCAGTAGGCCGCGTGAAGCAGTTTCCCTTACTGAGGATGGCGACGCTGGATCCGGAACGCCGAGGGACATCTCGGCCTCCACGAACAGCATCGCGGGCGCCCTGGGAGGGTAAGTGTACTTATTAAAAGTCAGCAGCGACTTTTTTTTTAGCTGCTGACTTTTTTAAATTTTTTTTTTTTTAAGCTGGCACACCGCTTTAAGAAATAAGAAACTATAATCTTTTAAAGCTTATTTTAAAGTGGGCCTGGCATGTCTGTTGTTGAATTGAACGTGAATTCAGTCCACGTCGGGTAGTGATGGCAATCAAATGCAAGTGCACATGGGTGCAGTAGTCTCCAATAGGTGCGCATTGGTGCAGTGGCATCAAGTACAGAAGTGGTAGCCACGTGTAAGCCCCCTTTCACACTGAGGTGCTTTTCAGGCGTTTTAGTACTAAAAATAGCGCCTGTAAAGCGCCTTTCAAGCCAACCCAGTGTGAAAGTCCGAGTGCTTTTACACTGGGGCGGTGCGCTTGTAGGACGGGGAAAAAAGTCCTGCAAGCAGCATCTTTGGGGCGGTGCAGGAGCGGTGTATGCACCACTCCCAAAACGCCCTGCTCATTGAAATGAATAGGCAGCGCTGCCGAAGCGCCTGCAAAGCGCTTCAGCAGCGGTGCTTTTTGGGTGCTTTTAACCCCTTCTTTGGGATTAAAAGCACCCCACTACCGTCAGCACAGCGCTGGTAAAGCACCGCTAAATCGAACGGCATTTTACCACGAGCGTGGGGCGGTCTTTATTGTGAAATCGGCCTTAGGGTTTTTTTTTTCCAGTTTCCCTATGCCTGACTACACAGAATCCCATTCTTTCTAATTTGTTGCTGTTCACACTTTTTTACTCAGACGCCTTACGCTTTATGCTCTACACTAAAAAAAAAAAAAACTTTTTTGCAGTGACAGAGTAGTCCTGTATGTTGGTGCAGTGGTGATGAGAGGTCTTCTGGGTCCACTGTCCCTCTAAATAAAAAATAAAAAACACTCTAAAGTTGATTTTAGATTTTTTGTTTTAACTCTTTATTTAGAAAAAGCGGTATAGCATTTGATTTTTGATTTTAAAATACCAAGCTGATGAAATCCCTAACTACTCCAGTTAACAATACCGCTTTTGCAGTGCTTCATCCCTTTGCTCTGTCATGCTGCCTGACTGCAAGGAAGATCCCTTTCACAAGGGTTCCCTTCTTCATATTTGTTTGGCTGTGATGTGCTGAGAGGTAGCTACACAGAATTTAAAATTCAGACTGGTGCTTATGACCTATATGACCCTCTGCTATGTATTTTGTGACCCTTAGCCCCCAACAGGCAGCAGTGAGAGTGTAAGCATTAATTTGTAAGTGGGGTTGTAATGGTAGGGGTCTCTAGGAACCCTTTGTAACATATTCCCAGTTTCCTTAGGCCCCTTTCACACGGAAATTCCATCAGGTTTTTCAGGCAGACCCGATCGGAACCTCCATTCTTCTCTATAGAGCAGCAGATGTGTGTCTGCGTACACCCGCCGGCATTCGATCCGGTCTGCTAAAAATAGACCAATGGGAATACGTTCCCCCATCCATCTGGCAGATCGGAACGGATGACAGTCAGATGGAAACGGACAGGCAGGCCACTTCCATCCGACCGCCCCATAGAGAACAGCAGGCAGTGTCCGTGTCCGCTCCGCATACGGACCTGTCTGCTCAGTGGGGATCAGCGGAGAGATCCGCTTGTGAAAGAGGCCTTACTGTCTTGCTGTTCCTTCAGTCCCTAACCAATTGCAATCTTTTTGACCATTTCTTATAATACATTTACAGTAGCCTTCTGGATATTGTATACATCCCCTCAGTGAAGTCCGGGTCCGCATTGGTGGCCCCCACACTGACAAACATGGCTCTAGCTACACCAGGAACAGTTTTCATAGGTTTATAGAAAGATTGATCTTTTTTTTCTGAAATGGTTTCTTTTTAGATGTAATCCTTGCCGAATCAAGACTTCTTTTATAACAAAGATATGCAAATAAAAGATACATAAAAGCTTACCTCTTTACATTGCTGAACGTATAGCAAAAGGCAGTATCTGTTACCCCGCAGTTGTTAAATGAAATGCTAGATAAAGATGTTAGACAGGCTTATTGTGTGCTGTGGTTTTCCTCGCTGTATGTGCAAAGGTTTCTCTATTCTGTATTATGAGTGGGCACATAACAGAAAATCTCATATACATTTTATTGGCCCTGTTACCTTCATTGTAAATCAAAGGATACAGTGATTATTCCATGCCTTTCTTTGCTCCTGAATGTGTAGTACATAAGCAATAATAACACAAAAGGACCTTCAAATGATGGTTCAGTCTTCCTTGTCCACTGCTGAATGCTTATGTAACGACCAGACATTTACACATCAGAAAAGGTTCTAGCTAGCTATTTTCCCTTTATTTCAGCTTTTGTCAAACTTTACACTGTTTCCTTCAGTTTTTTTGGTCTTCAAGGTGTGTGTGTATGTATGTATGTGTGTATGTATGTATGTGTGTGTATATATGTACCTCACAAGAGTGAGTACACCCCTCACATTTTTCTAAATATGTTATCTTTTCATGTGACAACACTGAAGAAATGACACTTTGCTACAATGTAAAGTAGTGAGAGTACAGCTTGTATAACAGTGAATTTGATGTCCCCTCAAAATAACTCAACACACAGCCATTAATGTCAAAACCGCTGGCAACAAAAGTGATTACACCCCCTAAGTGAAAATGTCCAATTGGACCCAAAGTGTAAATATTTTGTGTGGTCACCATTATTTTCCAGCACTGCCTTAACCCTCTTTGGCACGGAGTTCACAAGAGCATCACAGGTTGCCACTGGTGTCCTCTTTCTACTCCTCCATGACGACATTGTGGAGCTGTTGGAGACCTTGCGGTCCTCCACCTTCTGTTTGAGGATGCCCCACAGAGGCTCAATGGGGTTTAGGTCTGGAGACATGCTTGGCCAGTCCATCACCTTTACACTCCGCTTCTTTAGTAAGGCAGTGGTCGCCTTGGAGGTATGTTTGGAATACTGCCCTGCGGCCCAGTCTCCGAAGGGAGGGGGATCATGCTCTGCTTCAGTATGTCACAGTACATGTTGGCATTCATGGTTCCCTCAATGGACTGTAGCTCCCCAGTGCCGGCAGCACTCATGCAGCCCCAGACCATGACACTCCCACCACCATGCTTGATTGTAGGCAAGACACACTTGTCTTTTGTACTCCTCACCTGGTTGCCGCCACACACGCTTGACACCATCTGAAGCGAAAAAGTTTATCTTGGTCTCATCAGACCACAGGACATGGTTCCAGTAATCCATGTCCTTAGTCTGCTTGTCTTCAGCAAACTGGTTGCATGCTTTCTTGTGCATCATCTTTAGAAGAGGCTTTCTTCTGGGATGACAAATCTGTCCTGTTAAACCGCTGTATGGTCTTGGCCACCGTGCTGCAGCTCAGTTTCAGGGTCTTGGCAATCTTCTTATAGCCTATGGGCCATCTTTATGTAGAGAAACAATTTATTATTTTTTTTTTTTTTTTTAAGAGCCTCAAAGTTCTTTGCCATGAGGTGTCAGCAGTGTGCGTCGTATGGTCTGAGCACTGAAAGGCTTACCCCCACCCTTTCAACCTCTGCAGCAACACTAGCAGCACTCATACGTCTATTTCCCAAAGACAACCTCCTGGATATGACACTGAGCACGTGCACTCAACCTCTTTGGTCGAGCATGGCGAGGCCTGTTCGGAGTGGAACCTGTCCTGTTAAACCGCTGTTTGGCCTTGGCCACCTTGCTGCAGCTCAGTTTCAGGGTCTTGGCAATCTTCTTATAGCCTAGGCCATCTTTATGTGGAGCAACCACTTTTTTTTTTTTTTTTTCAGACCCTCAGAGAGTTCTTTGCCATGAGGTGCCATGTTGAACTTCCAGTGAGAGATTGAGAGCGATAACACCACATTTAACACACCTGCTCCCCATTCACACCTGAGACCTTGTAACACTAATGAGTCACATGACATCGGGGAGGGGAAAATGGCTAATTGGGCCCAATTTGGACATTTTCACTTGGGGGTGTACTCACTTTTGCTGCCAGCGGTTTAGACACTAATGGCTGTGTGTTTTGAGTTATTTTGAGGGGAACTGCAAATTTACACTGTTATACAAGCTGTACACTCACTACTTTACATTGTAGCAAAGTGTAATTTCTTCAGTGTTGTCGCATGAAAAGATATAATAAAATATTTACAAAAATGTGAGGGGTTTACTCACTGTATATATTTTTTCATTTGCATTCCATATACATACTATCATATAATTACCCCTTGGAGACCAGGGAGAGAAGGTCTTAATGTAGGCACACATGCCCACACAGGCCCTTTCTCTCCTTGATTAGATGGGAGTGGTACAAAACGATACATAAAGTAGACTTTCACCTTCATTTTGCCAATTCTCAAATTTTATTTTTCACACCTTTCTTTTGAGAATGTTCAATTCCTTTTACTCAATACCTTTTCTAAGCTTCCCTCTCTCTAATTCCAGCTGAGAATTATGCCACTGGTACTCTCTACTGCCCGTAGAGGCTTGGAATATGAACATTCTATATCCCAGAAGTCTACAGGCAATTTTGAGAGTTCTAGTTGCGAATGTGCGGGATTGATGGTGCGTGTGCACTCGATTCTCTAGCCAGGGGAATCCATTTTTTTGCAAATGCAATGATACCCTGGGTAGAGCGCTGGGTGCACATGTGTGAGATTTGAGGCACTGCACATTAGAGGTTGACCGATATATATCGGCCGATATTTGGCGTTTTTTTAATTAATCGGCATCGGCCGATTGTGCTGATAAAAAAGGCTGATTTTAAAACTTCAGCACCACTTGCAAATGACTTCTGATAGAAGTCAATGCAAGTTGCCTGAAGTTTTTCCTGGAGCGAACTGAACTGTGTGTAGGAGTTCTCAATTTAACCATTTTAAAGCCTAAATCTTTTCTGACACTTGTTGCTTACAAGTAAAAATCTTGTATTTTCTGCTAGAAAATCACCTAGAACCCCCAAAAATGATATATATATTTTTAGTAGAGACCCTAGGGAATAAAATAGCGGTTGTTGCATTATTTTACATCACACGGTATTTGCACAGCGGTCTTTCAAACGCAATTTTTTGGGAAAAAATACACTAATGAATTAAAAAAAAACAGTAATGTTAGCCCATTTTTTTTGATTACCTGTTTTTGTGTATTTAATATTTAATATATTTTTTTGTTGTTATCTAAATTATACATACAAGTGAACTGATTCGAGGTTTGTTTTGTTTAATAAATGTAAGAAATTTTCTGTATCACTTATTACTTAAGGCTGCTTTCACACTGTAGCAGGCAAGCGTTGATGGTAAAACGCTGCTAGTTTTAGCGGCACTTTACTGTTATTTTAGTGGCGGTATTCGGCTGCTAGCGGGGCGCTTATAACCCAGCTTGCAGCCGAGGAAGGGGTAGAATGTGCCCGTCTGGCGACACTGCCGAATCGCTTTGCAGGCGCTTCGACAGCAGTGCCCATTCATTTCAATGGGCAGGAGTGGTGGAGGAGCGGTCCAAAGGACTTTTTTTTTTTTTTAACATCCTGCCAGCGCATTGCCTCAGTGTGAAAGCACTCGGGCTTGTTGTGCACAAAGGGTATTCTTATGAAGATTGCAAAGGATATCAAAGGAAAAGAATTAGCATCGCCTTTTTCTAAGCTCCTGAAATGCATGATCAGTATTTTTCTAGATTTGTCTATTATACATTCATCCACTAAGTATAGTTATTAGAATTGGAGAACCTCTAATAAGGAAAATACCAGAACAAGCTGTATATAATGCAGATACTAGAGTGATAAGTATTGGGTATTGTGTACCAGTTTCCACCTACACATTTTGTGAGATGTTTAGATTTCTTAGACCTTTATTCATTGAAATTGTTAAGACTTATGCAGCGTACACACGGACAGAATTTCCGCTGGAAACGGTCCGATAGGAGCTTTCCATCGGATTTTCCGACTGTGTGTATGCCCATCGGTCTTTTTCTGTCGCCATTTCTGAAGGACTTTAGATTAAGAGCCTGTTCTTAATTTTTCCGACGGATTTTTCGATTGCGTGTATGCAATTCCGACATGCAAAATTTCGACGCATGCTTGGAAGCATTAACTTCCCTTTTTTATAGTGCCGTCGAACGTGTTGTATGTTGCAGTGTTATTGACCATCAGAATTTGGTGTGACCGTGTGTAGGCAAGACAGTTTGTGGGAAATCCCGTCGGAATTCCGACGGGAAAACCATCAGAGCTTTTCCGACGAGAATTCCGATCATGTGTACGTGGCATTAGGCTGGCCATAGATGGATCGATTTTTTTTTTAATTTATTTTATTTTTTTTATCCGCCATACCTACAGTGCAGGATGATTCTATAATCCTCCCTACTGAGACATATTCTGACAGCGGGGACTTTCTGCTGTCAAAGAAATTTTTTAGATTGATTTCTGTTGAGCTGGAGTGGCCACACATGAATAAGTTATGGGAAATCTGAAAGCCATGGTTCATCATGAACCACTGCAGAAAGGAGCTATGATCATAGAGGGACCTTGAAAGACAGGGTAAATCCTGTTCTAATTGCAGTAACATTTGTTTAGGTCTAATCTTTTCAGATCAGCAAGTGAGTCGAATGGAGAAGCTGGCTGGGTTAGTAGAAGAACTGGAGGCAGATGAATGGAGATACACACCTATAGAGCAGCTCCTGGGCTTCACCCCATCTTCAGGAGGAAAGTGACTGACCATATGATGGAACTACTGAAACACCAAAGGGTGACAATTAAGACTTCTTTTGGAAAGGGTTGTAAGAAAACGTTTATTCTGTGCTGCTTTGTCAAAGATGCAGATGACAACATTTTTTCTGTAAGCAAAGTGTCTTTCCAATCCTTTTGAAAACGTTAAAACCGTTTGGTTGTATTTGGCCAGTCCCATGTAACACCATTGTAGTACTAAGTATTAGGTTCTGTAATAGAATGAGCACATCCACAACTCACACTTGTTTGTCTTCACTAAGAACATCCAGGACAAAGAATAGATGTCTTCTATAATTCCATATTTAACATCCATGATGGAGAGTTTATCAGTCTTCAGATTTAGGTGCCATCTCATTTGGCAAAGTTCTTTACAGTGGCATAGTGTCATGTGGGTACTTTTTTTATATATTGTTTAGCCTTCCTAGCTCTTGTCCTTTTTTGTTTTATTGTATTTTGTTTTTATAAAATAAAGTTTAATTCTATGAGAATTGGAATGTTTCTCTCTATAGACACTCGTTTTTAAGTATTTGCTTCCCTTCTTTTGAATCCCTTCTAAAGACTACCTTCACACAGTAACTATTATATATAAAAAAAAAAAATATATATATATATATATATATATATATATATATATATATATATATATATATATATTACACACTCTCACTTTATGAGGTACACCTTGCTAGTACCGGGTTGGACCCACTTTTGCCTTCAGAACTGCCTTAATTATTCGTGGCATAGATTCAAAAAGGTGTTGGAAACATTCCTCAGAGATTTTGGTCCATATTGGCATGATGGCATCACACAGTTGCTGCAGATTTGTCAGCTGCACATCCATGATGCGCATCTCTCATTCCACCACATCCCAAAGGTGCTCTATTGGATTGAGATCTGGTGACTGCGGAGGCCATTGGAGTTCAGTGAACTCATTGTCATGTTCAAGAAACCAGTTTGAGATGATTTTTAGCTTTATGACATGGTTCATTATCCTGCTGGAAGTAGCCATCAGAAGATGGGTACACTGTAGTCATAAATGGATGGACATGGTCAGCAACAATATTCAGGTAGGCCGTGTTGTTTAAACGATGCTCAATTGGTACTAAGGGATCCAAAGTGTGCCAAGAAAATATCCCCCACACCATTGCACGGACAACCACCCGCCTGAACCGTTGCTACAAGGCAGAATGGATCCATGCTTTTATGTTGTATACGCCAAATTCTGACCTTATCTAATTGTCGCAGCTGAAATCGAGACTCATCAGACCAGGCAACGTTTTCCCAATCTTGTCCAATTTTGGTGAGCCTGTGCCAATTGTAGCCTCAGTTTCCTGTTCTTAGCTGACAGGAGAGGCACCCAGTGTGGTCTGCTGCTGCTGCTGTAGACCATCTGCTTCAAGATTCGATGTGTTGTGTGTCCAGAGATGGTATTCTGCATTCCTTGGTTGTAACGAGTGGTTATTTGAGTTACTGTTGCCTTTCTATCATCTCAAACCAGTCTGCCCATTCTCCTGACCTCCAACAAGGCATTTTCGTCCACACAACTGCCTCTCACTGGATATTTTCTCTTTTTCTGACCATTCTCTGTAAACCCTAGAGGTGGCTGTATGTGAAAATATCAGCAGATCAGCAGTTTTTGAAATACCAGACCAGCCTGTTTGGCACCAACAACCATGCCACGTTTCAAAGTCACTATAAATCCTCTTTCTTCCCCATTCTGATGCTCGGTTTTAACTTCAGAAAGTTGTCTACACCACGTCTAGATGCCTCAATGCATTGAGTTGCTGCCATTTGATTGGCTGATTAGCAATTTGAGTTACCAAGCAATTCAACAGGTGTACCTAATAAAGTGGCTGGTGAGTTGGGGAGATTTCCTTTCACTTCCTGCCCCATAGCCAAAACGGAAAGTCAGAAAAAATCTCTCCAAAGTTAGGGAAGCCCTAGTTGTTACCAGAACGAGTGTCCCCATTGGAATATTTCTCTATTACTGTTCTGGGGACAACCCAAAATTCGTTTTTTTTTTTTCTTTTACTTTCACTTTTGGTTTATAATGGTAAACAACTAAACATGACAAATAGAGAGGGTGCACAGACCACAATAAAAACTGACAGGTATACTGATCCCTGTCCATTCTATCCAAAATGTAAAAAAACAAGTTTTGCCTAAAGTTGTATTTTAATCTTGAATACTGTCTATGCTGTTTAGTCTTGCAATCTAACTTCTAATAATTGCACATCTGCTGCAAATACAGTATCTCACAAAAGTGAGTACACCCCTCACATTTTTGTAAATATTTTATTATATCTTTTCATGCGACAACACTGAAGAAATGACACTTTGCTACAATGTAAAGTAGTGAGTGTACAGCTTGTATAACAGTGTAAATTTTCTGTCCCCTCAAAATAACTCAACACACAGCTATTAATACTGCTGGCAACAAAAGTGAGTACACTCCAAAATGAAAATGTCCAAATTGGGCCCAATTAGCCATTTTTTCCCCCACCGGTGTCATGTGACCCGTTAGTCTTACAAGGTCTCAGGTGTGAATGGAGAGCAGGTGTGTTTAAATTTGGTGTTAACGCTCTCACTCTCTCATACTGGTCACTGAAAGTTCAACATGGCACCTCATGGCAAAGAACTCTCTGAGGATCGGAAAAAAAGAATTGTTACTCTACATAAAGATGGCCTAGGCTATAAGAAGATTGCCAAAACCCTGAAACTGAGCTGCAGCACGGTGGTCAAGACCATACAGTGGTTTAACAGGACAGGTTCCACTCAGAACAGGCCCGGCATGGTCGACCAAAGAAGTTGAGTGCACGTACTCAGTTTCATATTTGGAGGTTGTCTTTGGGAAATAGAGGTATGAGTGCTGCCAGCATTGCAGAGGTTGAAGGGGTGGGGGGTCAGCCATCAAATTGGTCTGCATGGCTGTCATCCCAGAAGGAAGCCTCTTCTAAAGATGATGCACAAGAAAGCCTGCAGTTTGCTGAAGACAAGCAGACTAAGGACATGGATTACTGGAACTTTGTGCTGTGGTCTGATGAGACCAAGATAAATTTATTTGGTTCAGATGGTGTCAAGCGTGTTTGGCTGCAACCAGGTAAGGAGTACAAAAACAAGTGTGTCTTGCCTACTGTCAAGCATGGTGGTGGGGGGGGGGGGTCATGGTCTGGGGCTGCATGAGGGCTACCGACACTGGGGAGCTACAGTTCATTGAGGGAACCATGAATGCCAACATGTACTGTGACATACTGAAGCAGAGCATGATCCCCTCCCTTCAGAGACAGGGCTGCAGGGCAGTATTCCAACATAACGATCCCAAACGCACTTCCAAGATGACCACTGACTTGCTAAAGAAGCTGCGGGTAAGGGTGATGGACTGGACATAGCATGTCTTCAGAACTAAACCCTATTGAGCATCTGTGGGGCATCCTCAAACGGAAGGTGGAGGAGCGCAAGGTTTTTGACATCCCCCAGCTCCATGATGTTGTCATGGAGGAGTGGAAAAGGACTCCAGTGGCAACCTGTGAAGGTCTGGTGAACTCCATGCCAAAGAGGGTTAAGGCAGTGCTGGAAAATAATGGTGGCCACACAAAATATTGACACTTCGGTGCCAATTTGGACATTTTCACTTAGGGGTGTTCTCACTTTTGTTGCCAGCAGTTTAGACATTAATGGCTGTGTGTTGAGTTATTTTGAGGGTACAGCAAATTTACACTGTTATACAAGCTGTACACTCACTACTTTACATTGTAGCAAAGTGTCATTTCTTCAGTGTTGTCACATAAAAAGATGTAATAAAATATTTACAAAAATGTGAGGGGTGTACTCACTTTTGTGAGATGCTGTATCTGTTTGCGGAAAATATAACTAGCTATTGATATTTATATGAACATTTGTGTGTGTGGGGGCAGAGTGTGAATTTTAATTAAAAAAAGAAAACTTAAACCAGAACTCCAGGAAAAACATTTTTTTTTTTTCATGTCCTTGTTGCTGATCTCCTACCTTCACCAACTATGCCATCCATCTTCTTCTGAGCTCTGTAGTTCCTCTGCAATGGCCTGCTGATCTCGCTGAAAAGCCGTTACTGCCCTGTGATATCCTGTTTGTAAGACCGCTGGCTGTTATTCCTCCTGTATCCTCAGCCAGTGGTCTTGTCACTTCCCACAAGTAGTTCTGTAAAGCAAGCAGGGACTTCTATTTCCGCCCTGCTCACTGTAGTGGGCGGAGGGGGTCTCGCAGCTCCCCGCTCTGTCTAGCCCATGTAGGTGGTGTCCTCCTCCCTGCCCGCCCCCACTCTGTCCCCATCCCACCCGGCATCTCTTGATGACAGAAATCATCTGCATGACAGAGCAGAGATCTCAGCCTGTGACAGGTGTTGTTTGTGAAAACACAGATCGCTGTAACTTCCCGCCTCCCATACTGGCGTTGGAACAGTGCGCTGTCTATCACAATGCCAGTACGGGAGGCAGGAAGTTACAGCGATCAGTGTTTTTACATACAACACCTGTCACAGCCTGAGATCTCCGCTCTGTCATGTGGAAGATTTCTGTCATTGATCCCCACTCTACACTCATGGGCACGGATGAGACCGGACTGATAAGCTGTACTGGTGGGAACTGATGAGACCGCACTGATGGGCTGCAATGGTGGGCACTGATAAGCTACACTGATGAGCTGCACTGATAAGCAGTGGACGCTGTCTACTGCTTTACTGACACCGCCCATTGCCAAATATCTGTAGGAGGGGTTTCCACCATCCCTGCAAAGTTTATTGTCTAATTTTCAGTTTGATGTGTATTGTGTGACATTACATATCACAGAGACCGATATTGTGGTAATATTGAGGTTTGCTATACATTAGAGCAGGGATATGCAATTAGTGGACCTCCAGCTGTTGCAAAACTACAAGT
The DNA here is from genome assembly GCA_028564925.1 of Lithobates sylvaticus. Classification (NCBI taxonomy): domain Eukaryota; kingdom Metazoa; phylum Chordata; class Amphibia; order Anura; family Ranidae; genus Lithobates; species Lithobates sylvaticus. The sequence goes on along the minus strand of CM053036.1, from coordinate 121,317,808 downwards.
TCCATCATGCCTCTGCCTCTGGGTGTCATGCTTGTGGCTGTCAGTCTTGCTATGCCTCATGGGACTTGTAGTTCTGCAACAGCTGGAGGTCCGCTAATTGCATATTCCTGCATTAGAGGGTTTCACCATTATTGTGTTATTAATTAGTAAGTTAGTGCTGCACTTTTTTTTTTTTCTCATGCCAACATCAACTTGTGTCACGCTGATGTAAAACAGCATGGCCTGGCTCTTTCTTTCTGTATTGCGGCTAGGGATGTTCTCATACACCATACAAGCACTGATTACTATTAGAAAGATTGCAACGCTACAGCAGGAGGAGGAATATTTCTAATACTGAATTACAGCAGAGTACTGTGTGTATAATATTGAATTATGGGATGTATCTACAGTTCAGTAATGATTGCACAAAGCAAGTAAGGGCAATATGTTTATCTCCTGTTGTGTCTGGAGGAGGAGAGCACAAACATGCTTTGCATTTAGAAGACTGTTAGCTATCTATCCTGCTGTGTGTTACTGAGTAGTGTGGCTGCAGAATGAGGGGTGTGATTTATGCTGAAGTGGGCTTGTTCACATTTACATGTACAGGCCTAGTGTACCTCCCACATTCAGTGCAATTTGCAAAGCATGAAAGGAAATGTAGTTTGATGATAGTGTAAAGAGAGGGGAGAGGATATGATGTATTTACTGTTCTAACAGCACCTCCTTGGCAGAATACATGCAGCATTTTTTTGAATTACAGAGCTGACTTCCTGGAAATTGAATTACTTTTCTCTTCAATGGTAAGAAATTTTACAAATGTAATAATTGTTTTAATGTTTTGTATGGGGGATTTTTTTTGCCGATCCTGGAGTTCTGCTTTAAGTAGGTACCATCCCTAGAAGAACAGTTATGATAATACAACAAAGGGGAGTTTGGGACTTTGCATGAACCTCCTTGGGTTCAATAACCACATACAAACCGTATTAAAATTATTTTTCACATATCTTTATTTAACCATTTGGCCATTATAGCTGAATGACGGCCACAGTGCGGACCTGAATTTCCGGGAGGCCGTCGTATGATGTCCTCCTCCTTTGCACGCTCTCCGCACGCGCGCTGTGATCAGAGTCACTGAGACTCAGGTGATCGGGTGACCGTTCCCGGCCCCTTACCACATGATCAGCTGTCAGCCAATGTCAGCTGATCACATGATGTAAACAAAAGCTCGGTAATCGTTTTTTTCTTTTTTCCCCTCACAAAAAAAAAACAATCACCAGCTTATGTGCAAGGGACATCGGTCCCGAAGAGGAAGAGGCAATTCTGCCTCATCTGTGCCCACCAGTACCCCCTGCCATTGCCACCTATCAATGCCCACAAGTGCCACCTATCAATGCCCACCAGTGGTGCCAATCAGTGCCACCTAGCAGTGCTGCCTATCAGTGTAACCAACCAGTGCCCATTATTGCCGCCCATCACTGCCACCTATCGGTGCCCATCAGTGCCGCCTCATCAGCGTACATCAATGAAGGAGAAAAACTACCTGTTTGCAAAATTTTATAACAAAATATAAAAAATTATAACAAATTTTTTAAAAATCTTTTTAAACTTTTTTAACAAAAAATAAAAACCGCAGAGGCGATCAAATACCACCAAAAGAAAGCTCTATTTGTGGGGAAAAAAAATGATAAATGTATTTGGGTACAGTGTTGTATAACTGCTCAATTGTCTTTCAAAGTGCGTCAGCGCTGAAAGCTGAAAATTGGTCTGGACAGGAGGGGGGTTTAAATGCCCAGTAAGCAAGTGGTTAAAGTACTATACAGTCTTTTTTTTTTTTTTGTTCTTTTAAAAACACGTTGTCCAGGGTGCTTTTATCCTGTGCTTGAGATCTGATTTTGGGCCAACATGTTTGGGGGTTTGGTCGGGCCGCAGATCCTGTTGTATACTGTGTTTTTTCATCAAAGCTGCCAACAGGTAGCCTTGGGAGTCCGTGGGGAATATCTCCATCTCTCTAAATAAATCATTCACACCCGAGCATGGATGATGCCATCAATCTGTGGTTTCTGTGAATCTAGATTAAATGTACAGGTGTCTCAATGATAGTGAAGGACAAAATGTAGAAGGTCCTTGTAATTATGTACATTTGGTAGCTTCACTAGAATTTCTGTATTTCCAATGACATGGCATACGTCCAGTGTGGTATGTTTCCTAGTACCCCTGGCAGTCTTGCCAGTGGTATCACACATACCAGTTTGTTAACTTGTTTTTAAAAGAACAGCCCATTTTTAAGAGACCTGTATAGTACTTTAAATAAAGATATGTGAAAAATTATTTTAAAACGGTTTGTCAAGTTGTTATTGAACCCAAGGAGGTACATGCAAAGTCCCCTTGGTTGTATTTTCATAACTGGTATTCATATGAAATAACTCTGTACGTTGTTGATCCAGGCAGAATATAATGGGGGATCAGGAAGGTTTTTTTTTTTTTTTTTTTTTTAAACCTGCTGAAAGAAACTGGATTATTATTTATTATAAGGTATTTATATAGTGCCCACAATTTACGCAGCACTTTACATACTGTGCATTTACATCAGTCTCTGCCCTCAAGGAGCTTACAATCTGAGGTCCCTAAGGCTTGCAATACACAGATGGAATTGTTAATGGGCAGCATAAATGTACCAAGTTGATTGATCGATCATCTTGGATACAACCAGCCTGCCGGATTGTCCTGCAATTATCGCTAGCGGCTGCTATAGCCACTAGCAATAATCACTGTCTTCTCCCGGCGGCGACGGCTTTCCCCTCCTGCGCCTGCTCCTCCGCCACGAGAGGACAATTGCGAATTCCCCTTTCAGCACTGTCTGTGCTGATGGGGGAATCATGCAAATTTCTTTGCTGCAACCCGTGGTTGCAGGAAAGAAATTTGCACTGTGTAAGGCCGGCCTAACGCACATGCACACATACCAACTAGGGCCAAATTAGAAAGGAGCCATGTGGGTGATGCATACTAGCACATTATGACTCTACCTTGGGGGGGGGGGGGATAAATGTCCAGCTATATACAACGGCTTCAACTTTGCTCAGCAATAGGAATCCCATGCTTTTTAATACAGGCTGGTCACATCTCTACGCTCAATTGCGCAAAGCTTGAAAAGGTACATGAGTTTTATTTTGAAGCATGTTTTTGGCCCCACAGATTTTAATGTAATTTTGTTTTTGCACCTTTACAACTGTTCTCTGCTCTCTTCCTCCTCTCCTCCCACCCAGGCGTGTGCATACACATACACATACACAAATGCTGGCAAAACACTGAAAAAAATGCATGTACATGTGCAAAAACGCAAAAAATGCCTGTATAAGTGCTTATTACATGTGAATGCAGGCTTCATGGTAATAAGGCAATGCACATAATGTGAGGAAGTGTTTTTTTTTTTTTTTTGTATAAACTATATTTTAGTGTTGCCATATGACTATGCTGGGTGATATGGGATGTATTCTGGATTGCTCGCTCTGGAAAGTGTTATGTATTTCTGTTTTGGAGAATAGCAAGGACTTCGTACAGTCACACCAGCAGCAGATTGGATGCATGACATAAGTCCAAGTTATCCCTTCTGCTTCTTGCTTAATCATTATTTTGTGGGATATTTATTTTTATATTAAATATAATAAAACAGTTTCTAAATATTAATAATATATTATATTTAAATTATTAATTTAAAATATTTAAAAATATTTAATCTATTAATAAATTATTCTTTTTAATATTTATTTATTATTTATTAAATATTATTATTTATATTTTTAATTAAAAAATTAATAATTTAAATTATATTAAAAATTTTTTATATTTTATAATAATAAATAATTTTTAAAATTATTTTTATAAATATAAAATAATAGAAATATATTTAATAATATTAAAATAATTAAATTAAAAAATATTTTAATATTAATATATTTATTATTTAATTTTAAATATTATTTAATATTATATTATATATTTAAAATAAATTTATTTATATATATTTAAATATTAATAATATATATATTTATTAATATATTTTTTTATTTATAATAATATATTAATTATTAATATTTATATTTATTTTTATAAATTTTTATTAAAAATAATTTATTTATAAATAATTAATTTTTTTATAAATATTTCATTAAATATAGCACATCTTTTTTTTTTTTTTTCTTGGCGACAAAATCAACCATATAAAGAGCCGGTCTGAAATAGACAATTTCCCATACAGGCTTATTTTGGAAAATAATCCAGTGACAGAAGAGAGAGGTTACAGAGGCATCTGTCTGTGGGAGGTGGTGGTAGCTCTGGATCAGCACATGAGGGGGATGTGAATTAAATTGTCCATATTTAGTTGTTTATTACTAAAAATGAAACCTATCCATGCGTGCCAATGCTACCACATATTTACTAATATGTTAAACATCTTGTGTTCGGAAGCTTGCTTACGTACTAGTCATGTTTCCATGAATTAGAATTTTTTTGCATGTGTCATGTTTATTTATAAGGATCATTTTTACTAGTTTCTGCATTACATTTTCTTTCACTTTGTTGAATAGATGTTTTTTTTTTTCTCGTTTAATTTCTTTGTTGTGTGTGATAACGCTGGACCAATAGACGTGAGTCTTGGTTTTGATGGCTATATAGTGGTGTGTTTCTTCATTCAAAGGATCTGTGGTGATGATATAATGCAGGAGTGTCGAACTCGATTTCATCATGGGCCACATCAGCATTATGGTTGCCATCAACAGGCCTGTTGAATCTGTAAAAGTAGATGTCCAGAGCACCCCACCCCTCCTTACATCAGATGTTAAATTCCTCCACCCTCCCTGTACATCACAGTGCACCCCCCTTATCTTGTGCTGCTGTTGGGAAGAGCTGGGAAGCAGAAAGTGCAGGGTCTGGAGGAGGACCAGAGAAGGGCTGGAGTCAGCTGACAGAGTCTGAGACCAGGGGAGGCAGAGATGAGGGGGTGCTGCGGCTGCATAGAAAGCTCAGGATCTGTAGGAGGAGTTCATCTCTTCTGCCAACTGCTGAGATGGAGGGGAGCAGAGATGAGTTTCTCCACAGCTACACGGAGAAGATCAGGATCTGGCAGAGGAGTTCTTTGCTATCGACTGCTGAGACAAGGTGGGGGCAGAGAGGAGGGGGGGTGCCGCAGCTACAGGAGAGGGGCAAGGGCCATATGAAATGTCCTGTGAGCTGTATTCGGCCTGTGGGCCTTGTGTTTGACACATGGTATAATGTATGTGGACCTTTTTCTGATCCTAAGCTGCTACCTCTCTGAGTGCTCAGCTATTGATAAACTCTCCTAGTGCTATTGAGAGATGACAGCCTTTATCAAGCCCTAACATCCACTGCTGAAGCTATGAAAGGGGGGGGGGGGGCTTTCACCAAAACGCATTGGCTGTATTTGATGCTCAACCAATACGTTTCAGAAACCCATTTCAGTGAAATACACTTTTGTAATTGTCACTCTTCAATAACCACCCCAGAGTTTAACATCTTTTGATACCACCAGGCAGTAATAGTTTCCATACAGTATAGCAAACAATCATAGCAGGTGATCTATAAAGAAAATACTCAAATTGGGTGCATTCTAATAAAAATCCATGGAGGTTCGCTATTTTAAATGCTGACCCATGACAGAAGACCGTTGTATTGGTGTGTGTGTGTGTGTGTGTGTTATGTATGTGCATAGTAGATTATAGACATAACTTTATCAAATCTTGACACAACAAACACACTGAGGCTGATTTACTAAAAGAGTTGAGAATTTTCAATCAATACATTAATAGCATCAGAGGTATTCCATGGCAGCCAGTTTTCTTTAGATTGGTTGATGTTAACTTTGGGGTTGGCCATTAGGAAAATTACCTGGCACAATAGGCACTGATAAAGGGAACGGGCCTCAAAAATATTGGTCTGCTAATGTATGCAGACTTCAGAAATTCAGTTCCTTTACATCTCCCAGAATATGGAGAGAAGAGAACAAGAACAAAGACAGAGGCCGCAGGAGAGACCCTTAGGCCCCTTTCACACTGGGGCAGTTTTCAGGCGGTACAGCGCTAAAAATAGCGCCTGTACACCGCCTGAAAAAAAACGGCCCCATTCACTCCAGTGTGAAAGCCGGCGGGCTTTCACACCGGGGCAGTGCGCTAGCAGGACGGTAAAAAAAAGTCCTGCTAGCAGCATCTTTGGAGCGGTATAGGAGTGGTGTATTCACCGCTCCTACCCATTGATTTCAATGGGATACCGCAGCAATACTGCCATACTGCAATACTGCCACAAAGCGCCGCTACGGCGGCGCTTTGCGGGGGATTTTAACCCTTTTTTCGGCCGCTCGCAGGGGGTAAAACCGACCCACGAGCGGCCGAATACCGCGGCTAAAACGACGGTAAAGCAGCGCTAAATATAGCGCTGCTTTAATGTCGCCGCGGCTCCCGCCCCGGTGTGAAAGGGGCCTTAGGCTCAGTTCACACTACTACGACCTGAAAGTCACCAGGCAGCTTCCTGGTGATTTGCTGGCAATTTGAGTACTACTTTCATACAACTTGATGCAACTTTGAAGCGAGAGAGGGGCTACACCACAGGGAATGCCTGGGTAATCTTCCTGTAATGTCAGATCCAAATCACATCATTATAGATGAGGATCTGACCTTGAGGCGACTTCCATTAAAGTCCTGTGGGCACAAGTCGGATAGCAGTCGCCTTGAAGTAATACAGGAACCTTTTCTAAAGTCAGAGTGACTTCAGAAGTGCTAATTAAGACAGCTCTCATTGACTAACATGCCATTTCACATGTCATGCAAATTGGGGTCTCGCAAGTCAGAGCCTTAGGCCCCTTTCACATTCACGTTCAGATCCGCCATACAGCTCTATGGAGCGACGGATGTCAGCGGTGACATGTCCGCTGACATCCTATCCGCTCCATAAAATCCAGACTGATGTCCTATTTTCCATCCGACTGGCGGATCAGATGAAAACGGACAAGCGGTCCGTAATCTACCGATCCTCCCCATAGAGGAGAGTGGTCTCTCTGACAGGTCCATCACTGCACAGTGTGAAGAGACGGACTAGTCATCTGCTGGCTCAGCGGGGATCAACGGAGCGATCTCCGCTGAGCAAGCGGATGCCTAAATACGGATCCGCATGTCTGAAAGGGGCCTTATAGTGCAGTAATTTACAAATAGCTCGATACAATGTATGAAGAGAAGGTAAAATACAACAATGTACAGTACTCACATCTGTGATATTGCTGAGCTCCCTTATGTGGGATCAGACACATAAGGGATGCAGAGAAGATAACTGGCCCTGTGCAGAGAGCAGTTGCAATGCTGGGTGGTGTCCCCCGGACGATCCTACGCACTGCGGACTCCAGATCCTGCTGTATTCTGTTGACCTGTAATTTGGATGACCAATTTAACCACTTTACCCCTGGGATTATTAAGACATTTCTCACATATGTAAAAATTATAATTTTTATTTTCTTTTTATATTTTTTATTTTTTTATTATTATTATTGTTATTATTATTTTAGCAGAGGCCCCAGAGTATACATTTTCTTGGGGGGGAGAAATACACTTTAATGAATTTTAGTGAACACCAGCTGAAAGTTTGATACCCACAAACTCTAGAACGTCATATGATGTCCTATGGGTGGCAACTAGTGTATTTACACTTTTACAGCCACATTGGGATAATACCATGTGACACAAAAGATTGCAATGATCGCCATTATATAAATTATAATGTTTGGAGGTTATAAGTGATTTTCTAGCAAAAAAATAAATGATTTTAACTTGTAAACAAAAAGTGCCAGAAAAGGCTTGGTCTTCAAGTGGATAAAAATAAAAAAAAATTAAAAATCTAACAGAAAATAGGACCCCTTGACTTTGGCAGCAGCAAATGCCATCAGTCTTGAATAGAAGCTTTTTGAATTGGTTACTGTCGGTTCCTGAACATTTCTGACATTTGCACTAACACATAATAAAACCGAGAGTGTCAGATTATTAATCAGCATTTTATTTTCTGAATTTGTTCGCCTACATTTACTACAGATGTTATCAGTTTTCCTGTAATGAGTTCTGTCAGAGAATTGTGAGCAAGTGGCATGGAGATGGCAAGTACAATACACTGTAACAATATCATTCAAATCTTCTCTAGGCATAGGACATGACAGAAATTTATTCGTTAGTACAGAATGGACTGCGCTAATGATGTTTGAATAACATGCGTGCATTCAATGTGATAAAAGTGAGGAAGTTCCTCTATTTTTACAGTGTTTTCCCACCCTCCTTCCATGCAGCTGAAATGCCGAAATGTTGAAAAAGCCATACGTGTGTTTTTTAAGCCATTTGTGATTGTTACCTGTTCCTATTGTGCTGCTGGCAGTCATCTGTACAGTATTGTTGCTAAAGGGAATAAGGATTCAGTTGATATAAGGCCCCTTTCACACTGGGGCGGTTTGCAGGCGTTATTGCGCTAAGAATAGCGCCTGCAAACCGACCCGAAACAGCTGTTGCTGTATCTTCAGTGTGAAAGCCCGAGGGCCCGAGGGCTTTCACACTGAAGCGGTGCGCTTGCAGGACGCTCAAAAATGTCCTGCAAGCCGCATCTTTGGCTCGCTATAGGAGCGGTATATTTACCGCTCCTATAGCGCCCGATCCCATTGAAAACAATGGGGGAGCGCGCCGAACCCGCCCCAAAACGCCGCTGCAGCGGCGGTTTGCGGGCGGTATTGACCCTTTTTCGGCCACTCGCGGGGGTAAAAACACCCCGCGAGCGGCCGCAATGCGCCGCTAAAACGCCGGTAAAGCGGCCAAGAAGTTTTAACCACTTAAGCCCTGGACCTTTTGGCTGGCCAAAGACCAGAGCACTTTTTTGCGATTTGGCACTGCGTCGCTTTAACTGACAATTGCGCGGTCGTGCGACGTGGCTCCCAAACAAAATTGACATCCTTTTTTTTTCCCCACAAATAGAGCTTTCTTTTGGTGGTATTTGATCACCTCTGGGGTTTTTATTTTTTGCGCTATAAACAAAAAAAATAGTGTCAATTTTGAAAAAAAAGCATTATTTTTAACTTTTTGCTATAATAAATATCCCCCACAAATATATAAAAAAAAAACGTTTTTTTTTCCTCAGTTTAGGCCGATACATATTCTTCTACATATTTTTGGTAAAAAAAAATCACAATAAGCGTTTATTGATTGGTTTGAGCAAAAGTTATAGCGTCTACAAAATAGGGGATAGTTTTATGGCATTTTTATTAATATTTTATTTTTTTACTAGTAATGGCGTCGATCTGCGATTTTTATCGTGACTGCGACATTATGGCAGACACGTTGGACAATTTTGGTGCGGTCTTGGGACCATTCACATTTATGCAGCGATCAGTGCAATTAAAAATGCATTGATTACTGTGTAAATGTGACTGGCAGTGAAGGGGTTAACCACTAGGTGGCACTGTAGGAGTTAAGTGTGCCCTAGGGAGTGATTCTAACTGTGGGGGGAGGGACTGTGTGTGACATGACACTGATCGCCGCTCCCGATTTACAGGCACTTTTTATTTATCAAAGAGTGTTTTTCCAGTGCTAAACCTTTCATCTGATTTCTAAATATCTGCATTTGTAAATTCCAAAACCAATATAAAGGAATATTAATGGTAAAAAAAGCATTTGAGGGTTTAACAATTTTTTTTTTTTTTTTTTTTTTTTTTTACAATTCCCCTTTAAGGGGCGTTGTGGCAAGGGGGGGGGGGTGTCCTATGCCTGCATACTTTTGCTGATAGGTGTCCCTCATTCCCATCTCAAAAAGTTGGGAGGTATGCGGAGGGGAGAACTGAGCGAATCAGCTGTGTTTGATCCATTCTGGGGGAAGAAGCGGCGGGGGACAGCTGAAGCTGGGATCGGTGCTGCAGCCATCTAGGTGAGTATGATTTTATTTTTTTTCTTCAAAAGTAAACATTTATTAGATTGCAGCTTACCAATTCCTAGAGAACAGCTAGCTGCCATGTACACTCCCAGAAGTGTCGGTTTCTTCAGAAATTTCTAGGGAAGTTTTCTCTTCAGTGGAGCTGTGTTCTGCAGTGGGAGAGGTATTACATTTCTTCCTTACAGGGACAGCTTGTATTTTGTGAATGATTTCTTGGTACAAAGTAGGGTTGTCCCGATACCGATACTAGTATCTGTGCCAATACCGAGTATTTGCAGGAGTACTCGTGCAAATGCTCCCGGTGTCTAGTTAGATACCTGGACACTCAGGGATGATCGTTGCGGCAGAAGTTATAATCACTGTCCTTCATTAAAGCAGCTGACAGCTTCTCCTCTCCCCTCCGTGGCTTTCAGCTTCTTTAATGAAAGCCACACAGGGAGATCGGTGATTATAACTTCCCCTGCCATTACACCAATTGTTCCTGAGTGTCCCCTTTATCCTCCTCCGACTTACCTCTGTGTCCGCCTCTGTGCTCCTCCGGTCCCTTCTGTCCTCCTCTGTTCCCCCTCCATATGCTCCTCCGGTTCCCCATGACCCCCCCCCCCCCCTCTGTTCTCTGCCACCCCTGTCCCAGATCTGTCAGGATGGAGAGCGGAGGAAGGAGCTGGTAAATCTGTCATTTACTGGCACCTTCCTTTTCCTCCTTCCAGTGATTACTGACTCTGTCCATTCATAACAGAGCATCGTAAACTGTGCTTACGAGGCTTCAGTTGATGAATGGAGAGGAGCCGCTGTCTCCTCTCCATTCATGTTCAGTGCAGCTGAGGCTGCTGAGAAAGGGACTGGGGAATCTCTATCCTCAGTCCCTTTCCCTGTCTCAAAGGGGAGATGTTAGGGGTCTGTTTGGACCCCTGAATTAAAAAAAAAATGGAATATTGAATGAAAAGTAAAATTGTAAAACTAATTTAAAAAAAACATGGACACAGACTGTAAAAAATGTAAAAATTGTAAAAAAGAAAAAAAAAATACTGACAGTCAACGTCCATCATTTCTGAATATTAGTGCCACTGTCACATGACATAAAAAAATAGCATTGGTATCGGCGAGTACTTGCAAAAAAGTACACTGTACCCAAACAAAATTGATGTCCTTTTTTTTCCCACAAATAGAGCTTTCTTTTGGTGGTATTTGATCACCTCTGTGGTTTTTATTTTTTGCACTATAAACAAAAAAAGACAGACTATTTTGAAAAAAAGTTTAGGCCAATATGTATTCATCTACATATTTTTGGTAAAAACTAAATTGCAATAAGCGTATATTGATTGGTTTGCGCAAAAGTTATAGCGTCTACAAAATAGGGGATAGATTTATGGCATTTTTTTTATTTTTGTATTTTTTTTTACTAGTAATTATTGGGACTGCGATGGACAGATCGGACACTTTTGACACTATTTTGGGACCATTGACATTTATAAAGCGATCAGAGCTATAAATAGCCATTGATTACAGTACAGTACATGTCACTGGCAGGGAAGGGGTTTAACACTAGGGGGCGATCAAGGGGTTAAATGTGTGTCCTAGGGAGTGATTCTAACTGGGGGGGTAGGACTTCCTGGGGGAGGAGACCGATTGGCAGTAGGAACAACAGATCACTCTCCTCACCCCTGACGGAACGGAGATCTGTCTGTTTACATCGACAGATCTCTGTTCTCTTCTTCTCAGGAGCAATCGAGGGTTGCTGACGGACATTGCACACGGGCTCCTACGTCACACGGCAGGCACACGCGCCCTATAATCCTTAAAGCGCCTGCTGTACAGCTATAGCATTTTGCACAGGAGTGACAATCAGTGGCGGGTGGTCGGCAAGCAGTTAATGTACGTACCCACATACAGAACATTTGTTTATTTCAACTGGTTAGAACGTTTTTTCTATACGCTCTGGGTCAAGCATTCTTTTTAGGTGAAACAGTTGCCTGGTTTGGACTTTCTTGGCCATTCACTAGTGTTTTTTTTGAATTTCTAAGTTGGTGCCTTGAACCATCATGTCAAAGACATTGAATAAACATGCACTTTAACAGAACACTTCCTTGAAGTAAGATTGTTCATTGACAGGAATACAAAGGATAAATGCTTAGATAAATATTGGTTTTAAAATTGATCTCCAGACGAAAATATATATTGCAAAGAAACATTCTACCTAATGTGAAATGTGTGTGATTTTTTGGCTAAAACTGGCTAAAACTGGAGCATGCAAAATCGGTGCAGTTCTGCATAGAAACCAATTGGCTTCCAGTTTTATGGTTAATTGAACAAGTTGAGTTAGAAGCTGATTGGTTACTATGCACAGCTGCAACAGATGTTGATTCCTCCCATACTCCAAAGACATGCTGGTAGATTAATTAGCTTTTGACTAAAGTGGCCCCAGTAAATTGGCAACGCACACGGGTTAGAAATAGGCAGCAGGCAGATGTGACCGGTCTCCACAACAAGGAATACTGCAGATGTCTATTTTCTCTCACTTGGTCACATTTACAATCATTTGTAAGGGGAGTGAGCAGAACAAAATGATCGTCAATTATGGGCAGGTTTAGTTGGCTACTGGAGAAATTTAATCACTTCAGATTCATAAGATTTTACCCCCTTCATGACTAGGCCATTTTTTGATATTTAGCACTGCGCTAATTTAACTGGTAATTGCTCAGTCATGCAATGCTGTACCCAAACAAAACGTATATCATTTTTGTTCACACAAATAGAGCTTTCTTTTAGTGGTATTTGATCACCACTGGTTTTTTTTTTTGCAATATAAATAAAAAAATACCCCAAATTTTGAAAATAATAAACTTTTTACTTTCTCTTATAAAAAAAAATATCCAATAAAAAAAAAAAATCGAATTTCTCTTTCGTTTATTGACAGACACAGCGCTCCATTATTTAGAACCATAGGGTTATATTGCCCCCTACATGAGTAGGACACTAGGCAGAAAAAAAGACTTGGCTACACCTATGGGCATTCCTAGGTGGTATACACCCCCCTCTCTGCTATAGGCCTTCAGTTTTATTCTGCCTAGTCAGCAGTAAGGACCTAGTTCCCTGCCGGGATCTCTAGTCCTGCAAATTTTTTTGTTTTTGCTTTTTAAACTACTTTTTTTTTCTCTTGGATTTTTTCCTGAGATCTACAATCAACTGCCGGACTGGGCGACGGGCTGGATAATCTAGATTCAGTGGTCCCCCCAGTCTGGCCAGCGAGTGCGTGCAGAACGCAGCTACGCACTAGGTAGGCCGCGACACAGCCCCAATGGACGGGGGCTGGCCCCACGAGTTAAACGTCTCGCGAGGTCGCATACCACCGGGTCTCAGCCTGTATCGCAGCATTCCTCATGGCTGACAGCCCCCCCACTTCGGTGACGAAGAGGATCTGTCTGGTAAAGTTACCCCCGCGCTTCGCTGGATCGGTAAGTAAGGGGCCCCCTCTTCTCCTTGCCTGGGGTGGTCGGTCCCTCCTGGGGTTCTCCTCAACACCCCCCTTCCCCGGGTGAGGCCCAGGCCTCTGGCCTAGGTGCTTCGGACACTCTGTCCACTCCCAGCCTCCCCCTCCTGGGTTGACACTATGGGGGGGTACACCTTGGCACCTGCTGGTTGAACCTAGGGAGGGGGTGACCAGGCATTCGCGGATCCGTGACCCCTGCGGCGGCCCTTCACTATTTTAGGTATCCGTAGGTGCCCCCTGTGCTGGGGTTCTGCCAGTGCCCCTGTTAGGGGTCCCTGTGAAGGGCCCAATGGTGCCCCCCTGTGAGGGTTATCCATAGGCACCCCCTGTGTGGGATCTCAGCCAGTGGCCCCTGTGAGAGGGGCCAGTGGTACCCCCTGTGCAGGGTATCCGTAGGCGCCCCCCTGTTAGGGGCCCAATGGTGCCCCCTGTGCGGGCTCTCAGCCGGTGCCCCCGATCAGGAGCCTCAGCTGACATCCCCTGTGCGGAGGTCTCAGTTGGCGGCCCCCTCTGAGTTCTTTTGTTTTCACAGGTGATGCTTAGGCATATAGCCTAGTAAATGCGGCAGCCCTCCACTATTTTAGGTCTACCGACCGAGCAACGTGTGGGGCGGGGGCCGCCGCTTTTCATTTGCGGTCGTCCGCCCTCCATTCCTCGGCTCTGCTTGGTCCGGTCCCCCCGTGGAACTGTGCATTCGCGGCAGGCGGCCGAAAATTTAGGTTGTGGCTTTTGCGACCTAATAGGTCTCAGCCAGTGCTCCCGGTGAGGGGTCCAGTGGTGCCCCCTGTGCTGGGGCTTAGCCAGTGCCCCTGTTAGGGGTCCAATGGTGCCCCCTGTGAGGAGCCTCGGCTGATGTGCCCTGTGTGGGACCTCGGGGACGCCCCTGTGCAGGACCTAAGGTGGCAAGGTCTCAAGGTCCCCTCTGAGTTCTTTGTGTTTTCACAGGTGGCGCTTAGGCATATAGCCTAGTAAATGGCACCCACACCCCCTCCCTTGCCTCATCAGTCTTGATTGCTCCTATATCTGGCTCTGCCACCATGGACGTGGCCCACCTTGCAGGGTTGGTGGCCACACTTTCTGTCCTGTCAGTTAGTGAGGATGTTCCTCCACAACTGCAGTGGCGCACAAGAAAGTGCTGGTGGTTGCCTTTTATTACATCTGTGCATAAAACTTTGAAGATGGAGGATGCTGCGGTGGAGGTGTCGGTATCCTTGGCACCCATAAACTGTCTCACGTGGCAAAAGCATTCCCTTCTCCCTCCTATTTTGGAATATTTGTCCGTAAAGACTGGGAGTGTCCAAAGCGCCTCTTTGTGGTTCCAAAGATGCTTTGCTGTGAGGTATCCCTTTGTGGGGACCCTCCATAAAGAGTGGACTGTTCCACCAGTAGTGATTCTAGTAGAGGAATCTCTGACTTTTAAAGATCCGGCTGACATGCCTGGTGGGGGAGCAGAATCCCTCTGCTTTCGCTGAATTGGCGGACCAGTTGGTCTAGGGGCTGCAGTTTGTCTGCGATGCCTCTTGGACACAGTTCCCCTGGTTGCTAAGCTCTGTTTCTGCAGTGGTGCTTAGACATGTATTGTGGCTTAAGCGTTGATCTGCGGACTGGGCTTCTAAAAAAGCTCTGACTGGTTTACCATTTCAAGGCAATTGTCTGTTTGGGGCTACCCTGGATGACATCATTACAGTCTCACAGGAGGGAAGTGTACATCTCTTCCACAGTCTGGAATGGGGAAAAGGGCCTCGTAGCGGATGCGGTCCTTCTCTGCATGCAACGGACCTGGTCTGGGAAGCCGAGAATGGGGCTCCCTGGACCCACGGACAAGGCCCCTTCAGCATGAAGGCGTGCCCTCACCTATGTCTTAGTGTTCCGGCCTTGAACCCCGAAAAGGGTTTTTTCCTTCCCATAGGCGGACTGTTTGCAGTTCTCCTTGGGGCTGTGCAAGCCCTGTTGCTTCAGGGTGTGCTTGACCCGGTTCCGGTTTCAGGGGGTTTTAGTACATCCATTTCTGAACCTCAAGGCCCTGAACTGCTTTGTGTGGGTACAGAAGGTCAGAATGGAGTCCATCCGCATGGTGGTGGCGTCCCTTCATCATGGGGACTTTCTGGCTTCTGTCAACATCCATGGATGCTTATTTGCACACTGCAATATGTGCCCGACACCAACACTTCCTCCGTTTTACTATGGGAGAAGAGCATTATCAGCTTGCGGTGTTGACCTTTGGTCTCCCCTCCACACCTTGCGTATTCACAAAGGTGTTTGCCCCAGTTCTGGCATGGTTACGTCAGCGGTGGATTGCGGTCTTGGGCTGCCTGAACGACCTTCTGTGAGCAGAGCCCTCGGCTACCCTGAGGGGAGACGTAGCTTGCTATACAGACCACAGATTTCAGTTGGCTTCTATACTAGCTGAAGTCTGCTCCGGCTCCTTCCAGAAAATTGGGAGTGTTCCTTCCTCTCGACAAACTCCAGAAGTTGCATTCTGCGCTTGTTATTGTTGTCTTGCAGGTGGGCCTCCCTGCGGTCCTGCATGTGGGTGTTGGGCCTGATGGTATCTACCTTCGAGACAGTTCCATTTGCACATTTCCATACGAGCTCCCTTCAAGGGAGACCCTGGCATAATGGGACAAGTGCCCAAGGTCTCTGGGCTATCCGATTCGGCTGAACTAGGAAACCAGGGGGGCCCTGGTCTGGTAGCTTCGCTATCCAGTATTTCAGCAGGGCACATCCTTTCTCCCCTTGTATTGGACAGTGGTCACCACCAGTGCCAGTCTGTCCGGGTGGGTAGGTGTCCTGGGACTGGGTTCTGCTCAGGGTCGTTGGACTGACGATCAATATCCTGGGACTCCGAGCGCTCAGACTATGTATGGATAATGGACGATTCGACTTTGGGGGCTCCTGGTATAGATCCAGTCAGACATTGCCATGGCAGTGGTCTATGTCAATCACCAGGGCGGAACAATTAGTGTGTTGGCAGCTCTGACAGTAGCCAGCATCCTGCGGTGGGCAGAACGCTTTGTTCCGGTCTTTTCTGCCGTATGCATTCTAGGAGTGGAAAACTGGCAGGCGGTTGCCTCAGCTGGCTACTGTAATCTAGGAAGATTTACCACCGGACGTGAATAGCATACATATCATGGTGTGAGGCTTTACCCTCGTTCTTTTTTGGATTTCGACCTTCCTTCAGGGGGGTTGAGCAGAACTTGTCCTTGAGTACCATCAAGGGCCAGATGTCGGCCTTGGAAGTTTTCTTCGGCGTCCCCTGGCCTTGCACTCCCTGGTGCATACTCTTAATCAAGGTGTTCAACATCTGCCTCCACCGGTGCAGTCTCTTCTACCGCCGTGGGATCTGCTCTTGGTGCATTCGGTGCATTGGGAGGTTCATCTGCTTACTCAGCCACCAAAAAAGACACCTTCTGGGACAATCACCTCTGCTCCAGAGTTTCAGAACTGTAGACGTTATCTTGTCATACATCTTATCTGGTGATCCACAAAGATTAGGTGGTTCTTCGCCCTTGTCCGTGGTTCCCTCCTCTGATTTCCTTTTGACTAAGGACATTGTGTTGTCTCCCCTGTGTCCCAGGTAAAAATATCCTAAGGGATTTACCTTGCATGCCCTGGTTGTTTTAAGCGATTCTGTGTATTTGGCAGCCACAGGGTCTTTTCAGAGATCAGACTCACTGTTTGTGATTACAGATGGGCCAAAAAAGGGTCTGTCTGCTTCTTCTGACACATTTTTTAGATAGAATAGGCAAGAGTCACCGTCTGTCTGATCCATCAGGAGTTGGGTTCCTCCTTTCCCTGTTATGGTGCATTCTACATGGCCGCTTACTGCTTCTTGGACCTTCTATCATCGAGCGTCAGCTGCGCTAGTTTGCAAGGCGGCCACTTGGTCGTCGGTGTACACTTTCACAAAATTCTATAAAGTGGATGTGCTGGTATCTGAGGATAGTTCTTTTGGCCGCAAGGTTTTGCAGGCTGCTGTTTAGATGGTCTCTTCCCTTTTGAGGGTGTATTGTTCTGGTTGGGCTCCAGTTGGTCTGTGTTGAGCTCCTGTTACCTGGTTGGCTCTTGTGTTTAGCCTTGGGATTTTTCGTTGTCCCATCCCTCATATTTGGCACTGCTTTAGGACATCCCTATGGTTCTGAAAAATGGAGCGCTGTGTCTGTCAATGAACAAAAGAGAAAATGGGATTTTTGACTTACCGTAAAATTAATTTCTCTGAGATAATTGACAGACACAGCACCCACCCCTCTAAGGTGTTTTTGATACTTCTGACACTGCTTGTTACTAAACTGAAGGCCTTTAGCAGAGAGGGGTGTGTATAACACCTAGGACTGGCCATAGGCGTAGCCAAGTATTTTTTCTGCCTAGTGTCCTACTCCTGTAGGGGGCGATATAACCTTATGGCTCTGAATAATGGAGCGCTGTGTCTGTCAATGAACTTAGAGAAATGGATTTTACGGTAAATCCAATTTTTTTTCATAAATTTTGGGCAAAATATATTCTGTTATATAACTTTTAGTAATAAAAAAAATCCCAATAGGTGTATATTGATTGGTTTGCTTGAAAGTTTTAGTGTCTACAAACTATATGGTATATATATTTTTTATACTACTAATGGCGGCGATCAGTGACAATGGAACACTGATGTAGCAAGAAATCTGACACTAACAAACGCTGGGTGGTAATTGGAAAACTGACATTGACATCTCCAGTGACATTAATACGGTGATTAGTGCTAATAATATTTGCTGTCACTCGCTGGCTGGGAAGAGGTTAACATTTAGGGGCAATCAAAGGGTTAACCGCCAATGTTTACTGTGTTGTGTTTTCACTAAGCAATGTGCTGGGAAAAAAGGACTGGCGCATCACTGTTGTTTACCAACACAGGTCTCTCTTCTGTCATTTGCCTTCCGATCAGCAGGTCTCGGCCATAAATCAATGGGCAGGACCCGCTGATCGGCATGTGCTGGAGCGAATTGCCCCTACCTGGGAGAGCCAGATCACGTACATGTACATGATCTGGCACAGTGGGGGCAGTCGCCTACTGGGTGGTTAAATAAAGTCTTGTTTACAATGGTGTAACCTCCTACAAAGCGAATCACAATTGCTTTTCAGAGAGCACTTGACAGGAGGGAAGGAGGCATTATAACCCCTATAAAGCCACACCACTGCACTGCAACCGCACTTGCCATGTAACCCCATTCACTGGTACTGGCCATTGAATGTAACAGGTGGGATAATTTTTGCTGCACCACCATACAAAGCATCCATTGTGGCTGTGGCATGTGTACACCCTTCTCCACTGTCTTTAGAGCTTAAAGTGGTGTTCCGGACGTTTTTATTTTTTTTTAAAGTCCGCAGCTACAATCACTGTAGCTGCTGACTTTTAATAAGGATACTTACCTGTCCAGCGATCCTGCGATGTCAGTCGCCCAAGGCCGATCCGTCCATCGGATTGGCTGCCGGCACCTCCATCTTAACGAAGGGAAACAGGCAGTGGAGCCTTGCGGCTTCACTGCCCATTTCCTACTGCACATGTGCGAGTCGCCCGGAGCTTTGTGAATGGCCCCGTTGTTTTCTGGGACACACGCATGTCCCAGAAGACAACGGGGCCGCTCACCGAAGAGGACGAAGCGCCGCGGAATAGGAAGAGGCAGATTAGGAAGACTGCCTAGTAACAGCGCTTTCAGGTAAGTTTAAAAATAAAAAATAATCTTTATTTTTTTAAGAATATTAATGCATTTTTTTTTTTTTTTTTTTGGATGGCCCTCCACTTTAAGGCTGGATTCACACCTATGCAGTTTTAGTGCTTTTTGCATTTTGCAGATTTGCACTACAGAACGTGTTCCATAGGAAACCATGTTAAATGGACTGTAGTTCAAATCTGCAAAATGCAAAAAGCACTAAAACTGCATAGGTGTGAATCCAGCCTAAGGGGGAAAGGTTGTGGGTGGTAAGAAAAACGCAGCTCAGTATTTTTATTGTTCCCCGACCACAAGTGTAATGAGGCCTTAATGTTTTTTTTACTTGTCATTCAGCTTTAACTCCAACTTGTTGAACAGCAGTAGGGTTTGTAGATATGACTGGGTCACCTGATTATCTCTTCCTGTGGTATCTCAGCTGACCCCCACAGAACAATTTTTATCATTAAAATATTGAGAACCATTTATATAACTGCTCACAATATCTCAATTACCTAACGCTCACATCTTTTAAATCTTACACAAGGCAATCAGCGGGTCGCTGCTGTTTCTGATATGCTTGGCCTGCAAGTTGCTGAGTGTCATGTGCTGCGCTCTGACAGATATGTGTTAATAGATGTGTTGATATTGGCATGGGTGCTTTAGATATTCAGCAGATGATTTAATTCTCTGCCTCCTCCACTGCCAGTGTAATTATGTGTCCCCATTTGTGTGAGAACAGATGTTACTGATTGCACTACAGCTCTGGATCGGGATCAAGTGACGCACTGCGTTATCCCAGATTCCCAAGCTGCTTACTAAGAATTATATGACACTAGGGGTCAAGTCCTGGGGAAAAAAGTGCGGGAACTCCCACCCAAGATCCACTCCCCCACCAAAAAAAAACAAAAAAAATGATACGCTCATATGCACAAACGCTTCAAAAGTGGTATTTTTCATCCAATTTTCGTATTGTGTGTATAAGGCTTAACTGTTAGTACATAAAAAAAAAAAAACAATCCTCAATAAACATAAATACGGTAATTCTCTGAATAATTAGCATTCATTCAATTGTGCTTCCATGCAAATGTGAACATCATGTTCTGATCTTTATTGGGGAATTTTATTTTGTATATAGAGTGTTTATGTGGTGAGTTTACACTTTTCATTGAACAGAGTTTGGATAACACAGGGTTAAACGGAAAGGTCATAAATTAACTGCACATTATCTGGACAGAATGCTTGGGGAGATAGTGATGTGTTCCTGCTTAGGAGATGTATGTTAGCCTGGGGGGCTGCAAACTCTGCAGGGCTCCAACACACACTCGCTGCTATTCCAACCCTTCACATATTTCCACATAAACTTCCCTCCTGGCATTAAACTTTGCCAGGTGTTGTGCTCAGCTTACCACCCCAAACTGATGTTCCTCCCTCAACTCACCTCTCTCCCTGCGTGTCCTGTGAGCAGAATAGCTGTGCTCCTCCTCTGGGTTCTCTCATCATATGGCACTGAAGATAGAGGAGGGGGGATTCAACGGGAGACACAGAGCAAGTATGCAGGAGACTGGGGGGGGGGGAGATGAGGAGACAGAAAATCAGGAGGGGGCGGCAGGGAGGAGCTCATCATGAAAGGTCTGACTAAATACAATCTCTTAGCAGCAGGGACCTGATCTACCTGTCAGCTACCTGTGATTGACAGGTAGATCGGATCGGAAGCTGTCATGGGGCCCCCTACTGGAAATGCCTTAATGGTCAGGTGTGCGGCACTTACTATTGCGAGCTGTGCCGGCAGCTGCTGGTGTAGCACCTGCCACACAGCTCGCAAACTTCAAAGTCTTGCAGGACACGGCTGCTAATGGGAACAGAGTTCCTCTTGTGGAAAAAGTACAGGAACTCCGTTCCCATGCGTTCCCGCAGGACTTGAGCCCTGTATGACACTCAAATGCATCGAGAACCTGGTCTCATTCTCTAAAAATGTAATTCATCTTTTAGTAGGATGTACCCAGTGGCAGTTTTTATTTTTCTACATCTCATGCAAATATATACTGTAAGCTACTGTTGATTATCTTCTGAAAATGCTGTATACTTGATTGTCTCCAGCTTCAATACTTTCCCAGTCTGACTTACATGCGGTAAGTAAAGTCATAGCAAAGTCAGTACTCCTGATAGGCTTTTATAGACAATTACATTAAGTTTATGCAAAGAGTCAATATTGCAGTGTTGACCCTTCTTTTTCAAGACCTCTGCAATTTCGTAAAAAGGAGCGGAAAGGAGTGCAGTGTGGGAAAGAACTCCCAACAACAAGCATCTTTTATTTATTTATTTTTTTATGGTTGAACTGGATGGACTTGTGTCTTTTTGAAACCTAACTATGTAACTATCCAAGCGGTTATTTAGGCAGACTGACGGGGCTGGGCTCAGCCCTTTCTTCTCAAAGCTGGCTGCTCAGCTGTCGGCTAATTGCCAGCTCTTTTCTCTCCACGGTGACTCACCTGTTGATGATATCCTGCTCGTCAGTCCTGCCTACTTAAGCCGTCCAGCCTAGATGATCTCTGTCTTTGCCTTGGTCACATCTCTAGAGACGCTCTCCTGTGTTCCTGTTAGACTTGCTTAGCTGACATTCCTTCTGGCTCCAGATCCTGCTTGCTGTTCTACTACGCTCATCTCTGGCTCCCTGACGTTTTTGCTTGTCTGACTATCCGTTCGTACTTCTGTCTCAGTCTGATTCATGGTTTCTGACACAGACAAGGCTAGATGGGTAGTAAAAAAATATTGCATTTTATTAAAAAAGATTTTAACAATAAAGAGGCACAATGCTTCTTAGTGGCACTCAGTGCATACACGGAATCACCAAACGCCAATGATTAAAAACCAAACAAAAACAGAAACAAACACACAGCACACAGATCCGGACCATGGGGGGACAGAGGGAAGAAGAAGCTCCCCAAGTCCCATTTCGCTCAGTAAAGAAACAGAGGCGGCAGCTGTTTGTATGGGGTGTGTGAGGAATATGGGGTTCTGTGAGGCCTACGTCACAAGGGTCCCAGACATATCCCCACCCGCACCTATGTTCGGGCCCAAGAATAGAATGACGCCTATGAGCGACTGATCACAAGTGGAGACCCCGTATGCCCCACCTGGGAGAGGTGATAGGCAAAAACTCCCCAGGTTCTCCTGATTCCAACGGCAAGAGGGATGCCTGGTGTGATGAAGCTTCCTATATGTCCTATATGAACCGGAACTCGTCCAGATCACCACTATGGGATACCTTCCTCTCCATCAAATAGAATTGGAATCTGGGGCAGTCGATACGCATTGACCGAGTGGAAATCACCCAGATGGTAGGGGCCAGGCTTAATCTCTCTGCATCATAAGTCCTGAAGGCAAGATGGTGCCAATCCCTCATCCAGACCATTACTATTGAGGTATGCCAAATGTAAGCCAGAGTCAAGGACTGTCATTGTAAAGGGGCTGGTGAGCCTGAAGAATTGCCACAATTGGCCTATTCACAGGGTTGAAGGCCCCATTTCTCCAAGTTCCCCCTCCCCTCTATCCTTGCAAATGAAGAAGGGAACTATTGGAACTGTTAATGTTTCATCATCTGGGAGGGAAATCCTTTTGCCACAGAGAATTCCTCCTGTCAAAGCCAGGTGCTGCTACCTGGAGGGGGTAAGCCCCTAGTTCACAAAGACACTTTGCTAAGGACACTTTGTGAAGAACTTTGGGCAAAAAGGCCCTTCTGTTTGCTCAAGTGCTGTTCGGAAAAAAAGAGAAAGGACACTTTGCGAAGATTCCTTTGGGTCAGTGGGCCAGTGTATTTGTGCAAATTGCTACCATGTGAAAAAAGGGGGGTTGGGGCTCATTGTCTATTTACAGAAGGAGAGTGACAGAGAGAAAGGGCTCCCTTTAAGAGTTTCTGCAAACACTCACAAGTAGGCCAGCTATTGCTCAGGCTCCAGCAATAACAACCGGCCGACAGGAGAAGTTGCGTTGCCTCGGTGCCGAAGGAAGGACACTGCGGGCGTCAGTCGGATAGACTCTGCACCACTTCATCCTAACTTGTGGGTCTGACTAGGATAGGCAAGTGTCAGTACCCTGGTAATTGAGTGGGACTGAGTCTATTGCTAGTCATATGGTTCTCAAATGTGAGTCAGGAGTTGCCCTTAGGGGGCTGGATACATCTGCAATCTCTATGTGATGATTAGTGATAGGGATTGGTAAATTGAGAAGGTCTCCTCTGAGGAGAGGACGCTCTCACTGTAAGTATTTATTATACTTGTGTTTCTTTTCTTTGCAGGCCTGCAAGAAATCTTCATGCCTCTGCAGAGGTTGTCCTCAGTCCATTTGTATAAATAATAGTATTTTGTACATATGTAAAAATTTTATGTGCAGCATAGTTAGTTAGGGGTGTTCAGCTATTTCCACGTCAGTTTTTTTGGTGGGGGGTGCACTAACATGGTGCACCTGGCAAAATTGCTCTTTAAAAATAATGTAAATATTTGTACAGCAGATATCTATATTTTTCTACGTAATTTATTGTGTCAACAGGCCACATATGGGGTATGCCCAATGGCCCTGTACATATTTTACTTCCCTTTTCCCCCTTTTAAAGTTTGTGGGATATTCCCTGTATATTTTTGTACAGGTATTTTTGTAGAGGCAGATGCCCGAAGCCAATGAGGACATGGCTTGTTTTGGTGGTGGGTGGATGTAGCACCCTTCTAGGTAGGTGCTAGAAGAGAGTATAGTTTTTGATCTTTCTGCTTACCAGGAAGATGGTCAGGTAAAACATAGAGTGCTCTCTGTCTACCAGGGAGCAGGATCTATTGGTTAGGTATGTTCATTGTGCTCAGGTGCAGCTCAGCTTGTTTGCCTGTCCCTCACTGTTCCAATAGGGAGGCAAATTGAAAAGTGAGAGGGGACCTGACAAGTGAGTGCACAGGCTTTGTTACAGTCCTGGCAATTGGCAGAGAAGTGCTGCATTGCATGCTGGGATACTGTATTAAAGCCCCGGGAACATGTGCTCAGAGTTAGTTGAGTCCAGGAGAGAGGGGGCGGCTGCCCTTCCCTCCACGGAGGTGGTCATGCGGCCCGGGTGGTGGACCCAGGGGCCTAGAGAGAGAAGCTGAACCCAGAGGTCCTGCAGCGCTGACTAGAAGGGTGACACCAGACAGCATCTGATTCTGCCTACTGTGAGTACAGGTCTGTGTCTTTGGGGCCCGTCAAGTGAGGATTGCCCCCTTAAGCTAGAAGAGTCAGTGGATGGGTGTCAGTAAAGGGGATGCTAGAGAGTATCCTGAAGATAGCGTAGTGCATCAAGTCTGCTGCTAGTGAGAGCAAGAAGACTAAATTCCTCCATACTTGTGGCTGTATGGTAAAGCATTGTGACTGCTTCCACAAGTAATCCAGTGAGTTCATGTGAGAGTTGTCCTTATCCATTGTGAATAGTTCCAGTTGGAGTATCCCACTAATCCCTTCTCTCTTCCCAGTTTCAAAATAAAATACAAAAAAATCAAATACCCCGGATTGGTCATTGAGTAGCGAGCAAGTGGGAGTAAGGGTGGGACAAGTGGAAACCCCTAGCAACCAAGTGGGAACCCTTAGTACCCAGCTGCCGGTAATCAGAAAGAGGCCTAAGAAGTCAACACTCAGCAAGCAGTACTACAAATGTATGTCTGGCTTTAGCGTTGTAAGCCTGAAACAAGTGCTGTTACTAGTAGGATCTCCAGGTAAGAAACTGCAATGGATTCACAAAAAGTTTTTTTTTTTTTTTTAAAGAAAACTATATTTAGTGAGACATGAAGCCATACTAAAGATTTTGGATTTACATATCTTTAAAGTTCTATATTTTATTGGCTAAATAATTAAATATCAGGTCTAGAAATAAGCTTATGCATCCTCCGAACACATCTCTAAACCAGACTCCTTCCAATGAGCGGCAGGCTGGGTCATTCCACACCAGCTCACATTTGCTGCAACGTGGCTAAGGACCCAGTCTGTAGCTCATTGGCGTACCAAAACTTGGGAGTTTGGAGTTCAGGTTAGAGATGAGTTCTGAGGATGCCTGAGCTCATCGCTAATCAGGGCATGTGTCTATCTCAGGCATAGCATTCCACAGGCATACACATTGACATGTTATAATTTTTCAACTTATCGATAAATGTGATGATTAAATGTGGATTAGATGCAACAATGTATATAATGATCATGAAAACTCTGCCATATTTTAAATGCCTACCTACAAACACAGGTTAGAGATATTGTACACACTAAAGGACATCCAAAGAATTGCAATTTATTACATTTTAAAAAATCCTAAGAACAACCCAGTCTAAAGTGTGACTGTTCATGGAAAGCCAAGCCATTTGGCAGATAAGTCAATAACTTTAATGCACCAATGTTGCCCTTGTTTACTTAGCACTGCGAAAATGCTGGATATTGGTGGAGGGTGCAGCCACTACAGTATCAGTTCCACCTGCTGAATGGGACCAGGAGCCGCGTTTCCTGTTAGAGACATGAAGGCTTTTGTTCACTATACAACTGAAAACACATCCTCTTGTTACAGGCTTCATTCTTTTCAAAACCTAATGCTTTCTTTTTTTTTTTCTCTTCCTGTTCAGTCCAATATAAACCCTCTTAAAAATGGAAAACCTGTAAGAAAACAATTAGCTACAGTTGCGTCTGAAGTGGGGACTAAGACTTCTTCCTGTTTTTTGTTTTGTTTTTTTAGTTTATCAGCTAAAATGATCAGTTTAATGGTATGAAAAGTATTTTATTAATTTTTTTCAGTTTAACTAATAAACAAGTAAAAATACGAAAGATAAAAATACCTGATTGGGACTCAACTAACCACTATATAGTATCAAGTGTCATAAATACACCAAAAATGAACAGGAAAACTGCACATACTGTACATAAAAACTTGGCCAGGGAATTTCATGTATATACTCTTGTATGTGCAATAAATTGCATATAGACAGTGCTACAAGCAGTTTTCATGTTTATTGATAGTGTATTTTTTAACAATTGATGTAATATAGTGGTTAGTTGAGTCCCAATCAAGTTTTATATATTTGTTTTTTTATGATTTAGAGTGGTTGTAAACAGTGATGTAAGTAACTGAGTTAAAATAAACTGAGTTACCTAACGCAGTTACTTTAGAGGGTAACGAGTAATCTAACTGATTACTTTTCCCCTCATGGTAACTCAGTTCCCATTACTTTGGCTTAGTTACCCCAATTACATCTACCGCCACTAGATGGCAGTAGTGTAATTCCGGTGTTCTGACGAAAAAGTTCCCCCGCCGGATAAGGACCCCCTGTACTGCGCAGGCGCAGGGCTTGCGCAGTACGAAGCACTACGGAGCTTCCGAAAATTGCCGAACCTAAACAGCTCTGAGTGAACTCTACACCGCGCAGGCGCAGTTAACATGTAATTGTACGAGGCGATGCCGCACGCTCCTGATGCTCGTGCTACTCTGCAAGGGGCGTCTATCGTGTAAGTAAGGGGCGGGTCTAGTATTACTGTAACCAAGGGGCGCATTTATTATTTTTGTTATATATTGAGCGCTGCCCATTAATTTAACATTCGCCATCTTCTGTAGCCATCCGCCCCTTACGCGATATAATAATAATAGACCCCGCCACTTGCTTACACGCTATAACAGATCTGCCCCTTGGTTAGGGTAATAATAGAGCAGCCCCTTGGTTACGCGATATATAACAATAATAATAAATGTGCCCCTTGGTTACAGTAATACTAGACCCCCGCCCCTTAGTTACACGTATAGAATATTTTTTAAAAAAGTCAGTTACTTTGCTGTGTAACTAATTACTTTTCCAATGTAGTAACTGAGTTACTAACTCAATTACTTTTTGGGAGAAGTAATCTGTAACTTAACTAATTACTTTTTTAAAGTAAGATGACCAACACTGGTTGTAAACCTCAGACGTGAAATATGAACAAAGCATGTCCCTCTATAGTGTGTCAGTTAAGAGCACTAAGTGTTATTTCTGTCTATTGCTTCATTCCTCTACTATCAGCATGAATCACTTCTGACAAGTTTTTCTGACACCAAGAGAAAAATGGCGACAGGGAAGGGAGCTCCAGCTGTTTGACCGCCTCAGCTCTGTTCCTGTGTGCTGTGTGGATGGGGGGGGGGGGGGGGGGTTTATCTGCTTGTTTCAACAATCTTAACAGGACCTCAAGGTTTGGTTTTGGTTAGTAACCTATGGCAAACAGGCAGCATTGAGGTTTTGGTTGCTTAGAGAGTATGTTTAAAACTTTGATTTCTGGTTGGTTATTATTTTGTATTAGGTTTGATACAGTTGACCACCCCCTCCTCCTCAAAAGACTCCACGACCATGACTGTACTCTTTGCTGGTTCTCATTCTACTTATCCAACCGCACTTTTAGCATTACTTAACATTCTACATCCTCCTTTCCTTTCTCTGCCAGGGTCCCTTCTGTTCTTGGACCTCTCCTATTCTCAATCTTCCTCCCTGGGTCAGCTGATAGCCTCCCATGGCTTCCAATACCATCTCTATGCTGACGATACCGAAATTTATCTCTCTACCCCTCAGCTCACTCCTTCAGTCTCCTCATGTATTACTAATTTACTAACAGGCATATAGCCTCAATGTCACACCACTTCCTCAAACTCAATCTATCCAAAAACAAGCTCATAATTTTTTCCTCCCCCATGTGCCTTTTCCCCTTACTTCTCTGTCAAGAGCAATGGCACAACCTTCAACCCGTCCCCAGCATGCCAAGGTTCTAGATGTAATCCTTGACTCTGAACCATCCTTTTGGCCCCACGTCCAATCCCTGTCCAAATCTTGCCGCCTCAACCTCCGCAACAACTGCTGCAGCCAGACTCATCCATCTTACCAACCGTTCAGTGGCTGCTACTCCTCTCTGCCAATATACCACACAGCCAGTACTTGCCAGATATTCCTGCAGCTCTGTTGCTGTAGGCCACTTGGCAGCCTCCCTGACCAGTTTTCTTCTTGACTTTTCATCAATTTTGGAGGGACTTCCAGTTCTTGGTAATGTCACCGTTGTGCCATTATTTCTCTAATTGATGATGACTGTCTTCACTGCGTTCCATGGTATATCCAATACCTTGGAAATTCCTTTGTACCCTTCCCCTGACTGATAGCTTTTAACATTAAGATCCCTCTGATGCTTTTGAAGCTCTCTGCAGACCATGGTTTTTGCTGTAGGATGCGACTAAGAAAATGTCAGGAAAGACCTACTAGAACAGTTGAACTTAATTTTGGGGTTAATCAGAGGCACTTTAAATGATAAACAAATTAATGGCCCCTGCCCCCACCTATAACTGGCCTTCACAGCAAGGAGTACATGAAAGGGCAAACGCATAAAATACAAAAACAGAACATTCCATATCGCTACTCGCCAACAAGTCTGCTGACCAACCAGATTAACCTGTCCAACAGTCTGCGTTAAAAACAGGGGTTTAGTTAGCACGCATTTGCAAACGCATGCGTAAGCTACAAGGCCTCTTCAAACGCTACTGAATTTATGAGTGTCTCCACAATGGGAGCACATGCTTTCAATGGATAGATGAGGGGCAGGTGGGCCTGGAGGCAGCTTAATCCCCCTTAAAGGAACAGGAGCACACTGGACACCCAGCAATAGCACAGTGGCAGCAAAGATGCCCAGTGTGTCCCAATGGGAGCACATGGATCCATGTGCTCCATGTGCTCCAATTGTGGAGACGCTCATAAATTCAGTAGCGTTTAGGACTGCAAGCATACACGAGGTGCTGCGAAGAGGCCTTGCAGCCTCTGCATGCATTTGCAAATGCGTGCTAACTAAACCCCTGTTTTTAATGCAGACTGTTGGACAGTTTAATCTAGTTGGTCAGCAGACTGATTGGTGAGTCAAGCTATGGAATGTTCTGTTTTTGTCTTTTATGGACTTTAAATGATGACAGGTGTGTACTTACTCCTATTTAACATGCGTTTGAATTTGATTGCTTAATTCTGAACACAGCTACATCCCCAGTTATAAGAGGGTGTGCACACTTATGTAACCACATTATTTTTTTTTATTTTTTTTTACTTTATCTTTGTCTCATTTTCTTTAAATCACAGAAACCTGACATTTTAACAGGGGTGTGTAGACTTTTTTTACATCCACTGTATGTAGCACCCTCTACATAGGGAGGTGCTAGATTAGGATTCTTTTTGTGAGAGTAGGTAAATTTAGCAGCTGGTGACTCACAGGCAGTGTCAGTGAGACCTCCCTCTTTCTTCTAGAAGATTCTAGAAGGAGAGGAGAGGTGGAGTTGCCAGGGGTGTTCTAAGAAGCCCTGATCAACCAACCTGGATTGGCAAGGGACAGGCCTCCTTAAATACCTAGAGTCAGCCCAGCTGGTGAGGAGTTGTCAGGTGGAAGAACTGGAGATGGAGAACTAGGCTGTCGGGCCTTTGAGGGAGCTCCACACTCGGGGGAGAGGTGACCTTGGGCCTGGGCTTTAGTACAGGACAGAGCCTTTCAGGAAAGCATGAAGGTTCTGCTAGTATTGCAGAGCAAGTCTTCAGGAGGGAACCACCGGTTGCTGCCAGGAGGGCTGGTGAGTGACACGTGCAGTCAGAAGGACTGGGGAGGCACACCTGAGAGGACTGGGAGCATGCAGTCAGAGATGGAAAAAATCAATGGATGGTGCCGCGCTCCTGAGCTGATGTCAGTACAAAAATCGCATAGATAATAAAAGTATGCGAATTAAAGTGACTGCGTGCAACTAAGGCTAAAACATCAGTGTAAACAAATAAATAAATATAATACAGTGACTAAAATAAAACTGTAACGCATCAATCGATTATTATATAAAAGATGAGCATAAATATATATATATATGTATATAGTGACTGTTGTGCAAAATACAGTGATATAAAGCAAACTGTGGCGCATCAATAAATTGTTATGCAAAAGACGAGTATAAATAAATAAAATGACTATTGTGCAAAATACACTAAATCGCTGTGTCGCTACAGACAGTTGCAGACCAGCGAAAACAATACAATAGTGATAAAGTGATGACCAGTGGCTCAGGTTATAACAGCAACCATTAAGTAAAAGCAATAATGAATAAAGGGAATGGTAGCAGCCAATACAGGTAATAGTGAATAAAATAATTAAGGTAGCAGCAAATGCAGGTGATAGTACTAATGGTAGCAGCAAATACAGGTGATAGTACTAATGGTAGCAGCAAATGCAGGTGATAGTACTAATGGTAGCAGCAGATGCAGGTGATAGTACTAATGGTAGCAGCAAATGCAGGTGATAGTACTAATGGTAGCAGCAAATACAGGTGATAGTAATTATGGTAGCAGCAAATACAGGTGAAAGTGAGTACAATAGAATAATTAGAATAATAAGATCAACACTTAAAACGTCAAAAGCAATACATGTAACAGCTCATATAGCATGTAGCTCTATGTGCAGGTGGTTGCAGATGTGATCCGATCAGGGGTACACAGTGGGGCAAAGTGCCAGGTGGGGGTAGATGGTGATGAATTGGCTTGCACAGGGTGATGACAGTGCTGTAATCTTCAGTGCTAACGACACCCGTAGGTGTCCTAACTAATTACCTTACTGCTGCAAGGTAAGCAGCATGTGTGCAGATACCAAGGAGGTGGTCTCTCAGGGGGTTGGTACTCTGGGGTCTCTCAGGGGAATGTTGCTCTGGGGTCTCCTATCCGGTAATCCTCTCTTATCCAAGGTGTATGGAGCCTATGGGATGGTGGGTCTGGATACTTCCTTGTGTTCAGAACCAGGTACCGCTCGGAGCTACTTTTACTTTATATATTCATGTCTTAAACAATGCAATAATCTGTATATGACGGCAGACTCTCTCTGTGATGTGCTCCGTAGTCCAGGGGAGCGTCGCTGTCCCCCGATAATCGCAAGTCACAAGTCCAACTTGTGTGTTGTCACTGCGATTATCAGGGGACAGCGCCGCTCCCCGGGACTACGGAGCACATCACAGAGAGAGTCTGCCGCTTTACAATATGAGGGCAGACATTACAATACAAATCAATACAGGAGGGATTAGAGGGCCCTGCTCGTTAGAGCTTACAATTATGATTTAGTGTATTTTGCACAATAGTCACTTTATTTATTTATACTCGTCTTTTGCATAATAATTTATTGATGCGCCACAGTTTGCTTTATATCACTGTATTTTGCACAACAGTCACTCTCGGTGTTCGCTGCACCTTACACATTTCCACACTAATTTCTCCATATCAGCGCGGGAATACCATATCTCTATCTTAATGCAGTCAGAGATGGGTGCAGAGCCAGTAGTAAGGACTGTAATGTCATGGGCAGTGGAGTCGGGCAGCTGCAGCCAAGAGGGCTGGCAGGGTCTGAAGTGGGTGGACTAGGAGAAGTAGTCCACCGGTATGACCGCTAGCACTAAAGTCTTTTCATTTCTTGCTACACCACCGCGGTCCCTGACTGCAAAAGTACCGTATTTATCGGCATATACACGCACAGGCGTATAACACGCACCTTCAATTTAGGAGGGAAATTTCAGGAAAAAAAAAATCTAATTTTAAATAAAGAACTTACAAATAAGGGTCAGTGCCCATCAATGCAGCCTCACCACTGCCATCAATGCAGCTTGATCAATGCCCATCTACAGCCTCACAATTGCCCATCAATGCAGCCTGATCAATGCCCATCTACAGCCTCACAAATACCCATCAATGCAGCTTGATCAATGCCCATCTAGATCCTCACCTCAGATTACTGCTGCCTCGAAGGGGACAGGGAGGGGGGCAGGACAAGCGGCATCAGATTACATACAGCGAGAATATCCTGTTTACTCGTCGGCCTCTTTAATGCAAAGTCCCGCCTTCTGGACCGGCTTCTGTGATAGACAGAACAGTGGTCCAATCCTGGCCCAGGAGATGGGACTTCCCATTACAGAGGCCGCTGAGTAAACAGGAGATTCTCGCTGTATGTAATCTGACGGCGCTTGTTCCGCCCCCTCCCCGTTCCCTCCTAGGCAGCCCAAATTGCAGCATCGGCGTATAACACGCACACACTATTTGCACCCAATTTTCAAGGTGAAAAAGTGAGTGTTATAAGCCAATAAATACAGTAATTGCTAAGGCCTGGCTGAGCCAGTGTCAGGCCTAACTTTAAATGTGCAAGCTGCTCCTGGGAGTTAAGAGTTGTGCAGGAGGAAGGAAGAGGAATAGTCTGCAAGCAAGGAAAGTGCTGGAGGAGACTGATGTGGTAACTTGTACAGAGAAGTGTACATAGCTGTCCTAATTGATTGATATACAATCCGCCAATTAATTGATATACAATCTACAAATTGATAGACAACTCACCGGACATCCCATATTTGCCCTACCCCATCCAAGTTAAATTCCCTCAATAAACAAAAACAATGCTGGGCTGGGCTGGGCAGGGTGACAGGTGGACCACTACACTCAGCAGCTCCTACGGGGCACTGCTACATGTATATTGCAGCTTACCAGTCCTTACATGTGGTAGTTGCATTAGCCCTGCATAGGCCCTGGGCCACCTACTCTGGATACAAGCATGTCTGTATTTCATGTCTTCGTGGACTGACGGGACTCAACCACATGCGTCAATCCAGTTCGACCAGACTTTGTCAAACTTTGCCTTGGCAGTTCCTGCTCTCGTACATGATCTTGTACAGTGATAGCCAGAGGCGTAACTAGAACCTTCAGGGCCCCGGTGCAAGAAACCATGAAGGGCCCCCCCCTGACCCCCGGGGCGACCCAGCCCCATATTTTAAGGGGCCCATGTGTCACCCCTGTACACCTGGATAGGAAGAGCGGCGGTGACGGCATATAGAGGACCCAATCCCCTCCATTTTCTTCCTGCAGTCATGACTTCAGGAGGAAAATGGAGGGTATTGGTTCCTCTATATGCCGCCCGCTACCCCTCCTATCCAGGTGTACAGGGGTGACACATACAGGGGTGACACATGGGCCCCCTGAAGCATGGGGCTGGGATGAGTGGCAATGAGCGGTGGTGGCAAGCAGAAGATCTCCTAGATCACTGGCAGTGATGAAGGTTGAGGGGGATGGGATCAGTGGTGGGGGTTGGTGGGATTAGTGGCGGTGATGGGATCAGTGGTGGCGGTGATGGTGGTGGGATCAGTGGCAGTGATGGGATCAGTGGTGGCGGTGATGGGATCAGTGGTGGCGGTGATGGTGGTGGGATCAGTGGCGATGGTGGTGGGGGGGGGGGTGGGAGCAGTGGCAGTGGTGGTGCTATCCTCCCCCACCACCACCTCTGCCTCATACTGATCTCATCCCACCACCACAGATCTCATCCCTATCCCATGGGGGGATAAGGATAAGATCTGTGGTAGTGACGGGGGTCAGTAAGAGGCAGAGGTTAGGATCAGTTGCACTATTTTATCACTTACTTTTTCAGTCGCTCCATACCTCCAGGGATGCTCCTGTGATATGGGATCTACTGCACAGGGGAGAGCTGCATTGGTGTCAGCCGGTAAGCTGACTTTCCTTTCCAGCGTCTGCCCCTGAACAGCGGAGGACGTGATCTGCCCCTGAACAGCGGAGGACGTGAGGACGGGCCCCTGGACACCGGAGGATGTGAGGGTTTGCCCCAGGCGGGGGTGAACGTGCGTGCGGGCCCCCGGCGGGGGAGGACGTGAGGGCGGGCCCCTGGACAGCGCAGGACATGCGGGCTGGTCCCCGGCGGGGGAGAACATGCTTGCGGGTCCCCGGCGGGGGAGAACGTGCTTGCGGGTCCCCGGCGGGGGAGAACATGCTTGCGGGTCCCCGGCGGGGGAGAACATGCTTGCGGGTCCCCGGCGGGAGAGAACGTGCGGGCGGGTCCCCGGCGTGCTTGCGGGTCCCCGGCGGGGGAGAACGTGCTTGCGGGTCCCCGGCGGGGGAGAACGTGCTTGCGGGTCCCCGGCGGGGGAGAACGTGCTTGCGGGTCCCCGGCGGGGGAGAACGTGCTTGCGGGTCCCCGGCGGGGGAGAACGTGCGGGCGGGTCCCCGGCGGGGGAGAACGTGCTTGCGGGTCCTCGGCGGGGGAGAACGTGCGGGCGGGTCCCCGGTGGGAGATAACGTGCGGGCGGGCCAGTGGGCCCCCCCACAGTGACGAAACTTCAGGGCCCAGTCGCAACTGCGACTGATGCGACCCTGGTAGTTCCGCCACTGGTGATAGCACCTTATTAATCTTGTTTCGCCAAGAGCTCCTCAAAGGAAGCTCCTTCCCCTTTAGCAAGATTTTTGTCCTGGCAGAGAATAGGGCGAAAGTGATGCATAGTTTGGTAGATCTGTCCCCCTCAATGTCCTCCAGATAGCTCAATAGTAGGATCAAACGATCCGTCTGTATGTCATTCCACATATCTCCGTTAAAGTGTCCACCACCGTCTGCCAGTAGGGAGGGAGTTTGGGACCAAACCATATGAAAAGAATGGCCCTGGTTCAAGCAGGCATCTTGTACACAGCGGGCTGAGAGTGGGATAGATACCAGCTAGTCTCTGCGCGGTGTAATATGCCCTATGTCAAAACTTTAACTGAACAAAACGATCTCTGGTGGAAATCATAGAGGGCATAAAGGAAAAGACACAGTCCTCCCATTCTTCCTCCCCCAGGTATGGGATGTCACCCACCACAGATTTAACTCTATAAATGCCACACTACTGCAGTGGTTGTGGTGCTGCCTCAGGGATCTGTAGTAGCTGCATTTGGCGGCGGCAACACCTGCCAAAAGTGACATGCTGTTTACTGTTTGCCACAGTTGAGTCATGTGTAAAACCAGGACCAGCTGCATGTTAGTGTTCAGGCAGGTGGTCGGGGAAGCGATAAAACTATGGCTGAACCACCTGGTTTTACTGCCCCCACACACACTACCACCCCCACCCGGCTGCATGTGTAAACAAAGCTTTAGCCTTCTTTGTTCAGCCTGCTTGTTGTATGTTTCATCATTATTTTGATGGCAAAATGCATATTTGACCAATTTTTTGAACAGGCAGCCTATTACTATTATTAGGATGTGAAGAAAACTGATTTTATACATCTGAAACGGCGTCTGTATTGTAAACAGTGTAGCAGTTATAATTGCAGTGACAAGGTCAGTTTGCATTCTGTTGTTCTGAGACTCGAAGACGCAGATGGACCGAGTTATACATACAACGCTATAAATATTCTATGTGATCAATCTTACTTTTACCATACAAAGACTACAACACATCTGCAACTCATAAAGAAATTCTTACACTGTCACGTATCATTTGCTGCGAGTGTTTGGCCACTAATATATGATGTGCTTGAATATGAACAGTCTTGGAAATTTTCACTCTTTTTTTTTTTTTTTAATTAAATGTGAAGTCACAACAATAGTGAATCTCAATGTACCATGGAAAAATGTGACAGCCAGCAATTTTTGTTTTTTTAACTTTCTTTTTTGAGGCATAGATTTATGGAATAGGTTACAAAACAAGGCCTATTGGGCATTTACAGCAGCCAGCAATTATTTAAAGGACAGTAGCTGCTTGCATCTAATAGTGGGGCTGTCAAATGTTAGAAGCACACTGGATTTCTGCATGATCAACAGGTATTTTGTAAGCACTTTAAAGAGATCAAACGTTTTGCAGCTAAATATACTATAAATGTTTTATTCATTCTTATGAGGAATGTGTGGGAGTGGGGAGCCTTCCTGGCCATCAGAATAGATTGATTACTGCTAACACACGCTCGGAAATTCGGCCAGCAAAAGGCCGAGAGCTTTTGGTCAGAAAATGCGACCGTGTGTATGCTCCATCGGACTTTTGCTGCCCGAATTCCCGCCAGCAAAAGATTGAGAGCGTGTTTCTGACCGAAAAATTGAAATCAGAAATTCCGATTGTCTGTACCAATTCCGACGTGCAAAATTCCTACGCATGCTCGAAAAACAATTTGACGCATGCTCGGAAGCATTGAACTTAATTTTCTTGGCTTGTAAGTAGTGTTGTACGTCACTGCATTCTTGACGGTCGAAAGTTCAGCAAACTTTTGTGTGACTGTGTGTATGCAAGCCAAGCTTGAGCGGAATTCCGTCGGGAAAAACCATCCAAGATTTTTCCGACGGAAAATCCACTCGTGTCGTATGTAAGGCTACATTCACATGGAGTGATTCATAAGTACATTCATGAGTGATTTTCACGAGCAGCCACCCCTGTGTGAATGTGTCCTAATAGAGCTGTGCTTCTACATAGTACTTTTAGTGGGCCTTAAGGACTGGAGGAGAGCACCATCGCACACATCCAAGTGATAGAGAATCTCCCCACTGAACATATAGACACAAGCAGCATGTGCTCACTAATACCTAGAAGTAACAGGGAAGCAAGGGGTAGGAACCGCTACATTACCCATCAGTAAAATGGACCTTGCAGTAAAATGCCTGGGCCCCCTCCTCCTTTATAAATCAACCACTGTTAGTAGACATAAAACAAGTATAAACCCTTACTTTTTTCTTTACAGGTATGTTTTACACCTACTAATAGTACGTGAAGAGGGATAGGGCCCAGAAAATGTAAGCAGACCTTACATTTTACTGCAAGGTCTGCTTTAAGTTAAAGGAGGCGCTCCAGGCTCCTGCAGAAAAAAAAAAAGTCAGCAGCTGCACATGCTGTAGCTGCTGGCTTTTAATCATAGGACACTTAGGCCCCTTTCACACGGGGCGTTTTTCATGCGTTACAACGCTAAAAATAGCGCCTGTTCACCGCCTGAAAAAATCCAGCCCCTTTAACTCCAGTGTGAAAGACGGCGGGCTAACTCCAGTGTGAAAGTCCTGCTAGCAGCATCTTTGGAGCGGTATAGGAGCGGTGTGTTCACCGCTCCTATACTGCTCCTTCCCATTGATTTGAATGGGAAACCGCGGAAAAACGGCGGCGCTCTGCGGGGGTGTTTAACCCTTTTTCGGCAGCTCGCGGGGGGTAAAACCGCACCGCGAGCGGCCGAAAACCGCGGTTAAAACGACGGTAAAGCAGCGCTAAATATAGCGCTGCTTTACCGTCACCGCGGCTCCCCGCCCCAGTGTGAAAGGGGCCTTACCTGTCCAGGAATACTGCGTTGTCTTCACCCAAGCCAATTTTTTAATCACTGCGCTTTCTAATTTGGCCGGCTGTGGAGGAAGGAGGAGGGGGGCCGAACTTCCGGCTAAATTTACCGCGGCAAACTCAGCTGAAAGTGGGAGAGGGTACCTGTCAAAACCAGGTTCCCGCTCCCCCACACCCCTCCCAAAAGGTGCCAAATGAGGAGGCAGATAAGTGGAGCTTCCACTTTCAAAGAAAGTATTTTTGTCTTTGTTTCAAGAAAAAAACACAAAGTACACATCTGTTATACAAGTACTTGTAGAAAGAAAATGAATCTCACATTCACACCTTTTGCATATTTTGTTGCGTATTTGGTACATTTCACTACACGCCACAATGCTCAACATCAAAATCCCATTCTTTTCTAATGTGGCTGTTCACGTGTCTATTCTCAGTTGCTTGAAGCTGAAAATGGTATATGTGCTTTTTCTTTTGCAATGTTGAGTTTTTTTTTTTTTACCCTATTTTTTTTTTGGGGGGGGGGGGTACTTAGTTTCAGAAGGTACCCACTCACACTTCTACTACTCTGACCGCCTAGGCTATTGGCGCAGAAGTTCTAGCCCTTCTGCCTCCCCCGGTCCACCAACACCTGCAATTTTCTTTGACACATTACAGGTCCCAGGGAGCTGCGGGGACATTCATAAAGTGCATAGTGAGAAGCCACAGCTGGCTAGTCGAAAACTGGCAAAGAACCGGCCTGTATGAGGACAGCGCTGAATCTCTAGAATTTATTTATTTTTGTTAAGACTGACAATCCCCTTTAAGACGATTCTTAATGTTCTTAGTTAGGACTAACTGATTTTTAAGCATGTGTCGGTAATTTTACCAAAACTGGGGAAAGTGCTTGCTTGAATTAGGTGCAGGTCGTTCTAAAGGAAACTGCAGCCAGAAAAGTGATGTTTAAGTGATTGTAAAGGCAAAGATGTTTTTTTTTTTTTTTTTTTTAAATAACAAACATGTCATACTTACCTGCTCTGTGTAATGGTTTTGCACAGAGCAGCTCCGAGCCTTCTCTTCTCGGGTACCTTGCCAGCACTCCTGGACCCTCCCCCTTGCCGTGTGCACCCATACCAAGCTGCTTGCTATGGAAGCAATTGTGCATGCTCAATCCCGAGCCCTGCACCCTCCTCATTAGCTGTGATGGACAGCAGCAGGTGCCAATGGCTTCTGCTCTCATGCACATCGCTGGAACGAGATCGGGCTCAAGTAAATATTTAGGGGTGGGGGCATGGGGGGAGGTGCTTGCAGAAGTTATTTTTTGTAACCCTAATGCATTAAAGGAGAAGTCCAGCCTAAGCTTGTTTGGCTTGGGTTCTCCTATGGGTCACAGGAGTGCAATTAGTTTTGCACTCCTGTGACCCGTTTTCAGCAGATTGCGGTCTGAAGTCCGCTCTCTGCTGACATCACAGGAATCAGTCCAGGCACCACGACAATGGAAGTCGTGATCTGCCAGGGGGACTGACACCCGTCTCTGCCTCTCAGCAAGCCGCTGAGAGCCTGAGATGGCCACTCCCCGCCCCTCCATAGCTCAGCGCTCTAGTGAGCGCAGAAAGACAGAGCGGAGAGATGCTGATTGACAGAGTCAGCAGCTCTCTGCTCGGGGAGGTGAGAGAACCGAGCCATCGGCGATGTTTGACCGCGCGTTTCTCAGTGTACAGGCGCCGATGTACGAACCGATGCTGCATCCATCTAGGTAAGTATATTGGGGTACAAACCCCAAACCCATACTTCAAAAATCTTTCTGCCTTCAGAACCACTTTAATGCTTTATTGCAGGGGTCTCCTAACTTTCTAAACAAAGGGCAAGTTTACTTTGAGGGGGCCGGAATGTGGCCAGTGTAAGTAGAAAATGCACTGGCATCAATGGGAGTAAACAATGCCCCATCATTGGCATTGGTGGGAAGAATACTGTCCCATCCTTGGTGTCAGTGGAAGGAATAGTGCCCCTTCATTGGTGTCAGTGAAGGGACAAGTGTTCCATAACTGGTGTCAGTGAGAGGAATAGTGCCCCAAGGGCCAAATAAAAGCAAACAGTTTGGAGACCACTGCTTTATTGAATTCCCCAGATGGAACAACATCCATAGCTCAAGAGCTCAGAGAGCAGAAGGTAACACTACACCGAAGGAAGAAGATACAGGAAAACAACTACATATGATGTCACAGGGTATACTGCTTTCCATTCGACCAAACAAAAACGCCTAAGCTTACATACACGTGCCAAAATGTTTGCAAAACACGCAACCATGTGTCCAAAAAAACATGTTAAAAAAACCTTCAAAATCTCCTGGAAAAACACCCAGCTACTTGATTTTGGATTTAATTTCACAGTGATCTGTATTTTCCTTCTTTCTGTGTGATAAAACATTAACCCGAGCAAAGACATAAAACCTGTTCTGATGTAGCTAGCGTAAACAAGTATTTGTAACAATAGTTAACTGGCCCATGACTGGGGAGGGTGCAGCTCCGACGTTTACAAGTCATCTTTGTGTATGCAGATACCAGGGCTCTTGAAATTACTAGAAAGTCCTGTCTGTTTCTTTTTCTGTCTGTTTTGTTCTTCATTCCTCTGGAACACTCTGTTCCCATTTGCTCATAATTAAAGAACTTTATTCAGCAGCGCTCAGTCTTCCCACAGGTCAGGCCCTCCCCCTTACTGCACTCCTCTGTAAACACATGTAGAAGGAAACTTCAGGAAACTGCTGGCTTTCTCTCAGTTATACTGGAGTATAAGCTGACCCGAATATAAGCTGAGGCACCTAATTTTACCACAAAAATCTGGGAAAACGTATTGACCAGTGGCGGCTGGTGCTCAAAATTTTTGGGGGGGCGCAAATAAACTGAAAAATTCAGAAAAAAAAAGCCCATCAAATGCAGCCACTGTACCAAACGCAGCCACTGTGCCCATTAAAACGCAGCCACTGTGCCCATTAAAACGCAGCCACTTTGCCCATCAAAACGCAGCCACTGTGCCCATCAAAACGTAGCCACTTTGCCCATCAAAACGCAGCCCTTCGGTTTGCTAACATCAGTGCTGAGTGACAAGGAACGCACAGCGTTGCGCCCGCTTGTCACCTTTTTGGACGCCTACGGCGCTAATCAGGTGTTTCCAAAAAACACCCCCACCGGTGTAATTCAGGCGCCCGGTGACCG
This sequence comes from Lithobates sylvaticus, assembly GCA_028564925.1. Lineage (NCBI taxonomy): Eukaryota > Metazoa > Chordata > Amphibia > Anura > Ranidae > Lithobates > Lithobates sylvaticus. The sequence goes on along the minus strand of CM053036.1, from coordinate 121,277,422 downwards.
AAAAGGGGCCAGACACCTGAATAGGGGGTGTCAGCAGCGACCATAGATAGATAGATGTAATGCATGAATCTATCTATGGTATATAGAGAGTGACAGGAGAGGGGGGGCGGCGCTCCTGCGCCCTTTATAGACGCACCTCCCCTGGTATTGACTCAAGTATAAGCCTAGGGTGAGAAATGCGCAGCTACAATGCCCATTTGCAGCCTCACTGTGCCCATTTGCATGCCTTACTGTGCCCATTTGCAGCCATAGGTCCCCCGCACTTCAAACTTTCTTAGTTAAGGGTTCCTAGATGCCCCCTACCTGCAGCCAAATTTGGGGTCTCTGAACCCCAAGGGTTCCAAAATGACATTGCTGCAGATGGACACAATTGACTGACTTTGGGGCCACTTAGTGCTAGGAACCCCATGGATGTGTTGTAGGGTTCCACTGTGTTTGCACACCAAATTTGGGGCTCCTAGCACAAAGTGGCCCCGAAATACGGGGCCCCAAAGTCAGTTTGGAAAATGTCATTTTCTGCTGCAGAAAAGTGCTTGACTCCGTATAAGCTGAGGGGGGCATTTTCAGCACACAAAAAATGTGCAGAAAAACTCGGCTTATACTTGAGTATATACGGTAATTGTATGTGCTGTACCTTATTTGTTTTTTTAATATCTGATACATTAGATGGCTAGGTATGTGTTTCATAATACCTACCTATGCATAGAAGAAATCACTGTACACTGCATTTTTTTTATCTCTAAGGGTTTGTTTACACAAGCATTGTCCTCTAAAGGTTAATTTGCTGAGGACTGCTTTTCAGAGGGTGATATTTTGCCTCCTCACCGCATGCTTTAACCCCTAAAAGCCTGTACCACCCTGCTGCAACTGTGTCCATTACACGTGGTCATAGCTCCCAACTGTCCCTGATTTCGAAGGACTGCCCCTGATTTGGAGCAATGTCCCTCTTTCCTCCTCATTTGTCCCTCATTTTGGTCTGATCCATATAGATGTACTTTGCATTTTTCAAAAAATGTTCCCCAGTGCTAAACCCTTCATCCAATTTCTAAATTGCTGCATTTGTACATTTTAAAAGCCAATATAAAGGAATATTAGTGGTAAAAAAAAGCACTTGTGGATTTAATTAACCTTTTTTTGTGGTTAACCCTCCTTTAAGGGGGTGTGGCACGGGGCATGTCCTATGCCTACATACGTTTGTTAGTAGATGTCTCCCATTCCTATCTCAAAATGTTGGGAGGCATGCACGTTGTTACAGTGCAAGCCCATTCACTTGACTGGGTCCTCTTCAGCAGACAGTACTGCCCACCAGTATACCCTTGTATGGCTGCCTTCGCAGCTTGGGGGGGGGGGGTGAGCTATGTTTTTACCACCCCCCAACTGCCAATGTATACTAAGGCAATCCATAGATGAGTCAGGTTTTTCATTCAGTCAGTGAGTTGAATGTAAAAAAAAACTGAGTTGATTCAGCATTCCACACGCACCATGGAGATGAGGGGAGACTCCCCTGACTCCCCAGAATACATTGATCTATGTTGCTGGCTATAGCCTGCAGCACTGATCTAATGGGAAAAATCCAACAGAGTGGTTGTACGTAAGTCAACCAGTGGATCGACTTCTGTAAAACCTGTACAGAAGTTGATCGGTAGACCAACTTCTGTACAACCTTACTACCCATACAGAGATTGACATTTGGCTGGTTCAGCAGGCACAGGCTGAATTTCAATCCATGTATGGCCGGCTTAAGCCTAATCCTAAAGATATATGCATGTACATTTTATGATGCCAGAAAAATATTGCTTTTACTAAAGGTTTTTATTGTATATAGTTATGTATCTAGGTGGAAAAAATACACAAGTCCATCTAGTGCAATTGTACTGTCCCCCCACTACATTGTAAAGCACTGGGCAAGAGCATGTGCACTTGACGCTGTTAGCAAGTCACACTCCTTTATCAACAGATTTGATCTGTTGATAAAGGAGCGCGACTTGCTAACAGCATCAAGTGCGCATGCTCTCGAAACGCCTCCAGCTTTGATGACGTCATCTGTCCACAGCCAGCCGTCCATTGTGTTCCATGCCTCGTTCTGAGGCCGCTTCCCGGAGCCTGCGTTCCGCGTCAGTCGGAAGATTCCATTGCTGTCATCCCGGAACTCAAAGGGCTTAGGATTTGGATATACGTCTCTGTGATACTAATACCATGCCTAATTTACCTCTACCAAATGTGAGTTGAGCCATATATTAATAATTAAAGCGTTTGTTTCAAACTACTGCACCTAGAGGCGCCTCTCTACTTGTTTTTTTTGTTGCAGTTGTGGAACTTTGGTTTCTACCCGATCATGATGGCAGCCCTGCTTATATTTTTTGGACGCTTTTTCACTCCTGTCATCATTCCCTAATGGACTTTTTTAGCCTGTATATATTATATGGACTGATTAGATTCCATTTTAGTATTTGTTTCTAGCAGATTTGTATCTGAATGCGTATGACCTCGATTGCGCCTACACTTGTCATATATGCTATATATATCCTGTATAAAGAGGTATTGGTATTTCCGCGCTAATATGGGGTGGGCAAATGAATAAAAGGAGTGGTTTGCAGCAACACCGAAAGGTCAAACAGTACCCAGGAAAGAATGTAATAAATCAAATTATAGTGTTGCGCTCCCAGAGACTATACCAAACAGTTGGACTAAATGTTAATGGTATACAGCATAGAGAAACAATA
>CM053036.1:121238715-121274201 GCA_028564925.1 Lithobates sylvaticus | reverse complement strand
AGTTCTGTAATCATCTTTATGGAATTTTTACTAAGACAGTCGTTCAATATCTGCACCAAACACTGCTCACCTAGCCACTTTCACGTGTGATTAGAAAAGGATGTCAAACTTGAATGAGGAATTCTGTCCAAAACCCAGAACAGGCAGAACATGTAACAGGTGGACTGAAGATGGATCGTGCTTGTTGTGGTATTTACAGAATTACAGAATTTTTCTCTTGACTTAACCCCTTTGTGCCTGCAAACTGTAGCTTGCATGATGCTCTATGCCGATGAAACCCCAGTCTATGTTCCAATTTTTGAAAGAGCCCATTCTGTGCTTGCACTGTTACTGACAGCAACGCAGGCACACTAGCGATCAGGAATCAATTGGCTTCATTTTTAGTGATGTGATCACCATATCAGCTTTGACATAATGATTGCATGGCTTTGTTTGTAAACAGCTGATTGTGAAAGCTGCCAGCATATTTCTCTGTGTATGCACTCACTGTGCACATAGAAATGCTTTTCGTAGCCTCCCTCGCGGTATGATTATGTCAGATTTTTGCGTCTCAAAGCGGTACAATTATTTTGCATAGAAATTTGGCGTTTTTATATTGTAGGCCTGTAATTCTTAGCAAAACGAACTTAAATCTGTCCACCAAGAGTCTATTTGATATCACGGGTATGATGAAGTTTGAAACACAAAATCATAAATTATAATATAATAAATAAATATTAATAATTATAAAAAATAATAATAAAATACATTTCCCCACGATTCACTATCACTCAATTCTGCAAGTGATTCTAATTTACTAACTAAACCAAATGTTTGGTATACAGCTGGTCTAACCGTACATCCAGACCAATGGGCAAGAAAACAAGAGACAGGAGGAGCAGTCCCTTGTACTAACATGGGTAGTGGCCCCCTTCAACGCATGCCTACATCAACCATCTATTCAAACAAAACGGTATACTCATAATGCAATATACAAGAAGTCCTGTTAATAAGGGTACAATAGTAAAACAGTTCAGTTTGCAGTGTCTTCGCTAGATGTAGTATGTCACTGAAGGTATTCAAGGTATGTAGTCGGTTTACCAAGCTCTAAGGGAAAACGATAAACGATAAAGGTGGGTACTCTTACCAGAGCTGATGGACTCACCCCTCTCGGAGTGAGTCGACAGGGCTTGTACCGGATCCACCGGATGGATAATGGATGTGTTGCGGTCTGCTGAATCTCACTGGACCGTTCCTCCAGGTATCAATGCAGTCGCTTACCTGCAGTTTGATTGAAGTGCCCGGTTTAAAAAATAAGCAGTGGCAAGACTTCTATGGGAGGTCCTTATCCACAGCAGCTCAGGTAGAGAAGGAAACAGAGAAAGAGAAGCAACTCCTCATAGTGTGAAACCAATTTCCCAATTGGCATTTATTGGATAAAAAAGTTTAAAAACATTTGCGCAAAAAGATTAAAATGTGGCTTCGGTAGACATCCAACCCTACATGTTTCGCCTGCTGAAGGCTTCAACTGGGGTATACCTTGAATACCTCCAACCCTACATGTTTCGCCTGCTGAAGGCTTCAACTGGGGTATACCCCAGTTGAAGCCTTCAGCAGGCGAAACATGTAGGGTTGGATGTCTACCGAAGCCACATTTTAATCTTTTTGCGCAAATGTTTTTAAACTTTTTTATCCAATAAATGCCAATTGGGAAATTGGTTTCACACTATGAGGAGTTGCTTCTCTTTCTCTGTTTCCTTCTCTACCTGAGCTGCTGTGGATAAGGACCTCCCATAGAAGTTTTGCCACTGCTTATTTTTTAAACCGGGCACTTCAATCAAACTGCAGGTAAGCGACTGCATTGATACCTGGAGGAACGGTCCAGTGAGATTCAGCAGACCGCAACACATCCATTATCTATCCGGTGGATCCGGTACAAGCCCTGTCGACTCACTCCGAGAGGGGTGAGTCCATCAGCTCTGGTAAGAGTACCCACCTTTATCGTTTATCGTTTTCCCTTAGAGCTTGGTAAACCGACTACATACCTTGAATACCTTCAGTGACATACTACATCTAGCGAAGACACTGCAAACTGAACTGTTTTACTATTGTACCCTTATTAACAGGACTTCTTGTATATTGCATTATGAGTATACCGTTTTGTTTGAATAGATGGTTGATGTAGGCATGCGTTGAAGGGGGCCACTACCCATGTTAGTACAAGGGACTGCTCTTCCTGTCTCTTGTTTTCTTGCCCATTGGTCTGGATGTACGGTTAGACCAGCTGTATACCAAACATTTGGTTTAGTTAGGTTGTCTATGGTTTAGCAGTGTACGCCCTCATTCATGGAAGTGTATGTGACAATTGCTTAAGGGTCAGTACTACACCACCCCCTTTCCCACCTGTTACACCCCTACCACATCCCCCAGAAAGCTGTTGCCGTACTTCTCAACACACTAATAGCCTGTGTGACACAAGGCCGTGACTCCTGAAGGAGACCGAGTAGTGGCCTGCTTCGACCCGGGGTTGATTTGTCCTCTGTCCACAGGTGATTGGGGTTTAAATTCCCAGCACCCACCCCCCCCTCCTTTCTCATATGATTTAATTTTCACATTTAGTATTGTTGTTTTATTCACATTTTATTACCTAACGAAATTTTCAATCACTTGAACTTTTGTATATACCAGCGGAGCAATCCAGCTGGCACCTTCACTTACAAGGTTAACTATTATACTCCTGGCTCACAGCAGTTCCCATAGGCTGTTTTACTCCAGCGGGACCTCATGTGAAAATCAGGGACACTTGGTTATCTATTTCAGCGCTGCACTTGTGTATATTGATCTGTTTACAATTTATGTCTAATTGTTGTGCTAGCAGCTATTTTTTTCATGTAAGTTTGGCGCAATATTCCCCCACCACCTTCTGATTCTAATTTACTATCGCTGTTTTCTAGCTGGTCTAAAACCACTTTTGACGTAAAGGGACACTGTTTGGTTGCTATAGACAATCTCAAGTTTCCAGGCAGAAAGAACAGTATGTATCGTATAAAACTGTATGCAGTGCATTGGACAAAGCACTGGGGACAAAAGGATGTGAAATAATTTCATATAGTAATGTAATCTGTAAGATTACAATGTACTGTATGTATTATGATTTTTCACTTTTTTGAATTTGTCGCTAGGCTCCGCCCCCGGGCGTTGCGACGCTCGCATGGAACGGAGCCCCGCACAGAGAGGCTTCGGGCGGAGGACAGAGCCCACGGGCACAGCGGGGGACATTGCAGGATCCTGGGGACAAGGTAAGTATACCGAACCAGGATCCTGCAATGCAATCCCGAGTGTGGCTCGGGGTTACCGCTAATGGTGCTGAAATTTAACCCCGAGCCACACTCGGGAAAACCGTCAGGGGGTTAAATCGTTTAGCGTAAAGAGCACACCGTGGTCAGTTCACTAGCTATGTTGGGAACTCAGCCTGCTCTCCTCCAATGATTAGACTTGTCCTTGCACGACCCCCTCTGCATAGCTATTCACTGGGAAGATCAGTGTCCTGCTGCTTCTCCTTCCCCAGCTCTTATGCAGCTGAGAACAGAGGAAATGTGATCTTATAAAAATAGGGAAAAAAAGGTATTCATAATTTTATTAAAATTTTTTTTAATCTATACGCAAATGTTTTGCCTCATTTCTATTTCAAACTGAGTGGGTTGTTTTACAAGGTGATCATTTTACAACCACTTTAACCACTTCAATACCAGGCCAATTCTGACACTTCTCACATACATGTAAAAATCTACTTTTTTTTGCTAGAAAATTACTTAGAACCCCCAAACCCCTGCCTGAGGAATGGCGCCAAACTACAGTACTTAAAATTCTCCATAGGCAACGCTTTAAACAGGTTACCAATTTAGAGATACACAGGTGGTCTGGTGCTAGTAGTATTGCTCTCGCTCTGACATTTGTGACAATACCTCACAAGGGTGGTGCAATCACCCTTGAAATATGAATGCTGGACCTTATTTATGCCTTCGTATTTGCGCATAAGCATGAGGGGACATGGGCGCTTTAAAAAAAAAAAAAAAATGTCACATTGTCTCTCATTTTTTTTGTAATAACTTTATTGCTATCACAAGGGATGAACAACATCCCTTGTTGCAGCATGGGTCGTAACAGGTCCTCTTTATGGAGAGATCTTAGACCCCAGATCTCTCCTCTGGCCTCAAATGCAGCTGATTAGACACAGATCAAGCTGATCGGCTGCTTTCCTGGCCACAAACGGCACCGAAATCGGAAGTGACGAAATCCTTGTTGCTTCCGGGTTCTGGGGCACATAGGGAGGAACAACATCAGTTCCTATCTCTCTGTTTAGTGCCGCTGTCTCCACCGGTCGTATCACTCCTGGGCTCCGTTATCGGACAACAGAGCCTGGGAAAGGCAGCGGCGGGAGGGGCCTTAGAGAGAATCACTGGCTGCAAGTTTTGATACTGGGATGATGCCTGCAGCTACAGACATCATCCTGGTATAACCACTTCAACCTAAAGACATCTATGGACGTCCTAACGTCTTGAAGTGGTTAAAGAAGATAATATAGTGTTTTTTTTTATGTCTTAAAAAAATGAATTAAAAATTAAATGGGTAGGTAAATTATTCACTGAGGTATTGTGGAGTTATTTGACACATACTGATACTGCTAAGCTGAACCGCACATCTAGGAATCAATGACCTCTGGTCATGAAAGGGTTAAAGGCACATCTTTTTACAACCCAAAAATTTCAGTTTTGGACAGATGCCAGCAAGTATCCATCAGCATAATTTTTCACTGGGGGACTCTGATGTTGAGATTGCCGCTTTTATTTTTCCAGATCTTTCCTCCTGCCTCTGTCAATACTAGGAGGTCTACAAGTAGGATATTCATGTATTTTCCATTAAAGAAAATGCAGTAGGAGAACTGAAACTGCATGGAGTAGACTGGATCACAGGCTCGCTCAGCTGATCTAAAAACTTGGTTATTCGGGGGTGGTCCATCATCATTTTTGTATGGCCCAACCAACATGCATTATATATATATATATATATATATATATATATATATATATATATATATATATATTATTTTTGGTGTCATTTTAAACAGGACAAATTCAATTTTATATTTTTATTTACAGTAACACCATTTTTTTTTTTTAACTGATCAAATTAGAAAAAAGGGCAGACACAATGCAAACATTTCCCAGAACACTTACCAGCTAGCCAGCAAAAAAAGAAGCTTTAGTTACATACCGTATATTTCCAAATATATGTGGAAGCCACTCTGCCGCCCCATGGTCCCTCATGTTGTCTTTAACTCTAATTTATGAGAGCCTCAGACTTGGAGTATATATAGCAATAAAGGCAGCCCACTCATCCTTAAAGGCGCAGGGACATACAAAAAGCCCAGCACAGCACAAAAACAACTGAAGGACTTTAGCTTGTCCCCATGCAAAATCTAGAAAGCAAAACAAAAATGGTGTCTGCTTAAAACAGTTTAAACTAGCTTTTTTTTTTTTTTTTTAAAGTACCGTACATATATTTGCAAATGTATACAACTACAGTAAAGCTCAGCAATGCAAATATGTTTTTGTTTTTTTTTGCTGGCTAGCTGACAAGTGTGCTGAGAAATGTTTGTATTATGTTTGAAAAGCCCTTTCCATGTGTACCTTAATTTAACGACTTGACCACTGGGCACTTAAACCCCCTTCCTAACCCAGACCAATTTTCAGCTTTCGGTGCTCTCACATTTTGAATGACAATTACTCAGGTCATGCAACATTGTACCCATATGAAATTTTTGTGTTTTTTTCACACAAATAGAGCTTTCTTTTGGTGATATTTAATCACCGCTGGTTTTTTTTTTTTTTTTTTGGGCTATAAATCAAAAAAGACAGAAAATTCGGTAAAAAAAAAATGTCTTTATTTCTGTTAAAATGTATTGGCAGAGTATTGCACAGTATTGGCAGAGTATTGCACAGTGTTGCAAAGTATGGGCAGAGTACTGTCACTGAGCAGCGCTGTGGGCACTACACATCCAGCCCACAGCGCTGCTGCAATCTCTCCCCCTCTCACTGTACCGATCGGTACAGAGAGGGAGGGAGGAACCGGCGCCATGACGTGACGCCGCTTTGTTTACAAGTGATCACTCCGTCATTTGATGGAGCGATCGCGTGGTAAACAGCCGCTATCGGCGGCTATTTACCGTGATCCGTGATGCGGTCACTGATGTTCCCGGGTGCGCGCAAGATTCTGGGAGATTCCCACGGATGTCCACCCAGAATAAGCAGACCGCGCTGTAGCCGTCTTTCGGCTATGGCCCGGACAGCAAGTGGTTAAAGAGCTAGTTTACAATTAATTGGAGCAGTTGCCATTTTTTGTAAAAAATATTTTGTCTATCGGTTTGCATAAAAAATAAAATAATTTTTGCTAGACAATACTAACCAAAAGCATTATTTGTCCTAAAAAAACTGCTGTTGAGAAGATTTACCCTCACTTCCTGTTGTATGTACACGACAAGAAAAATCTGATCTTCTCTAGGTGACCGCAATTAAAATACTTTTTGTATTACAGAGGGTAATGCCGCGTACACACGAGAGGACTTTTCGACAGCAAAGGTCAGACGGAAAAAATCAGTCGGACCGTTCGATCGTGTGTGGGCTATATCGGACTTTTGCTGTCAAAATCTGACAGACTTTAGAAATAGAACATGTCTTAAATTTTCCCGTCGGAACTCCGCTGGACCCAGTTCCTATCAAAAAATCTGCTCGTCTGTGTGCTAGTCCGACAGACAAACAACGACGCTAGGGCAGCTATTGGCTACTGGCTACGAACTTCCTTATTTTAGTCCAGTCGTACGTCATCACTTTCGAATCCGTCAGAATTTTGTGTGATTGTGTGTGGCCAAGTCCGTTCAGTCAAAAAGTTTGTCGGAACTCCCTCGAAAGTCCATCGGAAAGACCGTCGGACCTAGTCTGTCAAAGTCCGCTCGTGTGTACGCGGCATAAGAGTTGGAACATCTAACAGATTTTTGTTTGTCTGTTTCCTTTGGAAAGATTTGTTCACGTCCTATTCTGTCAGAGACAATAACCAAAAAAAAGAAGCAGTGCTAATCTTTCCCCCGCTCATCCCCTAAATCGTTTAACTGGAGTTTCACTTTAAGGCAGGGGTGTCAAACTGGTGGCCCTCCAGCTGTTACAGTCCCATCATGCCTCTACCTATGGGAGTCATGCTTGTAACTTTCAGCCCTTGCAATGCCTCATGGGACTTGTAGTTTCCGCAACAGCTTTGACACCTGTGCTTTAAGGGTTAAGTGGAAGTGAACCTAGTCCACAAATACTCACCTTCGCTCCAGCTGTTTGATGTCCACAATCTCCCTTGCCGGCACCAACCTCTTCGCCAGGTATTCTTCTGGGTTCAGGATCTTCAGCTGTCTTGATTGGCTGAGCCAGGATGATGTAACTCCCATGCATGTGTGCATGTGTGCAAAAGTTAGTTCTCCATGTCATCCGGTAGATGCTGGCATTGTAAAGAATCTTGAAAAAATGACGGTAATAATCCTTTGTTGCAGAAGAGATAATATTCTCTTCTGCAGTAACAAAAACAAATTCCTGCTCTCCCAGCTCACACTCTAACCATTTCATTGCATAGTAAAAAATCATTTAAATGCGGAGGATGAAGCTGGTCACATAACAGCTTTTGATTGCAAAGTGCAGTTATCATTTTAAGAATTTCAGTTTATATGATTTTGGTTTTAAACAAAACAAGAAGTGACAAAATGACCACTTTGTAATGTATGTGGCGATTGAACGACACTTCTACTGTATTGTATATAATCATTGTAATATCCATTAGGCTAATTTTATAAAAAGTGTCCCAGACTGCTGCCATCCAAACCATAATCTCCTTTGTCTGATTGCACAGGTTATTTGGCTACTTCAAACCTCTCCAGAGTATTGCTTAATGGGTGTTTGGTGAGAGATGACATCAAATATGTGATGCGTTTCTGCTCTCTAAAGTGGTTGTAAATTATTATTATACAGGATTTTTATAGCGCCGACAGTTTACGCAACGCTTTACAATTTGAGGGTAGACAGTACAACTACAATACACTTTTAATACAATAGGAATCAGAGAGCCCTGCTCGTTAGAGCTTACAACCTAAGAGAGAGGGTCAAGAGATGCAAGAGGTAATAACTGTGGGGGATGTACTGATGGAGAAAATAAATATATAGTTGTTAGGTTGGGGCCAGATAGGCTTCTCTGAAGAGATGTGTTTTCAGGGATCATCTGAAAGTGGACAAAGTAGGAGATAGTTGGACAAATTGGGGTAGAGTATTCCAGAGGATGGGGGAGGCTTGGAAGAAGTCCTGGAGGTGAGCATGGGATGAGGTGACAAGTTAGCTAGAGTGCAGGAGGTCTTGGGAGGAGCGGAGAGAACGATTTGGTTGGTATTTTGAGACCAGGTTAGTGATGTAGATGGGGTCCAAGTAATGCATGACTTTGTAGGTTATGGTTAGTATATTGAATTTAATTAGTTTGTTAAGTGACAGCCAGTGAAGTGATTGGCAAAGAGGGGTAGTAGACGCCAAGCGGTTTGTAAGGTGGGTGAGCCTGGCAGCAGCATTCATGATGGACTGAAGGGGGTGGATAGCCTATTTAAAGACTGAAGGTTTTTTACCTTCTTGCATTCTATGCATGAGGGTAAAAAACCTTCAGTGTGCAGCTCCCCCCTCAGCTCCCCCTTATACTTGCCTAAGCCCAATCTCTAACCAGTGATGTACACGAGACCTGAGTCTCTCCGGGTTTCTCCCTCCTGATTGGCTGAGATCCAGCAGCAGGAACCATTGGCTCCCACTGCTGTCAATCACAGCAAGTGAGGCAGGAGCTGGGGGCGGGGCTGTGCCATGCTCTCTGTGTCTTTTGGATGCAGAGAGCCGAGTCGGGAGCGGGCATGCAAGGGGGAGGGGCCCAGAGCACTGGCTGGGGGACCCGAGAAGAGGAGGATTGGGGCTGCTCTGTGTTTTTTTTTTTTTTTTTTTTGTTTAATACAATTTTCTCCTTTACAATGACTTTAATTCTAGTAAACGCAGTGAGATTATCGGACAAATGATTGTCTGTCTGTTTTTTTTTTTTTACATTCTAGTCTCCAAATAGAAAACGAAGAGATGACTAAAGTACAAATATTCTCATATGATAGAATAAAAATTTGGAAGTGATATAATGTATTGTATTTGTATTGTATTTTTGGACAAAAACTGTACAGTACTGATTAAACGAAAATCGTACGATCTGGCGTCGAACAAGAAAAGTTTTTTTGTTTGTCCCTTCGGATAATTTCAGAAGACAGCTGTGTAATAACAATCAGATTATCATACGATCGCTTCGAAAACCTGTATTTTTTGTACAATTTTCTGTGTACGGGGCTTTAGTGTTAGGGAGGCTTGAACAGGTATGGTCACTTATGTACAAGCCACTTCAGTACTGAAGAAACATAAGCTAAAGGAAGGAGACACATTTTTGATAATTTTTTGATAATTAAGAAACCACTCCCAATATGCCTTGTACACACCCTCGGACTTTCCCGCGGGAATGTCCGGCGGACAAACCGCCGGACCTTCCAGCGGGGCTTTGACGGACTTTACGAGCGTGTGACTTGCCCACACACGCCCGGACTTCTTCGGCGGACAATCCGCGGGAAAAAGTCCGCGGAGCTTTTGAAAATGAACGGACTTGCCCACACACGGAGCAAAGTCCGCTAGCCCCGTCACCTGGTATGGATTTAAAGGGAATCCCCACGCCGAAAAAACGGCGTGGGGGTCCCCCCCAAATCCATCTCAGACCCTTATCCGAGCACGCAGCCCGGCCGGCCAGGAAAGGGGTGGGGACGAGCGAGCGCCCCCCCCTCCTGAGCCGTACCAGGCCGCGTGCCCTCAACATGGGGGGTGCCCTGGGAAAAGGGGGGCCGTACGCCCCCCCCACCCCAAAGCACCTTGTCCCCATGTTGATGAGGACAAGGGCCTCTTCCCGACAACCCTGGCCGTTGGTTGTCGGGGTCTGCGGGCGGGGGCTTATCAGAATATGGGAGCCCTCTTTAATAAGGGGGCCCCCAGATCCCGGCCCCCCACCCTATGTGAATGAGTATGGGGTACGATGAACCCCTACCCATTCACCTAAGGTGTAATGTGTAAATAAAAAAAAAACACACAATTTTTTAAAAATATTTTATTGCACTGCTCCGGGGGTCTTCTTCCGTCTTGGGGGGGTCTTCTCGCCGGACTCCTCCACTATTTTACCTAGCTCTTTTACCGAGCAGAGGAGCCCAGCTACCTTCTTTGTCGTCGCCGCCGTCGTCTGGGGGTCTCGATCTGCCTTCGGGGGTCTTCCGGGGTCTCTTCTGTTCTTGCCACTGTCGTCGCTTTCTGCGCCGTCTTCTTCTTCTTCTTCGGCAAGAACGGAGGCGGATCGAGACCCCCAGCCGTCTGGTGAATGGGTAGGGGTACATCGTACCCCATACTCATTCACATAGGGTGGGGGGCCGGGATCTGGGGGCCCTCTTATTAAAGGGGGCTCCCGGATTCCGATAAGCCCCCCGCCCGCAGACCCCGACAACCAACGGCCAGGGTTGTCGGGAAGAGGCCCTTGTCCTCATCAACATGGGGACAAGGTGCTTTGGGGTGGGGGGCCGCACGGCCCCCCTTTCCCCAGGGCACCCCCCATGTTGAGGGCACACGGCCTGGTACGGCTCAGGAGGGGGGGGCGCTCGCTCGTCCCCACCCCTTTCCTGGCCGGCCGGGCTGCGTGCTCGGATAAGGGTCTGAGATGGATTTGGGAGGGACCCCCACGCCGTTTTTTCGGTGTAGGGATTCCCTTTAAATCCATACCAGGTGACGGGGCTAGCGCGGCGGCATTCACTGCCTTCGCTAGCCCCGTCTACCTGAACGGACTTTCCGATGATCGGCAAGTCCGTTCATTTCCAAAAGTCCGGCGGACTAGCATACTAACCGCGGGATTGTTCGCCGGACTGCCGAGTTCAGCGGACAATTTTAAAACAAAACTTAAAAGCTAGTCCGCCGGACTTTTGGCGCCAAAAGGTCCGCCGGTGCCCACACACGGGCGGATTGTCCGGCGGACTTCAGTCCGGCGGACATTCCCGCGGGAAAGTCCGCTCGTGTGTACGAGGCATTAGACTCACTTTTTCACATGGACACAGACAAACACACAGGGATTTCTTCGAAATAACAAAAGGTAGGAATCTGTAACAAAGTTTGTCAAAATCCTTGTAAAGTACATAGATCACCCAGAGGGGAATGTTTTTTTTCTCAACAAAAGTGGAGTTAATCTTTAAAGAGGAACTGCAGTCTACTCACATCATTTGTAAAAAAAAAAAAAATATCTTTGCCATCCTGAAGCTTCCCTCCAACCACTTTGCATATTATTTTATATATACTGTGATCCTGTACTTGCCAAATGTGCTGCGGAGTCTGGCTGCATCCATTAACTGTAGGCAGCTGAAGCTGCTGCCTGTGCATTTCCTGGATTTACACAGAGGCACACCTCCAGCTCTGCAGCTCTCATTGGCCCTCTTATGACTCCCCCTCCCCTTCCTGGCAAACTCTCACAAGAATGAGAGAGAGAGAGCTGTGCATGATGTCATAAGCCTAGGCTAATGACCAGACAAGAAACAGGAAGTGGGCTGTATAAGATATTTACTTGCAGAAACATTTTTTTTTTACTATCTAAAGTTAAAACAACAAGGGCAGAGGATTTAATAAATGGAAAAATTGAAAAATTACTGAAGTTCCGCTTTAAAAAGGAGTAAACCCATCCAGTTAACAGTTTCAAAAAACAGTTAAATTTCCGGCACATGCTGGAAATGTAGCACTCCCATTGGTTGTGCTCTCAACCAAACAGTCAAACCACCCAATGGCTGGGGTCATAACTGATCACATGTCCAGTATCATGGCAGTTATAGATTAAATAGAGGCCAAGATGGCAGCTTCCTTGGCTGAAAACGATAGGAGGGTTTACTTCCACTTTAAGTAGCTCAAAGGAGATTATCTGTCAATAGGTGCATGAACATCTCTTTTAATAAAGCTGTACAAAGAGCAGAGTGCAGTAACTTATCAGAAATCTTGTTTTAGGTTGTCTTGTTACAGTAAGCTGTCTGTATGTGTTTTATCTTTCTGCACTTTGCAGAAAGACATGCAGGTAGGTTAATTGGCTTCTGTACAAAAATTGGCCCTAGTATATGAATGGGGACCTTGGACTTTGGGCTCCTTGAGGGTAGGGACCGATGTGACTGTGCAATGTACAGGGATAGGGATAATTGTGGACACTCACTCAGGTTGAACTGGATGGACTGATGTCTTTATTCAACCTTACTAACTATGAAACTATGTCAACATTGCTCTGTGTGTTACCTGATTGAAAAATCCAATGAGTCAAAACCCTTACTTGTTTCTGACACATTACTGTCAATCATCAGCATACATGAGCAATTCTACATCTGAATATCAAGCATGCCGAGCGCTGGTGAGCAGCATAAACCGAGATCTCGTTACTATCAGCCAGTTGTATGGGCCTCTGCAAATGATCATACATGACTGGTATTTGGGATGGCTCATTGTACATGTTTGTTGTTCAGTACCCATATTTAGATTTGGATGAACAGCATTTTCTTTGGTTTTAGGAATAAATCAATGATATATGTGTTTTATGTAAAGAGAGCACCTAGGAATCCTAGAGCTTTGATACAAGAAAGCAATGATTAGCTCTCCTTGTGCACATACAACAGTCTTACTATTCCTGTATGCTGCACTCGGGCAAATTTCAATTCTACAGATGTAGTGTGTGTACTGAGCCCTCTCTAAATCTAATCACTGTTGTGTGTCCAATTCCATTTCGAGTTGCCTGAAAAGATTAGGCTTCATCTGCATCTTGACACGGTAAAAGCCAAATGTGTTATTTAGGCCCCAGAACTCTGACCAGCCATAACATCTATTTAATTCCTCCATTACAATACCTAGCAATTAAAACAGTGTGCTGGGAGGCTCTCACTTTGTTTGTTCTGTACGGTAGTCCCTTGGCAGCTGTTGTAGGTTTAATATTCTGCAGAGTAATCATTCTCAGTGTTAGGAATGGCTTCTTGGGACTGAGCTGGAAGGTAAGTGTGAAGCTGCCGTTGTAAAGCAGAGGTAATCAGTGATCAGCATCTCCCTGAGAGGTTAGCAAGCATTCTTGCTGCTGTAATATATTGTTTTATTTTAATCATATACATGTGTGGAATGCACCTTACAACTTATAGAACAACACACATATTCCTTACCTTTGTATAGCAGGGACGTGAGGACCACAATGACACACAAAGGACAACTAGAAATTGCTTCTCTTGAGACTTTTTTTGACAGTCTTCTGTTCTTATCTCCAACTCATCACCATCACCATGGGAAATAATTAGATTTTCTGACAGATGCGCATTGAAAAGAAAACATGGACTGACCCCTACAAGCTTTTCTGCGTATTATTGGCCACACTTGAATGGTTTAGTAGTCTAAAACTGTTGCATTGGGTGCTGACATTTTGAATTGCTTCATGTGTGGAGGAGTGAAACTGGTGAATGCAAAAAATCTGGCTGCCCAAATGATTCAGGCAGTAGATCTGTCATGCTGGAGATTTTAGACATTATGGGGTTGAATTACTAAAGGCAAATAGGCTATTCACTTTGCAAGGGAATGTTCCCCAGAGCTTGGGAAATGTTGTGAAATGTACAGTTTCTGTAACTTTGCAAATAATACCCGATCATATCCAAGGAGAATAGAAAAGTAGCAAAAAGAAAAGTCTATTTTCCTTTAGTAAATCAACCCTTGTATGTGGTTGAGCAGTTGGCAGTGCATACTCAAGGCATACAAAGTTTCCGCAAGCTTTATTTTAGGCAGTTAAAGTGGACAACTTCAGCTTCAGTTTGTGCCAGTGCACATGTGCCGATGACGTTGGCACATGCAAATACAGGGATATCTCCTAAACCGTGCAGGTTTAGGAGATATCCTGGGTAGCTACAGGTAAGCCTTATTATAGGCTTACCTGTAGCACAAAGTGGTCTGTTATGGCCCGTACACACGGTCGGAATTTCCGATGGAAAATGTCCTATCGGACCATGTTGTCGGAAAATCCGACCGTGTGTGGGCGCCATCGGACTTTTTCCGTCGGAAAAAAATTGAGACCCTGCTCTCAAATTTTCCGACAACAAAGTCTGATCTGACTTTTTCCGATCGTGTGTAGCGAATTCCGACGGACAAAGTGCCACGCATGCTCAGATCAAATTACAAGACCAAAGCTATTGGCTACTAGCCTCTACGTAGTTCCGTCGTACACAACGAACGCCACCACGTTCAGAATGATCAGATTTTCCGACCATGTGTATGCAACACCAGTGTCGGACAAAATCCGTCTGAAAAAATCTGACGGATATTGTGGTCGGAATTTCCGACCGTGTGTATGGGGCATATTTTTTTTTTTTTGTATAATTTTTATTTTCATTTTCACATATTAACAAGGTAACAACACAACACATCAAGAAAAATTCAGAGGGGGGGGGGGGGACATCTGGGAAGGGTAGGGGGAGCAAATGGGGGAGGAGGGGGGAGGGGAAGGAGAAAGGGAGGGGGGTGCAGGTTTATCGCTCTAAGAGTAAGTGGTTAAGTCTACGACTGCTGGGGTGCAGCTTTTCTAGTGTTTAGGGAGACTCCCCGCCCATCTTGGACATTCGGTCCTTTTAGACAGACGAGCCACCCCCGGGTTGGGGGGTGGATGGGTGTTCCCCTTAAGTAACTTTGTATCCCCTGGTAGTCATGCAAGCAAATATGAAAAAAAACAGGTTAAATAAAACAACTAACAACAATGGAAAAAGGTGGGTAGAGATTGGGGCATGTACCCCGAAAGAAGAAAGGGAGAGAAAAAAAAAAAAAAAGAGGAAAGAAGGGAGGACCAGCGCGAAGAGGAAGCATATTTACCATATCCCACCGGATTCGTTGGTGCCCACCTTTAGGTGTAGCTTGTGGTTGCTGACGGATGGTTTGCCTGGACAAGTCTCTGAAAGGAAGGATCTGCTAGTGCAAGTAGCGCAATATCTAGGCTAGAGGGGGCCCAGTCTGTCTCTTGCGTGTGGGCTCTCCATGCTGCCCACGTAAGCTCAAATTTGTCTCGAGTGTCTCGGCAGGTGGCCAGCCAACTCTCTGCTTCCATGATCTCCCCCACCTTCCCCAGCCAGTCTTGTTCGCTAGGGATCTGCGCACTCTTCCAATGTATTGGAATTAGCCGTTTAGCTGCGTTTAGGAGGTGGGGGAGAGCGCTTTTTTGTAGCGAGACAGATATATGGGGGGCACATGGAGGAGGAAGTGCTTCGGCAGGTCCGGGACGTCTATTCCCAAGCTGTCAGAAATATGTTTGTTCACCATAGACCAGAATGGCTTCAGTATTGGGCATTCCCACCAAATGTGTAGGAATGTGCCTTTCATTCCACATCCCCTCCAGCAGAGGTCAGATGCAGTGGGGAAAATTCTAGCTAAGGTAGTGGGGACCCTATACCATCTTGACAGGATTTTAAAGTTATTTTCTTGTGTTTTGGCGTCTATGGAGCTCGAGTGGGTCAAGCGGTAAAGGTGGTTGAGTTGTTCTTCTGTAAATTCAAGTTGCAGGTCTCTTTCCCACTCCTTGATGTAGAGGGGCTTGGGGTTAGGGGTCGCTGTTTCCAACAGTCTATACAGTACCGAAATCATGTGAGGTATTGGGTCAGCAGCTGACCAAATGCTTTCGAATTCCGTCAACGTGGTTCTGATTGGTGTTTGTCTGTGGCGTTTAGCTACAAAGGTCACAAGTTGACGGTGTCTCCAAAAATCAAAGGGGAAGCTGCCGTAGCGTTCCCTCAGAGTGGCTAGTGGCATCACTGAGTCTCCCTCTAGTAATTTTGTTAGGCTAACGTCACTATCTCTCGTCCACGTGCCCAGTGCTGCTGCCTGTTCCCCCGGGGAAAACCACGGGTATCCGCACACCGGGGTCAATGGAGATGTCTGTGGGGCTAGAGTTAAGCGGGCGTTCACTCTGTCCCATATTTGCAGGGAGTGAACAGTCAAGGGAGAGACCCAATCCGAAAGTCCTCTATCCCCAGCGGGGACCCAAGGGGCACCCGCCAAATCTCTGCCTGCCATCGTCTTCTCCAGGGGGACCCACAGCTTAGTTGACGCATGGAATTTCCAGTTTAAGAGTCGCTGTAAAGCGATCGCTTGATAGTACTGGGGGATGTTAGGAATTCCCAGACCCCCCTTCATCTTGTTTCTTTGGAGCGCTGCCATAGCCAGTCGGGGCTTCTTGCCCCCCCATACAAACTTAATGAATGAGCTACGTAGCTCGGTAAAGAAGCGTTTTGGCAGGTGTACTGGCACCATTTGAAGCATAAAAAGAATGCGTGGTAATATCGTCATCTTTATAATGTTCGTCCGACCCAGCCATGTAAAGTGCGTCCTGTCCCATTGTAGAAGATCTTGTGAGATCTTCTTGAGCAATGGTGCGTAGTTATGTGCGTACAGGGAGTCTGGCCTGTCTGTAAGCTGGACGCCAAGATATTTCATGGAGGGGGAGGCCCAAGTGAATGGGAACGATCCTTTTAGTGTATCTATCATGGACGGTGGGATGGTGACTGGGAGTATTTCAGATTTTGTGAAATTTATACGGAAGTTGGATACCTCTCCGTATGCAGTTAATTCCTCCATCAGATTCGGCAACGAGACCTGGGGTTCCACTACGTGAAATAGTATGTCATCTGCATAAGCAGAGAGCTTATGCTCAGTGGAGCCCACCTGCACCCCCTTAATATTTTGGTTATTTCTAACCTTCTGTAATAGGGGTTCCAAGACCAGCGCGAACAGGAGGGGTGAGAGCGGGCATCCCTGTCTCGTGCCGTTTCGGATGGGGAATGGCGAGGAGAGACCTCCGTTCACCTTGACCTGTGCTGTGGGGGATACATACAGAGCAGAGATCCAACGTAGCATACGTGGTCCTAGCCCAGTGCCCTGGAGTACAGTGTTCAAAAAATCCCAGTCTACGCGATCGAATGCCTTCTCCGCATCTGTTGATAGGATTAGGTATGGAGGCATTCGATCGCTAGCACGTGCCCAGTGGATAAGCTGGAGGGCTCTGTTAGAATTGTCTCTGGCCTCCCTACCAGTTATGAAGCCTGTCTGGTCCGCATGGATCAGCTCAGGCAGCAAATGTTTCATGCGGTTGGCAATGATTTTGGAGAAGATTTTTAGGTCAGTGTTAAGGAGGGAAATTGGGCGATAACTTTGTGGTTGGGTGGGGTCCTTCCCTTCTTTTGGAAGGACAGTGATGTGGGCTAGCGAGGTCTCCCTTGGAAGGGGGCCTCCAGTTGCTAGGGAGTTGAGGAGGGCACAGAGTGGAGATTGTATTTTATCAAAGAACTTTAGGTAGTAGGCCCTGGTGAGACCATCCGGTCCAGGGCTCTTACCTGTCGGTAAAGATTTGATGGTGGCCAGTAGTTCATCAGTGGTGATCGGGCATTCTAGGTCAGTCGCTTGTTCAGGGGTCAGGGTGGGGAGACCAATCGATGTAAGGTATGTTTTAATACGAGACCTTTTAGCTTCTATCTCAGTAGGCGAGGAGGAGGGGTTCAGGTTATATAGGTTCTCGTAGTATTCACGGAACAAGGCTGCTATTTTGGAGGTGTGTTGTGCGGGTTCTCCCGTGGAGGAGTGTAATTTATGGACGTGTGCCATGAGTCTTTTTTTGCGGAGAGCTCGAGCCAGCAACCTGCCGCACTTGTTCCCGTGCTCATAATAAGTGTGGGCTAAGTAGCGTAATTTGCGATTTATTCTACGGTCCAGTAGTTTGGAAAAGAGCTGCCTTAGCTCTGTCAGTCGCTTGAGCTCTTCGGGACCTGACGTATGTTTATGCTTGATCTCTGCTAGCTGGAGCTCCCGCAATACTCTCTGGAAGTCCGCCTGCCTAGCCTTGTTGAGTTTTGCTCCCATGGCTATAAAAGTGCCCCTCACTACCGCCTTGTGGCCCTCCCATAGGGTGCCTTCATTAACCTCCCCATTATTGTTTTCAGCGAAGTAGTGTGTCAAGGTCTCCCTAACCCCCGCCACCACTCCTATATCGTCTAACAGGTTTTCGTTAAGTTTCCATGACCTCGCTTTATTCATGGCCTGAGCTAGTGAGAGAGTAATTGTCACAGGGGCATGGTCTGAGATTGTTATCCGGTCAATAGTTGCTTCTAGTATCAGGTCTAGGGAGCTTTGGTCAACCAGTAGTAAGTCGATCCTGGTGTATATTTTATGCACACTGGAGTAGTAGCTAAAGTCCTTTTCAGCGGCGTGTAGTGCTCTCCAGCAGTCCACTAAGGTGAACCTCTGGAGGGACCTACGAAAGTGTCTCAAGAAGGCGAGTGAGTGGGACGATCTATTTGTTGAGGTATCTAGCGTGGGGTCTGGGCTGACATTGAAGTCTCCTCCCAGGATTAATCTACCCTCCCGGAATTCAGCTAGCTTAGCAAGGGCTTGGTCTATAAAGGTAAGTTGTTGGGAATTAGGTGCGTATAATGTGGCGAACGTGTACGTCTGCCCCAGTATGGTGCCCTTCAAAAACACATAGCGACCTTGGGGGTCTATCATGTGTTCTATGGGTGAAAATTGACAGTTCTTGTGTATGGCTATGGCCGTGCCCCTAGCTTTAGGTCTAGGAGAGTTACACATGAACCATTGCGAGAACATGTGGGTGGGCAGCTTGGGAATAGAAGCATCCGTAAAGTGGGTCTCCTGTAGAAACACCACCTGTGCCCTCAATCTCTTCAATTCTAACCACAGCCTATTGCGCTTGTTAGGGGAACATAGGCCTCTGACATTATAAGAGACTACCTTAATCGTGGCCATGTTGCTGCAGAGGCGACTGTCCAGGCGACCCTTTCGTTGCAGCCGAATCCGGTGGTGGTGGGATTTAGGTTTCTTCCTTCCTAGTGAGAAAAAGTCAGTTGGTTAATTAGGGAAGTAAGAAAGGAGGAGTGTGTAAGTACTGAGGTGTACAAGATAATAGGAAAAGCTAGAGAACGAAAAAATAAAAAAATAAAAAATGGACCAAAAATAAATAAAAACAGTAGCAATGGTATCACGGGCCAGGCCTATAGTAATAGGTCTAGCTGACAGTATACTTTTTCTAACAGGGCGAGCCCCCGGGGGACCCAGAAATCTGAGAGCCCGGGAACCGTCCTGGTGTCCCTCTAGGGACTAACACCTAAGTAGGTGGGGCCTATACGGGAAACGTGGGCAACCACAGAGGGGACGTGGGGCCCGCGCCCCGTCCAGTCCATGAAATCTTGTTACAGGGTAACGATAAAGTGAACAGTTATTTTCTTGAGCCAATTGGCTTCATACTCCTAGGGACAGTTGTCGGCCAATGTTGCTGAGTAGGAATCAGCGAAAAACAAACAAACAGGACGGGGATAGTCATATATCCACCATCAACCAATTCCGCACATGTTCCCCTGTCCAACATCTTCTCATACGTGGGGCCTTTTAACTTGGCGTCTCAATCATGGATGTGCTCGGCCAGTTCCTTCAGTCAAGTCCCGTCAGAGGAGGGGGGGTAAGGCACAGCTATGGCGTTGTGGCTCGATGGCCGTTAGTAAAAGACATCACTGTAAAGGTTAGTCCCCAGACACAGAGGGCCCTGGAGAGTATCCTCTTTCATGCCTTTGACGACGCCGGGATCTCCTGTTGCCGGAGGTGGGTATCCATGGTTCTGGCGCTTGTGGGGTCGGTATGCTCGGGAAACTGCGCCAGTCTGGAAAGTCGACCTGCTCCAGCTCCAGTGTATGCAGGAAGCGAGGGAGGTCATCTTTGGTTCGCAACACTGCCCATTTGCCGTTCTTAGATGCCTGCAGGCTAAACGGAAAGCCCCAGCGGTATGTAAGTCCTGCTGCCTGAATCTCAGCCAATAGTGGTCGCAGGGCTCTGCGTTGCATGAGGGTTCTTCTGGAGAGGTCCTGGAAGAATGACAGGGAGGCCCCATCAAAATCAAAGGTTGGTCTGTTGCGCATCTTTTGCATTATGCGTTCCTTCAGCGAGTACTTGTGGAGTTTACAAATGACATCTCTAGGCCTCTCGGGGTCATCTGATGGGGGCCTAAGTGCCCTGTGTGCTCTGTCTATCTCTATGGGAACAGACGCAGGTAGATTTAATATGTCACGGAATACCCCTTGTAGTGAGGGAATAATATCTTTGGCCCCAGTGGCTTCTGGCAGTCCGCGTATGCGGATGTTCGCACGTCTGCTGCGATTTTCCATATCGTCTAATTGGCAGATTAGAGCTTCAATTTGTTGGTCATGTGCAGATGACCTTTCTCTTAGCATGGCTACGTCAGGTATAGAGTCCTCAAACTTCTGTTCCAATGTCTCCATTCTATGGCCCAGCTCGGTTGTGTCATTTTTCAGTTGCTCAATGTCCTGTTTAAATGCTTTTTCCACTCTGCTGGTGAAATGCTCTAAGTCAGCCTTTGTGGGGAGAGACCATAGATGTTGCCTGATGTCCCTGTCCCATGTTAAGTCAGCCGCATCTGCAATCTGGCCCTGAGGTGATATGGAGCGAGGGGAGGCAGGGGGAGCAGTGTCACTTACCACCCTAGGAGAGGGGATGGGAGACATAGCAGGCTGTGTCCCCAGAGGAGGTTGTGCAGTCTGTTCAGATAGCCGCGGTTGTGCAGGGTATGCACATGGCGATGGCAGTTCTGGCTGTGCAGTTAGCTGTGGCAGTGTAGGCTGGAATCCTAGCGATGGCTGTGCAGGCTGAGTTGTGAGCGGTGTCTGTGCAGGCAGGGCCGCTTGTGTATGCTGAGCGGGCCGGGCCTCGTGGCGTTCCGGCGAGGCCGCTCGTTCCGGCGCCATCTTGGATTTCCCCTTCTCCTGTTGCTGGCGTGGGGTATCCAAAAGAAAGGATTCCATCGATCCCTGGCGGGTTTGGTATGTCCTTTTCGGCTGGGAGGGTGTTCGCCGCCGCTGTGACATACCCTGAGCTTTAAATCGGGGGATAATCGCCCCTGTAGCTGCTTGTATTGCTGCGGACCGGACGGAGCTCAGGCACACAAAGCACGTCCTCACTCCTCTCTTGAGTGAAGCACATCTGTCTTCTAATGGGAACGCTGATCTATGGTCAGGTCCTTTATTATAAGGGCCGTGCACACCTGCACTCACAGCATGCCAGTCTCCTGCAAGATCTGGACACTGGGTCAGAGATTTCTTCCCTCTCAAAATGCTTTGAAATCTCCAAACTCGACAAACCAATCAATATGACAAGTACTTTTTATGGAGACATCAGGGGTCACATAGACCCCCAATGTCTCCACTGCCCTACAAAGCAGCTGAGCAAGCACCGATCATAGTGATCAAGCACAGCTGCTTCCCTGGCTGTAACAGCTAGGGAATGACAGCTGTGAAACCAGAAGTGTTGAAATCATCATCGCTTCTGACTTTATTTAGTCACAAAGAAGATCAGGGAATGTTATGTTCCCCCGTCTCCCCTGTGTGAAAGGATCCTGGCTGTTTACTGAGTCCAGAGCTCCCTAGAGGAACAGGAGAGCTCGATGACCACTGCGGCAGTGGGAGGGGGGCCCTTTTCGGTACTATGAAAGTGTTTTATTGCAGAGGTTGGGGTTTTTGGTGGTGTTGGGGGAGAGGGAGAGGAATTTTCGGCCTTATACAGTATTCTCACGATTACCATTGTGTTTGCATATTGTTACAATTGACCATTTGTTGATTGCATATTGTCACTTTCACAGAGAATGATTTTTATAAATTATTTTTGTATTGTGATTTTATGAAGTGTCGATAAAGCAATTGCAGTGTTTTGGATAAGTATTTGCTGTCATGGTTTGTTCCAAAATACAGTGCATCCGGAAAGTATTCACAGCGCTTCACTTTTTCCACATTTTGTTATGTTACAGCCTAATTCCAAAATTGATTAAATTAATTATTTTCCCTTTAAATTTTACGATCAATACCCCAAAATGACAAATGATTGATATCTTTGCAAATTTATTAGAGGTGGAAAGGCGTAAGCCAGTTTGTAATGCCAGGTCTGAGTCAGGGCATCTAGCCCTTCCGACTCCTTCTCTCTGGAGATTGAAAAATACTTTCTTACTTTCCTGTTTTGCCGATTGGTGAACAGGTCGATCTCCGGAATTCCAAAGTGCTGTACCAGGATTTGAAATGTCTCGGGGTTTAGTTCCCACCCCCCCTGTCCTAGCTGCCGACGACTTAGGAAGTCTGCTTCTAGGTTGCTTGTCCCTTTTATGTGGACAGCTGAGATGGAGAGGATCTCTCCTTCTGCCCAGCCCAGCATTTGTTGGGATAGTTCCAACAGGCGCCTGGACCTGGTACCTCCCTGATGATTCAGGTAGGCCACCACTGTGGCGTTGTCGGAGCTCACTTGGACCTCCTTGTCCTTGATGCTTCTTTGGAAGGCCTTCAGGGCTTCCCCTACCGCCTTGAGCTCCCTGTATTTGGATGACATCTGACTTAGCGAGATGTCCCAACGGCCTTGGGCTTTTTCCTTCCCTAGGTGGGCTCCCCACCCCCAGGAACTGGCATCGGTAGTAACCTTTACCGAGTCCCACTGTGCCCATGGCCGCCCCCCCCCTAGATTCTTGGGGGTTGTCCACCACTCTAGTGAAGACAGGACCGAAGGAGTTAGTAGTATCTCCTGATCCAAAGACTTTCTTCTTGTCCCATGTGGACAGGAGGAAAAAGTGTAATGCGGCGTACACACGGTCGGAATTTCCGATGGAAACAGTCCGATGGGAGCTTTTCATCAGATTTTCCGACCGTGTGTATGCCCAACGGTCTTTTTCTGTCGGAATTTCCGACGGACTTTGAATTGAGAACCTGTTCTCAATTTTTCCGATGGAAAACCTTTCTATCGGATTTTCCGATCGTGTGCATGCAATTCTGACACGCAAAATTCCGACGCATGCTCGGAAACAATTCGACGCATGCTCGGAAGCATTGAACTTCCCTTTTTATAGTGCTTTTATGCCGCTGTGTTATTGACCATCGGAATTTGGTGTGATCGTGTGTAGGCAACACAGCTTGAGCGGAATTCCATCGGAAAAACCGTCAGCGTTTTTTCCGACGAGAATTCCGATCGTGTGTACGCGGCATTAGAATATTCAAATAGTCATAGACATTTGCCCAGTAACTAACAGGGAATGGGCCCAGAGTTATATAGCTCTAAGAGGCTTCTAAAGCTGTGGAGGGATCAATCATCCATTTAGACCAAACCTTTTCATATATAAGAAGACAACCTCTATTAATATAAGTTTCCTTATATAATGCTAGGCTACTGTTAATAAGTTGTTTCCACATAGCAAGTGATGGGGGCATGTTCTTTTTCCAGCTGAGAGCTATAGCTTTTCGAGCATAGAACAAAAGCATCCCCACCAAAGTACGCCCTGCTGCTGTTGGAATATATTGCTCTATCAAACCCAGAATACATATTGCCATTGATAGTTGTAGTGGAATAAAAGTAATTTCAAATATAAAGGCTAATATCTCTTCCCAATACCCCACTATAGCTGGACAAGTCCAGAATATATGAGTAAAGTCTCCAGGGATCTCCCCACATCGCCAACAACTAGGGGCAAGGTCTGAATAAATTTTATGTAATATATGAGGAGTGTAGTATGCCCTGTGAACTATCTTAAATTGTATCAGTCGGTCTCTTAAGGAGACAAGAAAATTAAAAGGAGAGCCCCATATATCATCCCAGTCATCATTGTCAAGTTCGGGGATATCCTTAGACCATTTAAGCCTTAATTTTTCTAAATTTAGAAGAGATACAGTTGTTAAATGAAGATATAATTTGAAAAAAGCATTCTTTGTACAGTCTGACGAAAGGAATATAGCTGAGGGACATTAAAGTCAGAGATCAGTTTGGAGAATGGAATCAAGGATTCATCCAAAATAATTTGGGTCACTGTTTTTATATTAAATTTTATATTAAATTTAGTCCAGGCATGAGGGTCGGGCATTGTATAAAAATGCTTCAAAGTAGGATTTAACCAAAGAGGAGCATTAGGCGAAATTGCCTGTAAAGGATATCGTTCAATTTTAAGACTCTCTTCCCATGCGCATAACGTAGTACACATTAACGATGTCATTGAATATGGAGCACGAAGGCCACGAAAAATTAAAAATTTCAGTGCCTCCAAGGATCCCAACACTGCTGCTTCTACCCGAATGGCAGAATTAAGCCACCAGGCCGCTGTTACTAGCTGGGAGGCCAGATAATATTTATAAAAGTCTGGACATGACAAGCCACCCTGGGAAGCCGGGCGTACCAATGTTGCCCAGCTATATCTAGGGGGCTTTGACCTCCATATAAATGCTTAAAAAATACGATGCAGCCTAATAAAAAATGATTTAGGGATCCACTGCGGAGAGTTAAAAAAAAAATGGAAATTTAGGTAAGATATTCATTTTTATTAGATTTATACGTCCTAACAATGAGAGAGGTAATGACTCCTGCCTTCAGCCGTTGTTGAGTCTCCTGGATCACAGGTGTTAGATTTAAGGTTATATAGTCTGAAACATGTCTAGAAACCACCACCCCCAGATATTGCTCCACCCATCTCAAGGGAGTATCGATATAGGCAGTGGCACGGGCCACAGGATCTATAGGAAATAAGAGAGTGATGTATTATATTTATATATGGGTGATATCTATTTTTTTATTTCTTCTCCTTTCTATAGGGCTTAGCCCTTTCAACACAACATACGTTAAGCCCTAGAAGCAACACCACCTGGAGTCTATACTCTTAATTTGTCTCCAGGGTATATTACCAATGAAAGGTTCTCTTTTACTAAGTCTGTTTGATTCAATACTACCTGGTTTGGTAGAGTTTATCTGACCAACCACTTTCTATCGAATCTAAAGACATGGATATTTTGGTTATTAAACGTTCTAATCCAATTTCCTTACATACTCTGGTAGTTACTCGGCTGAGTGGTCTGTTTTGTCAGTTTTTAAACAATTTGTCCACAAATCCATATACAAGGATTACCCCTTGTCTACTCAGTAGTTTACTTTTTCTTTTGATAATTCTCTACTATAATTCTATTCGGAATTATCCTACTTTACATTATAATATGCAATTTAACCGTTACATTAAACTTATTCTAAACTTATGACTCGTTGGTTAAACAGTTTTTATTTCTAAAATGTTTAATGCTTGTTGTAGTCCCGGAGACAGCTCACCACACCTCCATTTCTTCCTCAAGTGCCCAACATTGATTTGGAAGCTCTTTGGAATATTTATATCCACTGGTTGGTGATTATCACCACCCCTTGGATACCCGCTTCAATAAGGAGCCCTTTCCCTTTTATATTTTGCCTACTTTTTAGGAAGCTTCTCTTAAACACCTATTTCATCAGTGTTTATATACGCTGCACAACCCCTGTTGAATTCCCTCCCCTATTCCTACTTTACAGAATAACCCAACCCTCCCTAACCTTCTCTCCTACAGAGAGGAAACCCTTTGTTTCACATTCAGTAGCCTCTTTTTAGCTATCCTCTCTAAATAATAGATTGACGCTTAATGTACAAGGTCTCAACTCTCCTCCGAAACGCACTAAAGCTTTCAACTTTTTCTCCAAACTATCAGCACATGTGGTTTGCCTACAGGAGATACTTTATTTCACAACCTGATGTTTTGACGGTCTCCGGTTTCATTTGCACTTTATTGCAGAGTGCTTTGATCCTTCTTTCGCAATTGATATATAAACTGTGCTTTAGACGTCGCTGGCCAGCCTCCTTCCCTGATGATGCCTGTGTAGAAGAAACGTGTTTGGTGGAGCTTGGTTTGTGATGTCATCATGCATGCCGTGTATTGTTGATCTTTCATCTTCTCGTGTGAGTGGCTTATATACATTTTAAGTAATTTTTTGATATTACACTGACATTTTCTCTTTGTTTCATTGCTGGTACATATCTGGTATGAAGCTTTGCAGCACTGGTAGCACACTTGTGGAGCACAATTTAGTTTGCAGTGGTTCACTGCTGACAATGTATTTTTTTCACAGCAAATGTTTTACAGGATTTGATCGCAAAATTGGGACTTTCTTTTATGTGGATTATTTCTATGTTTGCTGTTTGAATACATTTATTAATGTTATTGCACAATATTCACTTGTATATAAGGTTTGTCTTTTTGCACTACTCTTTTTTTTCGTTTTGAGATTCATGTCGATTAGTTTAATTTAACATGATAGAGCACTGATTTTTAGTTGTCATGGTTTGTTACCTGGCTGGAACATGGATGTGTACAGTATGTGGCCTAACATCCTTAGATTCCTGTCCTCTTCACAGAGGGTCTTCCTGTGGAATGTAATGACTTGGGGGGGGGGGGGCAGTGTGTGTGTTGGGTGGTGCTTCAAAAGAAAACATACAGGGTGTAGATTTCTTATTTATTCCTGAGGCCTACACAGACATGGAATGTGTTCTGTGATCATTGGTTGAGTTTTTTGGAATAAATAAAGATTTTTGTGGTCTGGAATCTCAATACTGCTTTGGGATCCTTGATGTGTGCCTATGTATTATTCCAAATGCCGTATGCACGTTGTCACAATTGTCAGTTTGTTGCCCCCAAATGGTTTAGTTATCATTGCCTGTTTGTTTCCTTCATGTAGTCACAATTGCCTTGTTACCTGGGTATTGTCCTGTTTTTATCTTGTTACCTACGTATTACGTACAACAGTTGACTGATTGCTGCTTGTGTATTGTATACATTTGCTCATGTGGGGGCCCATGCAATGACAGGATATCCATTTTGTTCTTATGTATTTTAAGTTACAGCTGTTTAGAGGATCATATTACTATAATTTAGTCCCTTGTAGGCCTGTCACTATCAATGCATGCTGCTTTTATCCCTATGTTTCGCCTTGGTTCACCAGGTGCACTTCTATTAAAGCCTTCAATTTTATTTCATTTAGCACGCCATTATTATTCCTATGTTTCACTGCGGTGCACTACATGCGTCGCTGTTAAAACCTTGTATTATACTATATTCTGCATGCAGATAATTTCACCTTTTTTCACAGTGGTATGTCGCTATTAAACCTTCAATTGTATTATTTTTTTTACCAACATGACTATGTATGAAAACTTCAGATAAAGAAAATCTTTACTGTCTCCAGTTTTGTTCTGCCCATTATTAGTATCCATTTAATTTCATAAATACTATGGGGGAGGGGGTGATAAAAAAAAAACTCCCTCTTGGTGTCAAACATGCAATGATTTGAGCATTGGAACAGGTGTGAATGATTCTACAATATGTACTCTTTAGAGTGCTGTAGAAAAGCATTGGCAATATATAAATGAGTAAAATGAAATCTGTATACAAGAGAAAAGTATCAATGGAATGTGGAAATACATGTACATTTTTCTAAAGTAGTATCCATAAGTAGGCATACAAGGTTATTTTATTTCCTTTTAGAGAAACATGCTCAGAAATGTTAGGATGTTTTAGCATCAAGGATAATACAATGTGGAATAGAGTACTGCGTTATACTGTGTTTTTATATCCCTGGGATATGTCTTCTCATATTTTTGTTATATTGGTAGCTAATCAATGGCCTAATTGAAGTGTTGTTTGAATGCACTGTATCGCGTTTAGAAATTTATATTGGGTTTTTGAAGTCTTATAATAGCCTGGAACAGCAAAGCAGTTCTTGCAGTGAGCCAAACTTAAAGCCCCACCCAGGAGCAGACTTCATAATATGCCTTTTATTGCCTCCATTGGCTTGGAAAACTCTTTTGTGCAACTGATTTAGTTTGAATTTGATGCTAGAAGTGTGTTTTCTGACATCAGGGGTACACCCAGCTTGAATGCAGTGTCCTTATCTGGTGAGGACATTATACTGGCATTTTACAGTAGTTTTAGTAAGCAGGGCGCAGAGGGTTGGGTGGGGCTTAGAACAGTAGTCAGGGAAGTCAAGCCCTTGATAACAAACTCAAACTAAATTTGAAACAAAATTTGAGTGTACCTAAAACCAAAAATTTAAATTTAGTATATTGCAGCTTACCAGTTCTTGGGTATGGTGACTGCATTCATTTTCTTTTTGTATTTTTTTTTTTCACCTATTGATGTGGTCAGTAACACACTTCTTGTCTTGGGGTGTCTTTATGGATGAGCAATGTAGCCACTTTTCAACAGCAGCACTGTCACCCAGTGTAGAGGGTACTGTTATGCCGCGTACACACGTTTGGACTTTGTCCGCCGGACCTAGTCCGGCGGACAATCCGCCGGACTTTCCGAGGGGGGACTTGCCCACACACGCCCGGACCTCCGAGCGTGTGACTTGCCCACACACGCCCGGACTTCTCCGGCGGACAATCCGCGGGAAAAAGTCTGCGGGACTTTTGAAAATGAACGGGCTTGCCCACACACGGAGCAGTCCGTTCATTTAGAACGTAACTGCAGGTAAACGGAGCTAGCGAAGGCAGTGAATGCCGCCGCACTAGCCCCGTTACCTGGCATGGATTTAAAGGGAATCCCCACGCCGAAAAAAAACCTTTCCTGGCCTGCCGGGCTGCGTGCTCGGATAAGGGTCTGAGATGGATTTGGGGGGACCCCCATGCCATTTTTCGGCGTGGGGATTCCCTTTAAATCCATGCCAGGTGACGGGGCTAGCGCGGCGGCATTCACTGCCTTCGCTAGCTCCGTTTACCTGAAGTCACGTGCTAAATGAACGGAGTTTCCGATGAGCGGCAAGTCCGTTCATTTCAAAAGTCCGGCGGACTAGCCTACTAACGGCGGGATTGTCCGCCGGACTGCCAAGTCCAGCGGATAATTTTAAAACAAAACTTTAAAACCTAGTCCGCCGGACTTTTGGCGCCAAAAAGTCCGCCGGCGCCCACACACGAGGGGATTGTCCGGCGGACTCGAGTCCAGCGGACAATCCCGCGGGATAGTCCCTTCGTGTGTAAGCGGCATTAGATGGACTGGTGGAATTTTAAATGGACTTTGCACAAGTGACTAACAAATTTAAAGCCTAGCTTCAGCTAATGTTTTTGGGGATAAGAGGAACATATAAATAAAAGCTGACCATTATGATAATCCCTATCAGTGCGACTTTTGCTGGGAAGTTGGTCCCGTTAACTTGAAAAAAAAATTCAAAATACTTACAGTATTAAGAGGTAATAAAACTATGTTGAAAGGGGGTAAAAAAAAACAAAGACTGCTGTGTTAATGCTAGCCACAGACGGCATCATATTTGTCATTTTTGATTTTGCTGGTATGCTTACTGACTTTCCTGGCTTCAGGGGTAAACCCTACCCAAATGCCGTCTTCTTGTCTGGAAATATTAAACATTAACTGTGTACAGTACATATATATGCCAGTGGGTATGTAAAGCAGTTATTGACACCATGTCCAAATTAAAATGTAACTTATCTAATTTCTTGAGCCAAATTTTGCTCATCCATGTCTTTATGGACCTTGCTTTGTGCTCTGGTCCAAATCATTTGGTGGAGGGGGGGGATTATGGTGTGGGGTTGTTTTTCAGGGGCTGGGCTTGGTCTCTTGGTTTCAGTGAAGGAAACTCTTAAGGCGTCAGCATATCAAGAAATTTTGGACAATTTCATGCTCCCAACTTTGTGGAAACAGTTTGGGTATGGCCCCTTCCTGTTCCAACATGACTGCACACTAGTGCACAAAGTAAGGTCCATAAAGACATGGATGAGCGAGTTTGGAGTGGAGGAACTTGACTGGCCTGCACAGAGTCTTGACCTCAACCGATAGAACACCTTTGGGGTGAATTAGAGAAGAGACTGAGAGCCAGGCCTTCTCGTCCAATATCAGTGCCTGACCTCTCAAATGCGCTTCTGGAAGAATGGTCAAACATTTCCATAGACACTCCTAAACCTTGTGGACAGCCTTCCCAGAAGAGTTGAAGCTGTTATAGCTGTAAAGGGTGGGCCAACTCAATATTGAACCCTACAGACTAATGGCCCATACACACGGTCAGATTTTCCGTCGGAAAATGTCCTATCGGACAATGTTGTCGGAAATTCCGACCGTGTGTAGGCTCCATCTGACTTTTTCCGTCGGATTTTCCGACGGACAAAGTTGTTATCTCCTGCTCTCAAATTGTACGGGGCATAAGACTGATATGCCATTAAACTTCATGTGCATGTTAACCACTTGCCGACCGCCCCCTGTATATATACGTCGGCAGAATGGCACGTACAGGCAGAACCACGTACCTGTACGTGCCATTCTTCCGGCGGGTGGGGGGTCCGATCGGACCCCCCCGGCCGGCGGGGACGGTCGGGATCGCTTCAGGAGCGATCCGGGATGAGGGGACGGCCAGTGGTTTCTGGCCACCCCCTCGCGATCGCTCCTGGCGAATCAGATGCTTCCTCTGTCTGTGTCAATCAAAACACAGGCAGAGGAAGTGATGTCACGCTCGGTGCGCCGGTCTATGTGACCGGAACGCCGAGCTGTGAACATCTAAAGGTTAGTGCACAAACAGTACACTGACACCAGTACACATAGGCACACAAAACACCCCCCTGTCACCCCCTGATCACCCCCCAGATCACCCCCCCCCCCCCAGTCACAGTGTCACTAATTGCAGTGATCATTTTTTTACTGATCACTGCATTTAGTGTCAGTGTGACTGTAATAACTGTCAGGGCAGTTAGTTTTAGGTCCAAGGTAGCCCCCCACCCCCCCCTAATAAAGGTTTAACCCCTTGATTGCCCCCCAGGTAACCCTTTCACCCCCTTTTGCCAGTGTCACTAAGCGATCGTTTTTCTGATCGCTGTATTAGTGTCACTGCTGTCGCTAGGTAACCATTTTTTTTTTTTTAGGTAACCGCCATGTTTATATAGGTTCATAAATAGGTTTATAGGTCAGGTACCCCCATATTACAACCTAAATAAAGGTTTTAACCCCCTGATTGCCCCTAGAGTTAACCCTTTCACCAGTGATCACAGTATAACTGTCACTGGTGACGCTGGTTAGCCAGTTAGTTATTTCGTTATTTAGGTTCCCCGTCAGGTTTTTATATAGCGTCAGGTACCCCCATATATTACCTAATAAAGGTTTTAACCCCCTGATAGCCCCTAGTTAACCCTTTCACCCCCTTTTGCCAGTGTCACTAAGCGATCGTTTTTCTGATCGCTGCATTAGTGTCGCTAGGTAACCATTTTTTTTTTTTTAGGTAACCGCCATGTTTATATAGGTTCATAAATAGGTTTATAGGTCAGGTACCCCCATATTACAACCTAAATAAAGGTTTTAACCCCTGATTGCCCCTAGAGTTAACCCTTTCACCAGTGATCACTGTATAACTGTCACTGGTGACGCTGGTTAGCCAGTTAGTTATTTCGTTATTTAGGTTCCCCGTCAGGTTTTTATATAGCGTCAGGTACCCCCATATATTACCTAATAAAGGTTTAACCCCCTGATTGCCCCTAGTTAACCCTTTCACCCCCTTTTGCCAGTGTCACTAAGCGATCGTTTTTCTGATCGCTGCATTAGTGTCGCTAGGTAACCAGTTTTTTTTTGTATTACTGTTACGGGTGACGCTGGTTAGTTAGCTTGTTTTTTATACTGTCAGGGCACCCGCCATTTATTACCCAATAACGGTTTAACCCCCTGATCGCCCGGCGGGTGATATCAATTAGGTTTTAGGGTCAAATAAGGTCTGCGTCGCCCCAGGTTAGTGCCAGTACCGCAAACACCCACGCACAAAGCATACACCTCCCTTAGTGGCACAGTATCTGAACAGATCAATATCTGATCTGATCAGATCTATACTAGCGTCCCAGCAGTTTAGGGTTCCAAAAAAAAACGCATTGTTAGCGGGATCAGCCCAGATACCTGCTAGCACCTGCGTTTTCCCCCTCCGCCCAGCCCAGCCCACCCAAGTGCAGTATCGATCGATCACTGTCACTTACAAAACACTAAGCACACATAACTGCAGCGTTCGCAGAGTCAGGCCTGATCCCTGCGATCGCTAACATTTTTTTTGTGGTAGCGTTTTGATTCAGTCGCTTCAGTCAGGAGCTTTTTTACCTGTGAATCTCAAAAAAAATAAAAAAAAATAAAATAGTTGTCGTTTTATTGTTCTCTCTCTCACTCTATTCTCTCTCTATTGTTGCTCTTTTTTTACTCCATTCTATTCTGCAATGTTTTATTATGTTTTATTATGTTTTATTATGTTTTATCATGCTTGCTTTTCAGGTATGTAATTTTGTTTACTGTGTGTTTTAGTGTTGAGCATTTTTTTGTTTTCAGGTGCGCCATTCAGTTGCAACGCGGATTTATTTATCTTGACAGCAACAGCGTTTGCTCCCACGATACATAAAGCCGCGACTCCAACGCTGTAGGAGGTGATTTCACCACCACTGTTTAAAAAAAAGAGCATATCCGCCGAAGCATGGGGGCAGCAGGGGGGGGCGAGCGATTGGCTCCTAATGCCACGTACATACGGTCGAAATTCCGACCGTGTGTACACGGCATAACTTTTGCGGGAGGATGCCCCCATGCATCGGCATATATAAATGGTGCATGTATGCCCATCATTAGAAGTGGGTGGATGAAGGGAGGTATTCTAATGGTGGGCATACCCACCAATCAATCTCTTTTTTTCGTTCAGCCAAGAGGCTGCATGAAAAAAAAAAGATTACAATATATGTCCAGTATGTTGCTGGACTTTGAATGGTTATACCAGAATGATGCCTGCAGGTTTAGGTATCATCTTGGTATCATTCTTTTCAGCCAGTGATCGGCTTTCATGTAAAAGCAATTCTAGCGGGTAATTAGCCTCTAGACTGCTTTTACAAGCAGTGGGAGGGAATGTCCCCCCTCCCGGATATAAACCGCGCCATTGGGAAATTGGGAAAGCATTTTATCACACCAATCTTGGTGTGGTCAGATGCTTTGAGGGCAGAGGAAAGATCTAGGGTCTAATAGACCCCAATTTTTTCAAAAAAAGAGTACCTGTCACTGCCTATTGCTATCATAGGGGATATTTACATTCCCTGAGATAACAATAAAAATCATAACAAAGAAAAAAAATGGAAGGAACAGTTTAAAAATAAAATAAAAAAGCTAAATAAATAAAAAAAAAAAAAAACAAAAAAAAAAAAAAAAAGCACCCCTGCCCCCCCTTCTCTTGCGCAAAGGCGTACACAAGCGTTGGTCTGGCGTCATATGTAAACAGCAATTGCACCATGCATGTGAGGTATCACCGCGAAGGTCAGATCGAGGGCAGTAATTTTAGCAGTAGACCTCCTCCGTGAATCTAATGTGGTATCATGTAAAGGCTTTTAAAGGCTTTTAAAAATGTATGTAGTTTGTCGCCACTGCGTGTTTGTGCGCAATTTTAAAGCATGTCGTGTTTGGTATCCATGTACTCGGCCTAAGATCATATTTTTTATTTCATCAAAAATTTGAGCAATATAGTGTGTTTTAGTGCATTAAAATAAAAAAAAGTGTATTTTTTCCACAAAAAATGCGTTTGAAAAATCGCTGCGCAAATACTGTGTGGAAAAAAAAAAATGCAACACCCACCATTTTAATCTGTAGGGCCTTTGCTTTAACAATATATATAGTGTTTGGGGGTTCAACGTAATTTTCTTGCAAAAAAAAAAATATGTTTTCATGTAAACAAAAAGTGTCAGAAAGGGCTTTGTCTACAAGTGGTTAGAAGAGTGGGTGACGTGTGACATAGGCTTCTAAATGTTGTGCATAAAATGCCAGGACAGTTCAAACCCCCCCCAAATGACCCCATTTTGGAAAGTAGACACCCCAAGCTATTTGCTGAGAGCAATGTTGAGCCCATTAAATATTTTTTTTTTTTGTCCCAAGAGATTGAATAATGAAAAAAAAAAAAAAATATATATATTTTTTTTACAAAAAGTTGTCACTAAATGATATATTGCTCAAACATGTCATGGGCATATGTGGAAATACACCCCAAAATACATTCTGTTGCTTCTCCTGAGTACGGGGATACCACATGTGTGGGACTTTTTGGGAGCCTAGCTGCGTACGGAACCCCAAAAACCAATCACCGCCTTCAGGCTTTCTAAGGGTGTAATTTTTTTATTTCACTTCTCACTGCCAATCACAGTTTCGGAGGCCATGGAATGCCCAGATGGCATAAAACCCCCCAAAATGACCCCATTTTGGAAAGTAGACACCCCAAGCTATTTGCTGAGAGGTATTGTGAGTATTTTGCAGATCTCGCTTTTTGTCACAAAGTTTTGAAAATTGAAAAAAGAAAAAAAATTTTTTTTTTTTCTTTACTTTCTTCATTTTCAAAAACAAATGAGAGCTGTAAAATACTCACCATGCCTCTCAACAAATAGCTTGGGGTGTCTACTTTCCAAAATGGGGTCATTTGGGGGGGTTTTGTGCTATTTTGGCATTTTATGGCCTTCGAAACGGTGATAGGTAGTGAGGAGTGAAATCAAAAATTTGCACCCTTAGAAATCCTGAAGGCGGTGCTTGGGTTTCGGGGCCCCGTACGCGGCTAGGCTCCCAAAAAGTCCCACACATGTGGTATCCCCATACTCAGGAGAAGCAGCAAAATGTATTTTGGGGTGCAATTCCACATATAACTATGGCATGTGTGAGCAATATATCATTTAGTGACAACTTTTTGAAAAAAAAAAAAAAAAAATCTTTTTTTATTTTTGTCTTTATTCAATCACTTGGGACTAAAAAAAAAAATATTCAATGGGCTCAACATGCCTCTCAGCAAATAGCTTGGGGTGTCTACTTTCCAAAATGGGGTCATTTGGGGGGGTTTTGTACTTCTCTGCCATTTTAGCACCTCAAGAAATGAAATAGGCAGTCATAAATTAAAAGCGGTGTAAATTCCAGAAAATGTACTCTAGTTTGTAGACGCTATAACTTTTGCGCAAACCAATAAATATACGCTTATTGGCATTTTTTTTACTAAAGACATGTGGCTGAATACATTTTGGCCCAAATGTTTGACTAAAATTGAGTTTATTAGATTTTTTTTATAACAAAAAGTAGAAAATCTCTTTTTTTTTCAAAATTTTCGCTCTTTTTCCGTTTATATCGCAAAAAATAAAAATCACAGAGGCAATCAAATACCATCAAAAGAAAGCTCTATTTGTGGGAAGAAAAGGACGCAAATTTCGTTTGGTTACAAAATTGCATGACCGCGCAATTACCAGTTAAAGTGTGCAGTGCGAAATTGAAAAAAGACCTCTGGTCCTTTGGCTGCCAAATGGTCCGGGGCTGAAGTGGTTAATTCTCAGAAGCAGTGGAATAGTGGGGATGTCAGGGAGTTGATAGGCAGCACTTAAAAGATCTAAGGTGAGCTTTGAAGTGTTAGTCACAGAGCATGCCTAAAAAAGGGAGCAGGTATAAAATGTCT